>OY292486.1:4449551-5049551 GCA_958496325.1 Nomophila noctuella | reverse complement strand
ATGGTTTTTTTTTTTTTAATTATAGGGCAGCAAACGAGCAGACGTATTGCCTGATGGTAAGCAATCAACGCCGCCCATGGACACTCGCAACACCAGAGGAGTCACAAATGCGTTGCCGGCCTTTTAGAAGGGAGTAGTTAGTAGTTAGGGGTAGGGAGTAGTAAGGGTGGTTTTGCGGGACATATGATTGAACCCATTTATAATATCTACATCTACACTTCTACACTTATTTTATAAAGAGGAGATATTTGTATTTTGGATGTAACGAATAAACTCAAAAACTACTGGACCGATTTGAATAATTCTTTCACTGTTGGCTAGCTACACTATCCCCGGTGAACATAAGGTAGGTACTTTTGATCCCAAAAATGTGGGGGAAGGGGGGGATTTTTGTGAAAAGTCATTACGCGCGGTTGAAACCGCAGGCGGAAGGCCAGTGAGATTTTAAATAAAGTAAATAAATAAATAAATACCATTATCACTACACGCACAAGCAGCTGCCCGCTTCTTTTACGTGGATTTCGGTTTCCGAACACAGTGTTTTATTATAGTATAAAGCCTTCCTCGACAAATGGACTATCCGAAACAAAAATATTTTGACAATTCGAACAAGTATTTCCTGATATTAGTGCGATCAAACAATCAAGTAAATGAACTCTTCAGCTATATTATATTCGTGAGTATCAAGTTAAAAAAATACTCTTCAAAAAATGATCTAAATAACCTTTACTGCCCATGCTACGTAACTTCAATAGTTCGTTCTGAGTACCGAAATTCTGGATTATTTAGAATTTTTCACCATCACAACAAATCGCTCGTCAAAACAAGGCCGTGTTGGATTACAGTTTAAGTTTGTTATTGAGTAGTGATTGACAAATACGAGTTCACGGCGAGGTTATTGCATAAATAATGGATCTAATTTAGTTCCTGACAGGCATCATTCATCTAACTAGTCCTATCCATTCCGCGTGGATTCAAATATTTAGGTTGGGCAAATACCTAGTTACACTAATGTATTAAGAGGATTTCCTAAGATTGTTTTGTATTACCCGGAGTATTGTGATGATAAGAAGTTATGAATAGGAACGTTAAATTAATGACTGCACGTTGGTTAAATAATTGCGATCTAAGTTTGTTTGTTTGAACTACTGGTTCGAATTGAAAATCATTTATTTTATATTCCATTATTCGAGGAAGTGTTTAGCTATATTAAAAGACGATATGTGCGGAAACCCAAAATATAGATCTAATAACATTTGTAACAAATCGCATTCCCTGATTTTTTGGTTTAAGAACAGACCGACAGACAAATGTATACATTTATATAGTAGAACAGTTCCACACACTGCGATAATTTTAAATGATGCATAATCATTGTGGACACTCTTCAATACCATTCAGAGTTTTTTAACACTTTAAATTGCAAACGCTTGCAAAGGGCCCTCGAGGATAATATTTTTTACCGTTCAAATATAAAGGTATCATTATTTAAGGTCCCTTCATTAAAATATTTCGAATTCTTATAAAAAATAATAATATTCAATTTTTATTTTTGTAATTGACATAATTAAATTGAGTGACCAACCAGCAAATACGTATTAGGTAAATGAACAAACCCATTATATTCCAAGTTTGTAATGTTATCAAAACCGTCAAACATTGCGAAACTCAGCCCCTGCTCAAATGTAAAGAGGATTTGACTTACAAAAGACTTAGAACTTCGGAGACACGTTGAGAAGGACGTCATGTGTTAGAATTGTTGTTTGCCGTAAACTTAGTAAGGCAGCTGTGGAATAATAGATATGATTGAAACAATCATTTTGTTCGAAGTTCATAAAATTGGATGGATGGGTAAATCCCTACAAAAGTTACATTTAAGAAGTTTCGAATTATATTTTAATTACATTCGTGGCAAAACAAGTTGACACAACGGCATATTTTTTCCATATTACGGGTTACTACAATTTAATAAAATTTTAACAAAATTGGTTAAAGTTAATTTGAATCTATTTAATTGTCATTTATCTCTTTCTAAAAACACGTAGTCAAGAAATTCACTTCAGTCATTAATTTTAAAGTACCCGGCGTATCCGAAAGTTATTTTACGCGTACAATTTTAATTATGAGGATGTTATTTAAAACAAGTCGGCGCTTAAAACATCTGCTCCGACCTTTTAAAATAAATTATTTAAATACACGGGCCGTGGGTTCGGTACAGTTGGAATTGTTTCGGTCAATCACAAGTTCATTGGAATGGCGATCATCCAGTGTATTAATTTATGCACTGTATATTTGGCAATTAAAAAAGCTTGAACCATTTTATGTTTGCGTGCAAAAATGTGATGTGTTGGTATTTATTTAAACAGTCATATACACATACATACATTACATATTTGTCAAGAAAACTATGAAACATCTTTTAAATTAATGTAAGATTTTCGTATTATTTTTGAATGAGATTTATTGTAGGACATTGGCACTTCTCGTATTATGCAAAAGGGCATCAACATACATATTTCTATAGTTTTATCTGGACATAAGTCAGAACTATTTGAAATATTATGTACTTATTATTTGATGGCCGGCTCGTATGTGGTCAAAAAGTTGACTATTCGACCAATTTACGTATTCAATCCCCGCACTGGAGAAACATTTGTGTGCAGGAAGATGCCTTTTTCTCCGGGTCTAGGTGTTATTATAGAAAGTTTATATTTAATTGTAAAAAAAGTAATGAAGTATGTCTAACCATTCCGTGGCATATAAGTTTCAAGATTAATTTGGGGCTAGGCAATGGGTGTGTTAGTACAAGGAATTTTATTTTTTTTAGTTTTATTAATATTTTAGGTCTGTAACAATGACTAGGCAGTAACACGAAATAACGTTTGCAAGTGAACGATTCCATACATCAATCGTTCTTATTCAGAAGTTAAAATAAAAGTGTAAAGTTGGCAGGTGAGCTCGCACATAAACTATACCTTCTGTTCTTTCCGAACTCGAAAGAACTTGAAATATCGCCAATTCACCTCGAAAGTTTAACACCACTTCGGTCCGTATTTAATTACACAGTGCATGGAAACGTTGCTGAATTGAAAACTAAGCGCGTATAAAATTAAATGCAATGTGTACGGAGCCGAATGCGGCTAAATATTGAGTTGGGAGTTTCCAAGAATCCGGGAGCGAGGTTCGTCAAATACGATCAAACTTGCAAGTTGGAGGAGTATGAATGTTCAACAATAATTGTGTTGGCGGGGCTGGCTTAAAGTTTGAAGGTTATACCGTTTGTACACGTGTGTATTTTCATGCGCATTTAGTTTGATAATTGTTGCTCTGATGAGTATTTTTGTGATTTTTGACACCAGAGTTTAGCAAAATCCAAACATATTAATCATTACAGAAGTTTGTAAATCTTTACAAACTTCTGAAGTTTGTAAATCTTTACAAACTTCTGTAATAATTAATATACTGTTAAAAGACTTAAAAAAATAAAGTCATATGTTTAAATCAAGTTTAGTGTATAGGAAAAAAACCTTACGAGGAAAATACCTTGTCTGCTTTTGAATGACTTAGTCGCGTCTAATTAAAACACTATCTGTAATATTACCATATGTTAATTAAGAAAAATATGCAAACCAAAGAGGTTTAAAAAGATGTTTCCTTCTACTGATATAAAGTGCGCATATCAGTAAGTTTTCTACCACGAGACAGTTTTAAATACATCTTCGTCACGACAAATGGACGTAATCACATGCAAATTAATACAAACGAACTCGGCACCGTCACCTGACTGCTTGTTGAGAACTTAAACACGCATGCTTTCAAGAAATGCGGAATGTTACGCTGTTGATCTTCCATACTTGATCGGAATTGGAAATTTGAGTTTCCAAATTCGAACTGGTTTATGCAGATTAACTTGATTATACCTACATATTATTTTGTTATCAGAATCTGATGATTGAACAGATTAGAACTTCTATGGCTTGCATATAACTTTTACATTGAGTTAAGATTATACCTTGCTGATGATTTTGACCAGAAACATGATAAAGATATTGTACGTAGTGGAGAATAATCTGATTAGTCCATATGAGAGACACTATTACAGCATATTTAATAAATTACTAACCAGCTTAATACACAAACTGTCTCAAAGTTATTTCAGCTTAAACTGCAATAACGCAACAAAACACGTATTTCAAACATTTTCTCTGTTCAACGGCGCATCAAACACACGTTTTTCTAATTGCATTTCATCCCCACGTTCGCAAACTAAAAAAAACACTTATTTTCCCGCGCATTACTTCTCGCAAAGCCAAGGCACGTCTGCAAAATAAAGACTTAAACAAACAAGCGGCAACATTAACACATCTAGTAGACGTAGAGATATTAGTCCGTCGTGATTTAAATACATACATCTTCGTCACGACAAATGGACGTAATCACATGCAAATTAATACAAACGAACTCAGTGGCGTCACCTGACTGCTTGTTGAGAACTTAAACACGCATGCTTTCAAGAAATGCGGAATGTTCCGCTGTTGATCTTCCACACTTGATCGGAATTGGAAATTTGAGTTTCCATATTTGAACTGGTTTATGTAGATTGACTTGACTATACATATTATTTTGTAATCTTATGATTGAATATATTAGAACTTCTGGGACTTGCATACATCTTTTACATTGTGTTTTGATATTTAAGCTTGCCGCTGGTCTTTGAAAAGAAACATGAAAAAAAAAATTGCATCGTAATGGTTTGAGAATAATCTGAGTATGATATGAGACACTTTTCCAGAATCCTACTACTATTATAAAGGCGAAAGTTTGTATGTGTGGATGTATGGATGTATGGATGTGTGGATGTATGGATGTTTGTTACTCTTTCACGTAAAAACTACTGAATGGATTTCAATGAAACTTTACCACAATATAGCTTATACATCAGAATAACACATAGGATATTGGCAATCGAAATCCACGCGGACGGAGTCGCGGGCGGCCGCTAGTATTTAATAAATAACTCCCCAGTTTAAAACACAAAACGACTTGGCATTATTTCAGCATTAAACGCAACAAAACACTTATTCTAAACGTTTCCTCTTTTCAACGGCGCATCAAACACACGTTCTTCTAATTGCATTTCATTTCCACGTTCGCAAACTAAAAAAACTCCTATTTTCCCGCGCATTACTTCTCGCAAAGCCAAGGCACGTCTGCAAAATAAAGACTTAAACAAACAAGCGGCAACATTAACACATCTAGTAGACGTAGAGATATTAGTCCGTCGTGATTTAAATACATACATCTTCGTCACGACAAATGGACGTAATCACATGCAAATTAATACAAACGAACTCGGCACCGGCACCTGACTGCTTGTTGAGAACTTAAACACGCATGCTTTCAAGAAATGCGGAATGTTACGCTGTTGAACTTCCATACTTGATCGGAATTGGAAATTTGAGTTTCCATATTCGAACTGGTTTATGCAGATTGACTTGACTATACATATTATTTTGTAATCTGATAATTGAATATATTAGAACTTCTGGGACTTGCATACATCTTTTACATTGTGTTTTGATATTTAAGCTTGCCGCTGGTTTTTGAAAAGAAACATGAAAAAAAAAAAAATTTCATCGTAATGGTTTGAGAATAATCTAAGTAGTCTGTATGAGACATTTTTCCAGAATACTTAAGAAATAACTCCCCAGTTTAAAACACAAAACGACTTGGCATTATTTCAGCATTAAACTGCTATAACGCAACAAAACACTTATTCTAAACGTTTCCTCTGTTCAACGGCGCATCAGACACACGTTTTTCTAATTGCATTTCATTCCAACGTTCGCAAACTAAAACAAAATCCTATTTTCCCGTGCATTACTTCTCGCAAAGCCAAGCCACGTCTGCAAAATAAAGACTTAAACAAACAAGCGGCAACATTAACACATCTAGTAGACGTAGAGATATTAGTCCGTCGTGTGCCGTTTCCCCTAGCTGATTGATGACAGCGAAGCTTAACTTACGTAGTGTATTCCTAGACATTTATTATAATGGAGTAGTTTGTTAAGGGCCTTATCCATTCTTGTTGCATTTCTAACCGGAGGAAGTAAAAGATGTTGTTGTATTTCACTAACCTTTCATGGACGAGTACTTCGTAGTGATGTTCTGAATATCCGTATCCGCGGTTATCCGCCGTGATAAAAATCCGTTTTCGTATCCGTTACTTTTCACGCGGATGTTTTTTTTACTAGTTTTCAATGTAGGTATGTAGTGTCAGGTCAGGTCTGAAATAATGTATGTGGAAGATAGATAGAATCAAATAAATCTTAAGCGGGTCAGTGGCATACTGAATTACGATCAAAACAAAATCTAATAAATAATAAATAAATATTTCACAACATCACACACATCGATCTGACTCCGTAAACAAAGTTTAAGTAGCTTAAGCATTTGTGTTACAAACATTAGAATCAACAGTGGTATACCAAGATCAAGACAAACAGGCATGTTCATGCATTCTAATGTTTGTGCTGTGCGGGAATCGAACCTGCGACCTCTTGTATAATAGCCAACATCTTGACCATTACACCAAGTGGTTCGTCAGTTACAAAAGACGTAATTCCCACGTGACACAAGATGAAAGACAAGCCCTGCGGGTTGTTGAGGCAAACGAAGTGACAACGCCTATACAGATTGCATAAGAAATCAAACATTTGTATCCATATCCGTATTTGCGGATCTTGACACCGAATATCCAATTTAGGTTCCGTATCTACGGATATACTTTTTAGCGATCTGAAACATCACTCGCACTTAGTTACGCCTACACTTAGTTACGTATTAAAAATATCGAGTTACGCGACGGTTACTCATAAAATAAAATTACTTTTAAACGGATAGAATTGCGGTATAATTTTAAACTACATGTTTACAAGAAAACCCCACGTTATTTAAATTATTACTAAAAAAATAATCACCGTCATATTCACATTAATTGTACGTAAAGTTCCGGTTAAAAATTATACCGCAATTCTATCGATAGTTTTATTTTATAAAAAAGTTTCAAATCCGGCTCGTTGAAAACCGTTATTATCTTCTTTACAAAGTAAGATTCAGGTCAAAAAGGGTCCAATCATTGAATTGACCACATAAGTACATTTTACTACTAAATTCCCTTTCCGAACTCATTGTGAGTAGGAGCACGTACAAGTTTGACCTTTACTGGTAATAGCTCAATACAGTGGCTTCGCTTCAGTTGTTAAATAAAAATAGAGGCCCAGAAACGAGTTATTTCAGCGCACAAAACACCATCAGTTCTAAGCCAAGTGAATATTCAAAAACATATAATATTGGTTTTATTGTTAGTTCCTTTGGGATTTGGTAGACCGATAAACTAAAGTAAAGTATCCGCCTATTAATGTCCCCCGCAGGGCAAAGACCTCCATCATTTGAAATCATGTTTTCGTTACAAAGATTTGTTTTAGCTTAGACACCACGATTGCCGAATGCGGATTGATGATTTGGCTGTCCCTTAATTTCAATTTCAAAAATTTACATCTAGATTTAGAGAGAGAATAACACTTTTAAATTCATGCCATTTATTACAGGTCTTGTAGTTACTTCAAAAGTTATCTGTTAGTGAAAGAAATGAAATTGCACTGCTTCAAAACCGCTCAATGAAATAAAATGCTCAACAAACATTAACACACACCACACACTAATAAAAAAACACGTGCATAGCAATTATCACCTCTTTTTCAGACGTCTCAAACATTAAAACATGTACGTACCTATACCACTGATTTTATCACTGCGACCTCAATACCAGCGGCCTTGACTGCTGCCTCAGGTGAAAGGGACTTAAAGGGCTTAAACGAACACCGGGTAAGATGCGAATGGCAAATAACACAACTCAATCTGGCAATGTAAATTCCCGGATTTCGCTCCCTGTGTAATCAACTGTCGACTTGGATCGTAGTTTTGTTGCGGTATGTCCTTTTGGTTATGTAATAACTGAAGCTTCATTTAGTCTGATTGGATTTATGTTTCGAATAGTTACGAGTTTGGTACATTCTGGTTTTGTTATATAAATTGTAGTGATTGGTCGGTAGTTGGGCTATACTAAATCCGATTAATTAGAACACGAATGGTTGCTTTATCTATTTGCGTTTATAAGTCATCGTAAGGAATCTACTGTCGGCAGTTTTTTAGGTGTCACTTAAATAGGAAAACATCTTGGACCGTTCGTTAGTTCACACATATACATACGAGTAACATATAGTTGAGATCCGTAACATATTTTAAATTTGACACCCTTACGATGATAAATCTCGCATTATACACCTTTTTGAAGTGGCTGTCACTAAACGGATGGACACAACAATATTCTTCAGAACACAAAATAAAAATTACAACTATTTAATAAATACCGCGTTTGGTCTCCATTACCATAGTCAGTTACACCTATCAAATTTGAAATCCAACAAATTTAATCCAAACAATGAATCTTTTCCATGATCTAAACCATTTAAGTATACGAAGTCAAGGGCGTATTTGTTGAGGTCAGCATGATAAGATCAGCGATTAAGTATTTAATTTTTTTAAAACGAGGTCCTCCAGCTAAAATAAATTACAATGCTGTAAACGTACACGCCAACGTGTCGTTAAAACGTTGGAGGGTAAAGAAATTTCTGAGAAATTCCTTTTATGAATCTCATTCAGGAATCAGATAAGAACGGTATTAAATGTAACGTAGACTAATCTAGAAACTACGAGTATAGCTCACAGAATAGAAGTGGTGTGGTGTCTTTATTTATATCATTAGATTGGTTTTGATAGACTTTGCAAGGATATCAATAGAAAAGATATACATATTTCTACGACTAGGAAGAATATCAAAACATAAAAATGATTAATAACTAGTGACCGCCTGCGACTCCATCCGCGTGGGTTTCGGTTTTCGCGCACTATAACTAAAGTTTTCCTTGAAAAATAGACTATTCAACAATTTTTTTTTTTAAATTGGACCAGTAGTTCCTGAGAGATTATCACGTTCATGCAAACAAACAAACTCTTCAGATTTATTACATTAGTATAGACTACGGAATGATTTGGATATTTTTCGAATATAGTTTTCTAGAATATGTTAAAGTTTTAAGCTTTTACTTACCTAAACATCACTTGGGGACTATGTAAGCAAGATAAGGATAATTATTAAAATATTGGAAGCCTTTTAGTTCTATGACACTTTTTGATTTAAATGTGGGTATGTTACTGACATCCATTATTTACAATTTCCCTACTCTGTCCATTTCTGAGCTATTGTATTGAAACGGTCATCCACAAAGTTGCAGCATATGTGGTCAACTCAAACTTTCACTCCGACGTTTTGTTTGTCAGCATACAAAGGGGTGAGACAAGGTCATTCACTGGAGTCCAATACAGTGCAACAATTCCAATATTACGGCTTGGACATAACGAGTATTTACGTATTTTGCTGGAATTTTCTGAAGCCTTAACTTTGCTTCTGAACCAATATCCACAACATTCGTTTTCAAAGTGGAAAAGGTTTTGATCAAAACCAATCATCTTCTTCTTCTTCCTAGCGTTTATCCCGTTTCTATACGGGGTCTGCTTTGACCATGATCCCGGATTTGGCAAGTCTGGTTATTACAGTGAAGCGACTGCCATCGGACCTTCGTAACCCATAGAGGGGAATCAGACAGATTGGATCATGGTTACACATTCAGATTTAACTGAACTAAAGTCAGAAATCACTGAATGTGCAGGTTTCCTCACGGTGTTTTCTCTCACCGCCGAGCTAATGGCACAAATCCACACATAGATTTCGAAAAATCTAGAGGTGTGGGCCCTGATTCGAACCGCGGACGGACTGACCGTACCATTAGGCCACCATCGCTCTCAAAACCAATCATGTCAAATCATATTATAAGGATCTGACTCCATCAAAGCGCAGATGTGTCGTTCGCAGCCAATAGGATTTTGGCCTGAACACGTGATCATCTCAGCAATAAAATCCTATTGGCTTCTAACGGCACATCTCCGCTCCACTCCGCACATCTTCGCTTTGGTGGAATCACACCTTTAGAAACAGTACAGAGGGAAATATCACTGTGAATTTTAAAATTTGTATTAATTGGGTTTAATTTGTATTTGTAGATTCATTTTAATAAGCTACAGATTTTGCTGTTTTAATTAATTTCATCGAATGAAAAACTCACCACAACAACCATCGATGAGCTTCGGTTTAAATTGTTCAATCAGTAGGCTAATTAAACGAATGAAATCAACCACAAATCCCAATAATAATTCCACACCATTTAACTACAGTGAATAACGTTCTACTTTAAAATTATATCATTGACACTATTGGACCAAAATTGATTCAACTTAATCAAAGAATACCAACGTCAAAATACAATACCAAAATAGTTACAACAAAATAATATTGGACCTACGTCGACAGTAAATTGTGAAAAATAGTAAGCTTTTGAAAAGAGCAACGTCGTCGTTTGTTTTTTCTCCATAGAATCTGGTTCACAAATTGGATGGAAGTATTTGTGAAATTATTTATATACATATTTATTACATTTGTTTATATTATCACAGAATATAGACTCCACTTGGAGTTACATTGACGATTCGCAATTGCATTTATAAAACAATACAAAAAGTATATTTTCTTTATTGTAATAAAGGTATTTCAGAAACAATTAAACAACGAACCCCGCAACACACTTGAAACACATACCGCCTCCGCAACATTAAAGACTCCAGCCTTCATTTCATATGTCAATCGTAGAATCAGGACGATGTTTGTCGAATCCGAACTTCGAATCCATTATTCAAAAGCAACATTCGACAAATTCCAACGAATAAACAGCATTCCCAATTATAAAGACGCGCCAAACGTTTCTGATGCTAATTCCTCCGTCCCCTGAATAAATTAAACAATTCAGAAATTGGTCCTCATTGCCGACTGTCAGTATTTATTAAGGATCGGATTAATGTGTTTCGGTTCTCCTATTACGATTTAAACGACATCGATTTTATGACTTGTCTTTGTGTGTCAGTAGATTGCTTTGATACGTTTAAAAATCTACAAGTTGTAAGGAAAATACTTTTTGTGTCATTCGTCTTTTCACTGCTCCGTCGAAGTAAATATTTTTATTAAATTAAACATTCATGCCGCGTAAAATTTATAATTTTTTTCGTATTAAAATACAAAAAAATCATAATGGTTGGTGTGAAACCAGACATCTTACGATTTTTAAATCAGTATTTAAACAAAATGAAAATGAAAAATAAACTTTAAGTATTCGTATACAGAATAACAGAAGATCTTTACAGCAATTGCTTTAATTTTTTTCTTCCACACGTACTAAGCACGTGTTCACAGATGTTCTCAAAGTTAATTAAAGATTTAAAACTCAAAAAATTCTTAACCAGAAGTCTATACAGTTAGACGGTCGGAAACCTCAAAGTTAACTGAGGTTCCTGTCAATTTGCGAGAACAAACATTGGCACTGAGAGAAGAACCCGCAAAAACTACTAACAAGTTTACAAACTGTACAAGAATACTAAGGAATGGGTAACTAAGCCGCCATCTTCATTCAAGGGCTTTATTTGAACAACTAGCGGCCACCCGCGATTATATAACTTAAAACCTTCCTCGACTTATAAACTAACTTACGCAAAAATATTTTATAAGATAAGTAAGTTAAGATATGTATAAGCTTAATTCTTCAGCTTTATATTTGTATAAAGTCTTTTTCGTTTTCCACAACATTTGAAGCACCTATCACTAGTGAAAGTAGTAAATAATACTCAATGTTTTCTTAGGTTTTCGCGACTGTTACTCATGAAATAAAACTACGCCGTCACTTTTTCCTTCCCACACACGGCAACCAATGCCCCTACAAGTCTCGGAATATCGTGCACGTGTCAGATAAAACCGACGTAAAGGGTGTGCGGCAGAGATTATATGAATTAACCCGCCTAATGTTACTGCCGCTTTCCTCTTACTGTTTATTAAGTAATTTTGAGGACGCCATTTTTATCTGAGCGATAACAGGTAATGCAGATTGCGCAATATACGCATGAAATATTCGGTGAGCTTTGTTATTGTTATTGAGTCTAGTCAAGTCATTTGGACTGCAGCTTGCTCGAAAAATCTAATAATAATTATTTTAAGTGATCTGCTAGATTTCTTCTTTATTATTCAGATCTTATTAAATTTCCTTCAGGAACACAGGAATCTTGTTAACGCGGGCTCCGTGGGTAGAAAACTAGTGTACCTATCTATAAACTAAAAAAATATAAAATTACAAATTGAAAGACCCTATTAAATGAAATACCATTTATAACAGAATGTTGACATATATATCTGCATTAAAACGAGATAATGTCGGTTTTTAATAATCCAAAAAACTGCGACCACATAAAGTGTAGAGTCTGATATTACCTACATTCAAAATAATAAACGCCGTTTCATTTCGGGACTGGCTCCTATATTCGTTTGTTGTAAATATTAGTCCCCAGGTGCGTGTTTGTAACGGTAAACTATTATGCGTACGTATATTGTGTGTACATTGTACACAGTATGACCAGTAAATAAAGACTAGGGACATAAAAAGGAGAAACAAATTGTCTGGAAATGCGAATCAGAAAATAAAAACGCTATTTCATCTGCTAAACCCGTAAGTGTTTTATTTTGTAAGTAACTTTAAACTGTTTTGTTTTCTTTATAATTTAAACAAGCCTTCCGCCCGCGACTTCGTGCGCGTCCCGTCCCGTCCCGTCGTCTTCCCGTCCCTTAGTTTAGTAATTAATTTTTCTTGCCTAAAAACCATCCCTGGACATAAAAGAACAATTTAAAAAAATAATTGAACAAATTGGTCCAGGCGTTATTGAGTTATGCGCTTACCAACACATTTTGCGATCGATTTTATATATAAGATGCATCGTAAAAGTCAATGTACTATTGGTACTTCCAAGGCAAGAATGATAGCGGTTTTATGATATATTTTCACTTATACATATAATAAAGCTGAGGAGTTTATTTCTTTGTTTGAACGCGCTTATCTCAGGATCTACTGATTTAAATCGAAAAAAATTGTGTTAGATAGTCCATTTGACGAGGGAGGCTTGAAGCTATAGTTCACACACTATGTGTGTGAAAACCGAAATCCACGCGGACAGAGTCGCGGGAGGCCGTTAGTGTTTTCATGTTATTATTGGACATAAAAGAACAATTTAAAAAAATAATTGAACAAATTGGTCCAGGCGTTATTGAGTTATGCGCTTACCAACACATTTTGCGATCGATTTTATATATAAGATGCATCGTAAAAGTCAATGTACTATTGGTACTTCCACAACATTTCCATATAGTAAATAAATAAAAATAATAAATACCTTGGACTAACAACCAGCACACCAATTGCCCTAAATTAAGCTCGAAGCTTGTATTATAAATAACTAAAGTGAAGTCAGAATCTCTGACCACAAGACCAATGGGCTCATCAAAACACATATGGTATGAAATAAAATATTATTTACTCACTGCCTGTCCAAAAACTAATTTATTTAACCCCATCCTTTCTTAAAACCTGTCACTAAATCATAATTTCATCTGAAATTCGAATGTTTTCGCGTGACATCTCTGATATGTTTTCAAGTATAAATGGCTTCCGATCGTTATTGGACTGCAGTATGTTTAAATATTGAATGCCGTCTGGTTCCCGAACTCCGAGAGACAGGCGATCCGGACGGAAAACAAACTCCTATTTTCAAATTCTTCTCTGAACATCGAAACAAACTGTAATATTAATTCGAAACATTTGTAAGGAATTGAATTATACAAAGAGTTTCGTCAGATAAGATCCATGTCCAAACTTGACAAGGTCTTTGCATAATAAATGTGAAGAGCAGATTTCTTTTCCATTTCCATATAAATGCTTGTGTTCGACCATTTATAAAAGTATTCTCGTTCTAGCCGAATTCTGTCTTAAGCGGGCATAGCTTCAACTGTAGCTTCTCGAAAGAAAAACCCATAATTTGGCAGTTAAAAAATAATAAATAAATTCCTTGAAACAACATAGAAATTGCCTAGCACCAAACAAGTTAGGAAACGGATAGACGTACTAAAATACTTTTATCAACATTAATGACTCGAGTACAAATGCCGATGTTCATCACACAAACATTTGCATTAAGCGGGATTCGAACCTGCGACCCTTGGTTTTGTAGCTAGGGTCTATTACCACTAGACCAACGGTCCCGTCAAAAAGTTACTTTTCTGCTCCCAAGTTCGGATGAGCATGTTCGAGTCTGTCGATGTATAATCAAGTGATAAGCGGCCTTAGCGTATTCTTCATCTAAATAAAAATTTGTCTGGTTCCTACCGAAGTATAAAATGCTGCGATCAGAATGATTCACCGTTTATGAAGCCCCAACATGAAGTTTACGATCGTCCGAAACGCTAATTTATTACTTGTTTTATTAAAAGTTTTATTTCTTAATTTTTACGTCGGCTACGTTTAAAAGTGTTTGTAATTCTTAACAACTTGGTTAGTAAATGATTACGTAATCTCTCTAAGAAGACGAAACCCCTGCGGCATGTTATGACAAGGAACGAACTTATTGATTTTAGTGATTCGTCAAATCCCCTACTTAGGTAGGATTTTTCCATTACGGTAGCTATGTAAGATTGTTATTTTAACTCTAACATTAAGATAAGTTAATAAAACCACTGTTTTCCTCTCCGTCCCTCTTAAAAAGTATTTAACCCCAACAAAATACTTAAGGTAACCTTCGAAACGTGACTTCAATATTATGCAACAAACCACCAACCGAGGCTCAGGACGTAACAAGATAAACCCTTTTCATGAACAATTAAAAATAAACGGTCCCCTCTATAGATGCGCTAATATCGCAGTACATTGATGTGGCGGTGATATAAATATTCATGATAGAGAAGAGAAACGCACCACAGCGGCATGTTAACGTGCCGGCTTAAACGTTTGCGCGGTGGTCCAAGGCAAGATCGATAGCGGTTTTATACCATTACTAACATTGCTATATCTTTACTGCTAAAAGAAAGCTAAAGAGTTTGTTTATTTGTTTGAACGCGCTAATCTTAGGAACTGCTGATTCGAATCGAAACAATAAAATTGTATTGGATAGCCCATTTGTCAGGGAAGGCTTTAAGAGAATTAAAGTTTAAGACTACGTAACGTGTGCGGAAACCGGAGTCCACGCGGGCGGAGTCGCGGGGGCCGTTAGTATTTTTATATATTTTTTTAAAGATTTAAGTGTGATTTTCATCTGGTGTTTGTAAACAACACAGGTCTTCTTCATCGTTTCTCACAAAAAGCTGATATTACATACAATATGTATAAAGTCACATCGATAAGTAGGATAGCGGGATTAAAATTTGAAGACACAGGTTTGCCTGAATTATGATATCAATACAATTATATCCATTTATTCCTTAACCTTCGTTGACTTGAACAGTTGAAAGTAACGGCTTCAATTGCATTAAATATTTTTATCAGCGCCACTAGACGATGGGTGCGAATTTTAAATGATTTCTTTCACAGAAGTCAATGGTATTTTTAAAAGAATGTAAACATATTGGCATGAAACTTTAAAATAATTGCAATCAGAACCATTTTGCTATTTCAACATTCGCTTACCGCTATTCGATCGGATCTAATACATACCTAAAACACTTGTAAGGGAGATCTCTGAGATTGATCGGCACTAGAACGTTTACAGTCCACAGATGCTCCAAAGATCTAACGTCGATCAGCCGAGATTAGAACGCATACCAAACGTATGTAGATCCCATGTACAGAAGGGGCATTCGATGTCCTTAAACATTAACAAAACACCATAGATTTAAATTGCAAGATATGCCCCGAGACTATTCAACTGTGGTATTATTTAGATTTAATGATATTTGAACGTCTCGATGGTCTAGTGGTTTAAGTACCGGGCCTTGGTCTCGAGGTCCTGGGTTCGATTCTCATGTCGGGCAAGTTTGTGTCGGTTTTTCCGATCACAGCCCGGTTTTTAAGATCACCAATCCGTATTTGGCAAGCGTGGTGGTTAAACCAAAATCCATTTTTGCAACGAAAACATGATTACAAATGGACGGCTTCAGTCTCAGCAGTCAGTGCCCAGCAGTGGGGCATTATAGGCTAAAACTTCACTGATTATTTTGATTGGCGTAAAGTACTACTACTATGGTTACTAAGGTTACTACGCAATGTGAAGCGACCTTTGTTTCACATAACATGGCCTGTATCAAATCAAATCGAAGTATTGTGACGACAAATCTAAAGAATTAAATATTAGCTGACAACCGAATGTGTGGGCGTTCAAATGAACAAAGTGAAAATGTTGACTCTTAATTTGTAAAGCTAGGGTATAAACATTAAATTTCTGGAAGAGATTATTAAAATTAATTGGACACAAAGTGAGAGTTTCGACGACAACTTTCAAGGGTTTCAGCTTTGTTTATTTTGTAAACTTGTCATTATTTGGAGTGAATGAAGAGGTGGATGTATTACGTTAAATTTTATTGTTGTCAAACAATATCTGACACTAAAATACCTTTGCTGTGTTGCTCAGGTTTATAATAATTATGCATTTACTATAATATTTGTTAAAAACCCCCACCTTAAATATAATATGCAGATGTAATATTTCCAACCGCATCAAAACCGTAATTTTAAAAGCAACGATTTGGTTTTACCGAATTGAAACAAATTAGAATGTATTCGTATATTTCTTTTTCTTTCTTTATACAATTTACGGCGGCCCGCGACTTCGACCGCGTAGATTTCGTTTTCGGCACACATGGTTTTATTGTAAAGCTTAAAGCCTTCATTAATACATAAATGGACAAACCAACACACACAAATTTTATTTTGAACCAGTTGTTCCTAAGATGAGCGCTTACAAAGAAAAAACTCTTTAGCTAAATTATATAAGTATAGAGAAAAGATTTATATTTTATTGAGTTAAGATTTGTATTCTTGCGACATGGAAACAAAAATATCCTCTGGAGTTCTTGACTTCCACCACATTATAATAAGGGCGGGGTAATACACCGTGTATTCCACTCGCGGCACCGGCTGTTTTACTAAGTAGATAGCGTTTAGACTTGTATACCTATCCTAATTACCAACAATGAAAAGCTCGGTTCACTATTATTCTCGACTAAGCTGGTAAATTAGTGAGAAAGTGGTTAGCTATAAAAGGAAATTCAGTCTTGCCAGTGACATTCCTAATTTTCGAGTGTTGATAAGTTTTCTAGATTTACATCTAGATTTTATCAGTTTTAACTACATTTGCTTGAAGCTTGAATTTATTTAACGAAGTTAATGTGGTTTTGTTTGAGACATTTGAGTACTAGCAGCAGTGTGTAGTCGTATTAAATTGTTTACATTTTGCGTCAAGTTCATTTTCGTTTCTAATGAATTAAAATAAAATGTGCTTATAAACGATACCATCTATTTCGACACTAGATATTTATTTCACAAACCAAACGTAGGAGCGCTTTACCAAATATATCACTAGTGAAAATAAAACTAAAGTAGACTAAAAGTGACGTTTAAGTTAGGATGCTTCTGTCTAAGATTAATCATCATCATCATGATCTTAGCGCTTCTTCCGGTTGCATCCTCAGCCATTGCCTTGGAAGACAGGGTACACTTTGACTGTGAACCTAAATTGATAAGCTTGGTGATTACATTGGAGCGACTGTCGTCTGATCTCCGCAAACCACACAAAGGAAACCAGAAAATTTATCTGTCTAAAACGTAAACACCTTAAATCGAAAAAAATACAATATATTCGTGTCACAATCTGTAATAAACTGCCTAAATAAAAGTGCTGACGTATGAAACGTCAATGTATTTAACAGTATCGCAGCAAGGTCGTCGCACATACCATGTTATCAGCACAAAGGCTGTCGCAAGAATGCGCCGCAAATTGCCGGTGAAATACCCGCGTCACCACGATGGCGCTTTTGTGCGGGGGACAAGCAATTGAGCACTGCTTAGTTTCAGCTCAGAATATTAACTATTATGGCCTTAGCATTGCCATGAACAATAATATAGTAAAAACGCTTCGATGGTCCAATGATAAGATAACCGGTTATGGTCCTGGGTTTGATTACCGGGTCAGGGAAAAATATGTCGATTGCGTGGAAGATCAAAGGTATTTTTTTGTATAATTATAGGCTCATATACTTTTATCTCCTTGAATAAAGAGAACAATGGTCGATTTTGGTTTCTTAAAATAACAATTAAGTTTCATTTGGTTACTAGACTATATTTTCAATGTCCCACTGCAATGGGACCACCAATATCGAGAGTGGCCTAGCAAGACTACCTTGAACTGACCTTTGTTTGGGGTTTCCACAGAAACCATATGATATACTCTATCACTTAAAATATTTCTCAGCTTTCATTTCCCATACAAGGATATAGGTTTTCGAACAAATTCATACCGTAGTAGAACCCTCTTTTAGGAAAATTCATTAAAATCTTTCTTTACCTACGACTACAGGTTAAAAACAGAAAACGGCTGATATTCAAACTTTCAGGGACTGATACCAATTTATTAACTTTACCAAATACCCTTGAAATGGCTACAAAAATCAGAGTACATTATGATTTTTTCAAATATTTCTCTTAAACATAACCAACTCACTGGATGGAATATAACTAACAAGATGGAATTTTTCATACTCTAAATTATACACATTTCATGAATCCACTACTTACTAAAGTAAATATTGAATCTCAAAGGGAATAAAAAATATAGGTAGCGAGTTCCTTTTTATCATTTCAATATTGATCTACCCCGCATTGAACTCTAAACTGATTAGGTAAATATTTTCGTGCCGTGTTATCGTAGACCTGTGTACAAAAAATAGATAGGAAAATATTCCCCATTTTATAAATGGGAAAAGAATGCTACAGTTTTGCGCAGTCCGAATCTCCTAACACAGTACATGCAATCAATTCCGTACCTATCCGAACCGAACCTCAGTTTCAGTAAAATCGGAACGCAGTAAAACGTGAGCTTCCAGCCGGCAGGCACCGGTGACACAGTGCTACCGCGGACACTTTTTAACCCTCCAACAGTGAAAAAACCGTCACGAGGTTCAACAGTTGGAAAATCGCCAGCCAGGATGACCGGGCAAAAAATACGCAAGCGATTCTAGTCCCTAAGGAGAAGAGAGAAGTTAATAGATTTCATTAATTAACCCGTTCACTGGACCGAGTGATTGCAACAGGGTCCCAAGATAAAAAGTGACAATTCGTTGGCCGGGATTTCGAGTTACACCTTTTTACGTATGGAACGTAACTCGGCTAAGCCGCTTAGAGATCCATTCGTGGGTGGATCAAATGGTTGTATAGAAAACCAAATGAGAAGAGTGAAAAGGGCAAATAAGTACATGATTAGCCGATTACGGAGACGCGGTTATTTCGCGTGTATTTCTTCCCCTTTTCTCAGCTATCGAAATTGGGAGCGATTCGGAAGTGGCTTGTAAATACGCCGGTCGTTTTCTTGAGCAAGCTACTTAAACATTTATTTACAACTTCTTTCCCTGAATTAATACCGGTAATTTATTCTCCTTGATGTTGAAACAGGGATATTTCTGTTCATTCATAATGATGTACCGCATTATTTCCTAATTAAAAACTTAAATATTTATAATGATGAAAGTCCGCTATTAACGAAATAAAAGACTACTAAAACTCGGAAATCAAAATTTTACAACTCAAGAGGACTTCTAGTCTAAAAGGTAAAAACGAGACAAATAATTACAAACGTTAGAATTTGCACAGCAATCCAATAATGTTACAATTCTTATTGTAGACCTACAATCAGAAGCGTTTTTACCCAAAATACTCGTAGGTTTAGGAAATATACATCTTGAATAAATGATAGGTAAGTCTGCTTTCCTAAACAGTATAAAACAAACATAATTTATTCTCGTATTGGCTTCGAACAGACACATTCATTCGGACTAAAGCTTTTACTGTCCTTCTAAGCCTGTGTTCTGTCGAGTGCTGTGTGTTTAGTATTGTAGCTTTTACCTGAAATAGAACTGAATTAAACTTTACAACGTTTGCAGCTGAAATGCTCAAAGGGAATGAGTTTTTGCATTTGATGGATAAAAACTTTTGCTTTCTGATGTTTGCGTTGTTTTGGAAGAATTAAAAGCATTGTTTTGAGCGGAATATGCAACTTAATATATTTACCCCATTTACAAGTTATATTTTTTCAAAGCCAAATTCTGTTTATATGATAAACAGAATTTGGCAACATGAACTAAGTTTCACTCGGTGCCATGAAAATTGAGTAAAAATTTTAAGCCATTTATTTTCCGTTCCGTTAATTTCCACTGTAAATCTTTATTCGAACTTCCTAAAATGTTTTTATTTTTTAAAATCAATACAATTTGCCACAAGTATAATATTATTAACAATTTGTTTCATTAATTTCAGGTACTGGTATCAGCTTTTGCTATGAATCTTAAGGACAGTGCGACCTGGTGTAAAGATTATTATCGACATTGTTTCTTTATTTCTACTTTGATTATAATCAACAATCAAGTAGTACGTTTTGGTATGTGTCGTAATATTCGTAGCACATATTATTATGCTTGTCTATAGATTGAAGACGAATTCATACAGACATAACAATAAAATTGTAGTAACCAATTTTATCAACGCATTGACCAAATTAACCAACAGAGATAGAATGTCGGATGCCGAAAAACCATTGACACGAAACTATAAGAGCTTGACAAATTGTAAATATCTGCTTCCATCGACTCGATGCATCAGAACACCAACAGAGGGAAATATTCAAACTCGACGACAGGGTTTGATTAACCATCGAACTGTTTACATGAAAACCTTTTGTGTAAATACCAACAGTGCTGTGCGATATGAAAGCATCGTTTTAGTTTTAAAATTTTATTGCTCAGTTTGAAACAGGAACTAACTATTCATAGAAATATACGGGAGTGCTGCCGCCATATTTTGTTAACTTTGATTAAACATTTTTGTGGGTGACCTTGTCGTGGTGACAAATATTTTGGGAATATTTATTTCGAAGATGATCTTTAAAAATGAGCTAAACAACTGAAAAATCAATGATAAGATTAGATTTAAATTGTTATTTTATTATGAAAGTATTTGTTTACAATGGCCTCATATCTCGAACTGATTTTACAAGATGGTTTCTAAATGTCACGTCAGCTAACAGCTAATCTATGTTTAACATGTGGAATTACCAGGCTTATCTGGTTTGGTATTGGATGGATGAATCCTCTTTATTGAATTTAATATTTAATGAGTATTAGCGATAAGATGAAACTATATCTACTTTATCAAGCTCATAAAGTCTATTTTCTTTTTTGGAATAATTTGCCAAATTATTGAGACTTTTTTAACTCAAGACATTTTCCCTGGCTTATATCTAACGTGAGAAACTACAAATAACTGACTTGGCAAAAGGTAAAAATAAAATTTACCCTTCATCAGAACACGTAGCTCTATAAAAGTATCCCGTGTAGTAAAAAAATGTGTAGCGTCGGCTTGTTTGAAATTGTCGCCGTGCGAGCGCTTACACCGCTGGCCTTTTGAATTATACTGATCCTTTCTGATATTTTTAATGAAAACCCTTTTCGCAAAGTAAGAATAGTTCGGTTTGAACGAAGCGATTTTTGCGACTATTTTGCTACCTTTAAGTCCTTTGACCTTATTAATTTTATCATTTCTTTATGGTCGAATGGGGTTGTTGTTCATTCGTCACAAAGTAAATTCGTCCCGTTTTTGAAAACTCCATACATTCAAAGTTAATTCGTCACATGCATTAAAAATTTGCCAAAAGTAGGTAAGGGTTGTTGTAAATTCGTCTCAATTTTTCATTTTTAATATTTTTTACGTAAAATAGCGATAGCAAGCAATCTTTTCGGTTTTGAGCGCTTTTGTTTTTGAATACAGGTTGCATTTAATATTATATATTATTAAATTAAATTAAAAAAAAATGAATTAATAGAAAGCCTACATTTCTCTTTCTCGCTCGCTTGCTATATCTATCTCTTTCTAACAGTATCGGTCAAGATAATATCTAAAAACTTAACAATTCAAACTTGGCAAATCAGCCACTTTAAAACTGTGATTTTTATGTAGATTTAAGTTTTAATTTAAAGATTTTTAGGTAATGATAACTGTGATTTAAAAATTTATATAACTTGGCAAATCAGCCACTTTAAAACTGTGATTTTTATGTAGATTTAAGTTTGAATTTAATTAAAGACATGTAGGTAATGATTACTATGATTTAATTATTTATATAACTTGGGAAACAGCCAATTTAAGCTGTATTTTTTAAGAAATTGAAAGAAAGTGCTATGTTGATGAAAAATAAATAATGATTTTATTCTACTTCTTGTTTGATTTTTCTGCTGTCTGTACTGAATATATGAATGTGACGAACTTACAACAACCAAAATTATTAAATCAAGAAAATGTGCAACTGTGACGAATTTACACATACTTTTTTTCGTGACGAATTTACTTTGTGACGAATAAACAACAACCCGTCGAATGTTGCCGCAAGGTTGTCAATCCAATACCATTTTTTTTGTCACACGTTTTCTAATGATTTTGTATGCTGTACTCTTCTTTGAGTCGTATTCCTCTTCACTGAGGGTCGTAATCGTTGAATGAAATGAAACACACAACAACTCTTTGGGCAGATTTAATTTTAATGGAGTGGTTTGCCATTGCCTTCTCCATTTCACACACTAACTTGAAGTGTGAAGGTTTCCTCACAATGTTTTCCTTCACCGTACAGCAGCCGGTATGAAATTACGCACATACATTTTTGAAAATCCAGATTTGCCTGCCTGATCGGATTTGAGCCGCCGATCTCAAGCATGTGAAGCGGCGCTCTTACCACTAGGCTACGAGCTATAAACCTAACCTTGCGGCAAATTTTGCCCTTAGGATGTCAATCCTATACCATTTACTTTTTGTCAGATGTTTTCTAATATTTTTGTATGCTGTACTAATAGATACCTTATTAAGGTTCGTACAAAAGAAAGGATCAAGAACAAAAGAACAAAGAAGGTCAATTCTTTTCATTGAAAAATCAAATATCTTTTCGTCATCATCTTTTATAATGACGTCCTAATCCTATTCGAATGGCAATCAGTCATGTACAAATCTGAAATTTAATTTTTATTGATCTTACTTTCCCCGAAACCTTTACATTGAAAATTAATCCTTTCCGATTGGAAAGAATTCAGAAGGTAGCAAAAATACTAATCAGTTCTTTCATTCACTAGCGTAGCTGAGCGAGATTACATTTGTGACTTGAGTGAAAATTATGTTTTTGGGCGAAATAGTTTATTCGAAACGCGCCATTTTGTAGCACATGCAATCTTTTAAAAAACCTGTGGAATAACGTGCAAATTAGATAAATTTTTTTAATTGCCGACGTATGAATGATCGATGTTTAATCAGTTTTGTATGTCCCTATTGCATTTTATTATTGTTATTAAAGTTTTGCTTTTTTTGATTTGGTAAAATAATTAGATTTATTAATTACTTTTTACAAACAAAATTGAATCTTGAACCAAACTATTTTTTCCTTCAGGTACTTTTTTTCAGTAGGTAATGCACCAGTTGGACAGGATTGGATTTGTGGCTAAGTCTACAGTTAGGTATCGATTCGAAACCAATTGATTATCCTAGTGCGTTCATTTCTGTTGTTAATTTTTATCCTACATGTTGTTAAAAAGTATCGTTAATGATGACTGGCTGAAAATAAGCAAAAATTATCACAGCGAAAGAGGACACCCCATTCTAAAATTTTAATCACGTACCATGAAATTGTCCTTTTGAAGGTCGGGATAATTTTGTAATTAAATTTTAACAACTTTGTAAATCAGTGTTGTAAAATAAAGATCAGACGGTACTCTGGTCGAATAAGTATCAGGGTTTGATACCAGAATTTTTAAACTGTCAAATAAAAATCCCGTAAATGTGTAGTTAAAAATTATACAGTGATTTTATCCGTTTGAAAGTAGTTTACTTTCATGAGTAAAAAGTGAGTCGCATAAGCCAAAGAAAATATTCTTAAGAAATAATTTGTTTATTTAACTACTGAAAAATCGTGTTTACCTACATAGATGTGTGATAATAATTTTTCTTGAGTTATGTCTTCACAAAAAATAAAACAATTAAACATTTGTAGTTGCACAATTAATATTATATTTAGTTTTTATTCCAATTTCACGATGCCCATTTAATGTCTCGATGAAAGCGTTCGACAACTTGTAGGTACTATATTTCGAAATAAGTAAGTTTTATACTAACAGCGCTTTGCCACTTGAATTTTATTCCTTGCTTTTGTTACAGTTTGTGGATCTTATTGACATATTTACTATACGCACAAACACCGTAATCCCGATACTTTATATCCTGTTCCTGACCTATAAAACCTCTACAAAAAGACGACAAGCGCACTCCACACCCGAGTCTTGCCTCGCGCTGGCAATAAATATGTTATATTCATACCCAATATTCGCTATGTATCATTGCCACACGTCGGGTGTGGATGTATGCGTATCATTTTTACCTTGGCAACTTTATGGCGTGACTAATAAAAGTCCTTTGTTTCGCATTGTTTAGCGTTTTTTTCGCGGTATGCATGGGTAAGAATGTGGGAAGTAGGTCAATCGCTTTATATTAAAGTTAGGAAGGTTAACACTTTCAGATTTTCAGATATTATTTGATTCAGAATTAGTCTTAACGTTTAATGCCCCGATAAAAATTAACTTAAAAAGAAAAATTAATAACTAGTCAACTCATAATTAGCTTTCTTAATTACAACGAGTGACAGGTTAAACATTTTCATTCAACTTTATACGAATGTAACTGGCAGGCCAATAAATGCTTTTAAATTAAATGAAAGGAAGTGTATAAAAACGCAATTATAGTAATTCAACAAGGCCGCCGAATAACGTCGCATTGTTATAATCACGTTACAAGCCTCTCCATTTTACAGAACGTGGCTGTCATTCAAGAGCAGTCCCTTTCTCTTTGTTTTACATCTTTCCGTCGTCCATAAGTTTTTGCCGTTTTCTCAAATTTAAAGACAGCATTTTTAACTTCTTACGAAAAATATAACTTTAATTTGGGAAAATATAATTTCTTCCTTGATTTTATATTAAGCCCATTTTATTAGTCGGTACAGCTACAGTCAACTTACTGGTAACAAAGACTGTTAAAAGCCAGTTGAGCTATAGATAAGCCCAAAAATATTTATTACATAATTTCTAACATGTTTCTTTCTATATGTCCTTGTTTGCTGTACACGCTAATGTTACTTTATGAGTGGTCAAACAACGTTATATTTTTTCTATGTAACTTCAATACAGTCAATCAAAAAAGAAATATCATAACGTCTCAACCTGTTTCAACTTTCGAACTTCGACAACGACGTTATCCTAATTACATTACAACCCTCACGTTTCCCAGTACGTGATCGTGATTCGATAAACTTCCTTTTCCCTTTACCTCGCTTCGCTTCGTCCCGGCGATTATTCATAACCAATTCTCGCGTTATATCACAGGCGCAGTCGTACTTGGCGTTGTCGCACGCCTCGTCACGTATCGCAGCAAAAAGCCGGTTCATTGCCTGAGCGTGATAGGCGACGGACATATTTCTTTCCTCAGCTACACATGGTATTACATTCTGGACATTCGTTTGGTTTTTGTTTACGTTCGTGTCACTGTCAGTTGGTGGATATAAAACAGGTAGTCTTAACGTTAGCGATTTTGGCAAGAGCCACTATCACTACACCAGAAGGATTGATGAGCGCACTGCTCATAATAGAACGCAACCTCTTCACGTATTCGTCAAACTGAAGTAAGAGCAATGATATCAGTGGAACAAACTTAAAACTTCAACCGACTCATTGGTCAACTACTCTTACAAACAATGTATCTTAGTATATGATCGTGCCTCTATAAACTGCCTTTTTATTCATAACCAATTCTCGCGTTATATCACAGGCGCAGTGGTACTTGGCGTCGTCGCACGCCTCGTCACGTATCGCAGCAAAAAGCCGGTTCATTGCCTGAGCGTGATAGGCGACCGACATATTTCTTTTCTCAGCTACACATGGTATTACATTCTGGACATTCGTTTGGTTTTTGTTTACGTTCGTGTCACTGTTAGTTGGTGGATAAAAACAGGTCATCTTAACTTAAATAGCTTTGGACTTCAGAAGCCACCACACCAGAAGACATTGGGACTATGAAGATTCTTAAGTGACAAAACATATGTATAACATAAAACCTGAATTGTTATGGACAGCCGAATTATATTCTTTGAGGGTATATTCATATAACATGTTTCATTCAAATTTAAACAATATCAATAATCAGGTGAACTTTGCCACAATGATGCCGAATTAAAGAGCCCCAGAAAACCTCCTGCGCATTGGTCAACTTACTTGTAATAATTGAATAATATGTAGTATACATGATCGTGCCTAGATAAACTTCTTTTTCCCTTTACCTCGCTCCGCTTCGTCCCGGCGATTATTCATAACCAATTCTCGCGTTATATCACAGGCGCAGTCGTACTTGGCGTCGTCGCACGCCTCGTCACGTATCGCAGCAAAAAGCCGGTTCATTGCCTGAGCGTGATAGGCGACCGACATATTTCTTTTCTCAGCTACACATGGTATAACATTCTGGACATTCGTTTGGTTTTTGTTTACGTTCGTGTCACTGTCAGGTGGTAAATAAAAAAAGTTCGTCTGAACGTAAGCGATTTTGGCAAGAGTCACTACACCAGAATCATTGTTGAGCGCACTGCTCATAATGAAAGTAACCACCTCAAATAATTCTTAAGTGACTAGTAAATAAGACCTATGGTCGTGGAATCTAACCTAGAATTTTTAAGGACAAGAATAAAAATATTTCGAGTGTGTTTATTAACCCACTACATTCCTAAAAACGATCCGGTATCTGATTGACACAATACGCCGGTTTTACCGCAAGTCTTAACTTAATTGTGAATTTAAGTTTAAACTCAAATCTTGCCGTAACATGATTTTGTCCCGGCGATTATTCATAACCAATTCTCGCGTTATATCACAGGCGCAGTCGTACTTGGCGTCGTCGCACGCCTCGTCACGTATCGCAGCAAAAAGCCGGTTCATTGCCTGAGCTTGATAGGCGACGGACATATTTCTTTCCTCAGCTACACATGGTATAACATTCTGGACATTCGTTTGGTTTTTGTTCACGATCGTGTTGCTGTCAGGTGATTAAGAAAAACAGATCGTCTTAACGTTAAAGGTTGTGGCAAGAGCCACTTCACCAGAAAGCATTGGTAAGCGGACTGCTTATACTCAAAGGTAACCTTAAATATTCTAGCAAATATTTAAAAAGTAAGAGCTATGATGTCAGTTGATCAACCCTGAATTGAGCTCTTCATATTCCGTACACCGTCAATAATTTTTAAATTGTCGTTTATCACATAACCACTCACATTTGCCAAAGTCACTTTTACAAAAATGCCCTCTTTAAATTATTGGTCTTACATCAAATGTATAAGTGTTAGTATACATGATCGTGAATCTACAAATAGCCTTTTCTTGCCCCTTGTCGCGTCGTTTGTTCAAGACCAATTCCAACGTTATATCATAGGCTTGCTCGAACTTGGCACTGGTCTCTGCTTTTTCGCTATCTTCGTCACGTTTCGCACAAAGAAAAAGGCTGGTTTGTTGCTACGTTGTAGTCATAGGCTGGGGACACATTTCCGTAAATAAATCTTATGTATTTCAATCCTACTACTATTATAAAGGCGAAAGTTTGTAAGTATGGATGTATGGATGTTTGTTACCCAGTAAATACTACTGAATAGATTTGAATGAAACTTTACTACAATATAGCTTATACATCAGAATAACACATAGGCTATAGCTTATAAGGCCGTAAACCACGCGGGCGGAGTCGCGAGCGGCCGCTAGTTGGTAATAAAACTGAGAATCTGAAAATTGTTGTCGTAACTAAAGTGTGCTGGAGGCCCACACCTCTTTTAAAAGGCCGGTAACACATCAACGATACCTTTGGTCATCTGGTGTCGCGGATGTCCATGGGCGGCGGTGATTGCTTACCATCAGGCGACCCGCTAGCTCGTTTGCCGCCTCTGCAATAAAAAAAAATAAAAATGTACATGGTACCCTATATCTACCCTGGAGCTCTAATGTGCAAATAATTTTTATCATATTTTAAATCTTAAACAACAAACCGAAAGTTGTAATAAATTAAAACTTTATTAAAATAAGAGTATGACTGAGATCATTATTGTTCACATTTCGAGAACTGATCTAAGCGAGCGTCAATCACAAATAAGCTTTTCTAAATCACACATTCGTTAATCTAAGTAGATAACATTTTTACGTGGATATAAAGGAATCAATGAATCATTTTACACTGTAGTAATACACTGCTACATATTATCATCTGAAATACCAATTCAATCATAATCTCTCCGAGTCCGTTCGTTTAATGTAGATTGCATCATTTGCAGACTACGGCCAAGCTTGTACTCGTATATTTATTGAATAGCATATGTGTTCTCAATCATAGCAGCTCAATTTGCATCAGGTATCCCAGTTGATGGCACGGTGATGGAATTTGATCAACAGGTCGTCAATTATGCAACAAGTCTGTCGTGCACTAACGGCCTTCAAATTCTAGGTTAGCGGACTTTAGTGATCAAGTTTGGAATGGAAATTTCATTTCATGGTTTATGCTTTCATCCGGTACAAAATATTTTTTTAAATTGCGACATGTTCGGTGCTGAATTTTATCGCTTGAAATACTCTTTTATTTGGCGAAAATAACTACCAAACTCATACGTCCGTTTGGTGTCATGAAGCTTTTCTACATTTTGTTGATCCGTCCATTTGTACAAACAAAAGACTTAACTTCCTTTACCTTTATGTTCCTTTGGCTATTTAGGGGTTTACGTAGTCAAACATCGGGGTAAAGTCCGTCAAATAAATTAATAGCCACTTAATATGGTTAGCGGTTACTTGATATAAAGTGGGTTGTTGTGTTGAGGCAACTATTGTCAACACTTTAGTTCGGGGGATGATAAAAGCATGTCCGAATTAATTTAAAAAGCGTTATTTACATAATATTATTGTAAGTATTTAAATAATCACATAACTGACTTCGTTCGCGTGGATTCCGGATTCAGCACACATATTGTTATACTATACTATTATAGCCTTAAAGCCTTCGTCGACTAATGGACTATCCAATGCAACAATATTTTTTTCAATTTGAACCTGTAGTTCCTGAGATTAGCGCGTTCAAACTAATAATAAATCAAACTCATTAGCTTCATTATATGGGTATATATTCTTGTTCTACTTTCTTGCACGTTTCCTAAAGAGTCACTGATATAAGTATTACCGTGTAGGTCGCGAATGAATATCCGGCCTTAACAGCTGTCTATCCATCCACATCTCGCGTCACGTCCGGGAACAGTTGTTTCCAATGTTCCTCGTAAACTCGTACAATCGTGTGAGAGGCGTTCGCGAATTTTTATTCCGCGAGAAAACTTACGTTTGACATTCAACGGCAGTTCAGTGGCTTCGAAGAACTTTTGCCTGTCTCGACGGCTCGCCTTCCACGTTACGCTCCGTCAAAAACTTCTGCCAAAGCACTTGGGAGTTTATTAACGAGAAACTAGCGTTCAAAATAATTATGCAGACCTTTTCCTTTTCGATCTACTCGGTGTACTTGTAGGGTTGTACAAAAGTAATGAAAGTATGCTGTGTGCCACCGTTTCTGAGGATTTCGTACTATTTTTATAGTAAAGGCTTTGAAAGGATTCTTACGAATTAAAATATGAACTTTTTTCTTAATATAAAATGGCTTCGCCATCAGTAACTATGTACTATTTTTTTCAGGGTGAGATAGGCACTCTCTGATAAAAATGTAATTCGACGACAGTTGACTTTCTAAAATCTCCAGTGGGCAAAATAATGAGAACGTAAAAAATAGCATTTAATTACTTTATATTCTTGATTCCTGCATTGAACATTTATTTAATTTGTGTTTCGATGTTACGCCCTCGCATGAAAGTAATTTAGGTCGAGTCCCTTTGGGAAAAGTGTTATAAAAAAGTGGATGTATTGATGATGTGATAGGTACATATTTTTCAAAGTGAACTAGTTGTTGATATTAAAATTATTATATAGCGATATTCCGAAATGTATGTGTAACGTTTTGATAACATTTTATTGCACAGTGAAGTAATAAAATTAGTCAGGTGTTTTTATTATAATTATATTCAAAAATTGCGCAAAAAAATTATGTGATGAAGATAAAGAATGTGTGCTGTGGCTTTAGCGCATAGAGATTTGATAACTTCCATAGATTCCAATAGGTAAAAAATATTTTATAAGTGAGATACGGAGGTGGAGCATACATTCTTCCTGATTTTAAGTGACTTGTGCCGACTTGTGCTAAAAGTATCTGCATTATCTAGAATAGTAGGACTTTTATCAATCTAGTACCCCGGTATGAAGGAGTTCCTTTAAATTAATGACTAGCGGCCGCCCGCGACTCCGTTCGCGTGGATTTAAATTTTCAATAGCTTAAAGCCTTCCTCGCCAAATGAACTATTCCTGAGATTAGTGCATTCAAACAAACAAACAAACAAACAAACAGACAAACTCTTCAGCTTTATATATTAGTTTAGATTAACAGAAGTACAACTTTGCGGTGTCATAAAAAGTTTTAAAGAAGTAAGTGTGAAAATAAGATGACCTGTATATTCCTAATAAGTAAGATATCCTGGTCGATCCTTTTCCTCGAACGCTAAAAGGAGAGGGCGTGTGAATGCTAATCGCACCATTTGTCTCGACTCGACTTGCGCAATTGGTTTGTTGCGGTGGGAGATGGAGCTCGAGTAATGTAGCATATTTTGTGTTATTTTTACATATTACACAAGACAATTTTTATGACATATAGGTAAGTATCAGCCTATTAATGTCCCACTGCAGGGCAAAGGCCCCAATAATTTTATAAAACACGTTTTCGTAGCAAATATGGGTTTTGAATTTCACGTCACGACGCTTTCCCAAGACGGATTGGTGATCACAAACCCGGGATGTGTTCGGAAAAATCGATACAAAGTTTGCCCGACCCGGTTTGACCTCAAGACCATGGCCCGTTACTTAAGCCAATAGACCATCGAGGTGGAAATGTATCTAAACAACTGGTTGAAGGATTGTTTTCGTTAACTTTTTTGTTTGCTTATACAAACAACTAATTTTAAGTCAAGTTAATGTGGCCCGTGTAAAATAGGTCTTACGAATATAGATTTTCTCTTTTAAAGAAACATTATTGCATACCACCTTAATACGAGTATCTAGTTATAAATCTTGCTTGCTTCAATTTTATAAACGGTATAAAAAAAATTGGATACATTAACCGACGCATAATAAGACATTTTCTTGTTCAATTCATTTCCTTAAGCGTTTAAAAGAGGAGGCGTGTGTTTGCTAATCGCATCATTTGTCTTATAAGGTGACTAGCGCAATTTTCCTTTTAATACGGGAATGAGTACCTATACGAGTAGGTATGTATAGAGTTTTATACACCAACCCGTTTTTGGGTTATACGTAGTTAGATTTTAGACATTTTACTATTATGACATGTTAATATTATTTAACGGGACTAAACTCGATATTAATTATCATAATTAATATCGCGTGGTAATACAACCGTGGTCGGAAGCGGACTCACTCAGTCCGCTTGCGACCACGGTTGTTGTAACGCAGCCGAAACGTCAAGCAGAAGGTAGTATACACATACTACATAATTTATATCGCGTTGAAGTCCCGTTTTAATTGAAAATGTACAAGAATCAACAAATTGATTCTTGTGGATTTTCAATTAATGTGTAAGAATCAAAACCATCGTTTCTTTTGTCATTCTTTAATATTAATTAACTAAGTTATTATTTATTAAAATTGTATGAAAAGCTTCTATTTAAATACAATTATATACTAACTGAAGGCGTATCCTTATATCAAGGTATGGTCCAGTATAATACCACCTAAGTTTAAAGAACTGTAGAAACACGCAAGTAACACGCAAGCGGAATGTTCGAACAACTCTCAGAAGACAGTCTTCGAAGAGTATCTTAACTTACCAATTATTGACGTAATAAACTTTCCCATCTAGCCCTAATCAACTTTAATATTGAGTTCTCGTTACTTCACAAGAGAACAAATGTATGTTCATCCTTTCAATCAAATTACGAAAAGACATGTCCTGCCTCCATGCTATAGTGGTTAGAGCGCTGTGGTCAAAACCTAAATACCGGTCCAATTATTGTAGTCGGATGACATTATTATGCAAAATAAAAAATATGTATAAAGTCTGTCTGTCAGTATTTTGGTAAAAAAACTCTACTTAATTTTTAGAGATATCAACTTCTTCATGATTTGTATTTTGGGAATTAGTGTAGGAACACACTTTGCGTAAAAAACGCGACCGAATTAACGCGGCTGAATTTACGTTTCATCGTGTTCATGATATTATGACAAACATACTTTTAAATGGGAGGTGACACACATTGCCGAAACATTGTCGCGTAAGTTTAGAAAATGCATTGTCGCCAAAATTCTGTCGCTTAATTTCAGCCTAGTGTGTTTCTTCACTTAAAGCTCAGAAAGCGTGTTCAAAAATGTCCGAAGATATTTAATAAGTAAAGGACTTCAAAGAGTCGTCAATGTTAGGAAAATCCTTTGATATATTAGATCGTTAGTTGGACCATCGCCTTCTAGCCGATTCAGGTTGTTAATCGCACCATTTGTCACCATCCCGGATCGCAGTAGCTGGGACGATTCGAATTTCTCGAACGATTTCGAAACGGAATCGGGAGCGTATGGATGTTTCAGGAAATGTCACATAGACTTTAAATCTCATATTTTAAGTATCCAACAAAAGACGGTGTGTGATTTAGTCCAGTGCACTAAATTCATGTTCTATTTTTAAAAAAAGTAGGTTTTATAAGAGTTGCATAATATACTACAAGTATAATTTTTCATTATTTTACTTAATGCATTAACTATGGTGCAAAATTTTTTATCAACTTAATACGGTAAACACTTTTTTTACTTTTTGTTTTTTCTTTCTAAAAAAATCAAACTCAATTTTGATATGGCATGTACAAATCGTTCACAGTTATTTTACCTCTGATCGTTCGGTAATCATGTAAGGTCAGAGGTAAAATAACTATGAACGCTTAGCCTGAAGCATCTCCAAGGTTAACCAGATATGTAGGTAGCAAAACATATCCTTACACTTCAGTTGATAGTTAACGATACCGTGTCATGAATGAGATAATGAAACGAAGGTGAAGTAGGCCATTAATTAATACTTGATTAGCAGTTTCAACTTACAGGGTTGGAAATTTAGTGTCGTTTAGATCCGTATCCAAAACATTTATTAAGGTTTGGGGAAGCTATAATTATATCAAGATGTTCACGCCGAGCTAAGGCACTTTGGATCTACCAGTATTTTTATGATGGTGTTGCCTGTTAAAAAATATATAAAACTTGGATTAAAGAAACATGATTAGCACAATGTTCCTCGTATTTGAAATTTAAAAAAATACTGGCCTCTGTTAAACTAGTCAAATTAAAACACTGATTTTTTTTCAAAAATAAATTACCTTTATACATTTTTTGTTACATGCTAGAAAAAAACGTTCATTATCATCATACGAGTATTAACCAAAACAATAAACACTTTCATTAAGAAACAACCTAAATATAAGAAAAAAATATAATTTCCAATTAAGCATAATATTTTAATTTAATATTATTAGTCGTGTTACTAACACAGATGGCTGTTTGAGCACATGTATCTTTGCCCCTCCGGAATAAAAACAAATAAATGAGAACCTATGCCTAAATAAAATGGAATAAAAAAAAACAGGATTAAAAATCGAACAACATTTTTTTAATCACTCGCTTCTGCGTGGAACGGAGTGAAAACCGCTTACGTACTGGCCGGTTAGACGCCATATTTGATTGCACATTTTATGTTTTCGCGGGAATCATACAAATAAAATTGTGGGGAAGTGAAGTGTAAATGAGTAACATTTTAATGTTGATTAACACGTGTTACAAAGTAAGACTATATTTTAATTTATTGTTTTGTAAGAGGAAACAAAATTACTTCGAGTTGAAAGGTAATTGATTTTTTGCCCTTAAAACTTGGTTAGCTGTTGTTAGCTGTTGTTGTGTGGTTTGTGTAGTGCGATATTATGATTTTGAAATAAAAGTACTGTTGTTACATAGATATCGGGAATAAATGCGATATTTCATTATGTAGTTCATATACTGCTGCGTTAAGTTCCGTTGCTTATAACAGAATAACAATGCGAGTTGCGTAAGTCTAAAATCTAATAAAAATAGATGTTGAAAAATTTTGTTATTGACATAATATACATATATCTAAAAAGAATATTAAGCTATGTCGAGATCGTAAAATATTTTCACGCTTCATAAGCCTCAACAATTTTGCAATAAAATTTTGTTTCAATATTCCTATCATCAAGTACTAGTGGTTAGATCTATGGTTACTACCTTTAATGATGTACCTTGATCAATATACACAAGCACATAATATGAACTGCGAATCATTACTCAACATTTAGTGATCATTAGTCTTAATAATACACTATCAATAACCAGGCTTTACGAAACAGTAACCATGCACAGAAGTTTTAATGAGCTGTTTGAGCTTGGCACTGTTGCAAACTAAATGTTTCCTCATAATTACGTATGTGCTGGAATCGATATGGTTGTCCGTATGCAGCAAAGTGTAGGCTTTAGTTAACGGGCAGAATTTAATGCGTTTTTGTTTAATTTAACTGTAACCGGCGGCGATTTTCTTTAGCTTTTAATGTTGTCAGGCGGTGAACTCTGTTATGAAAACAAACACTCTATCTAACATTTTTTCAAAGCCAGTATATTCAGACAACCTTTATCCTTGCTTAAGGTAATTAAACCGTGCTTCCAGCAATTTCCACTTAAGCATGCCACTTGGGGAAATCTATCGGGGCAGTGTATGTGAGTGAAGTTTTTCATTAAAGAATCGGAAAGTATAGATTTACAATGAAAAACATGTCTGATACAACGCCGTGATTTTACAAAAAATGTTTTGATTATTTTTATTTCTACAAATGCTAAAATGTTCGTTACTCCATTTTTTTTCCATATGTTATTTTGACATTTTTGTGTCATACAATTTTCGTGGTGATTTTTTTGGGTCACCTGTAAAATTTGATCTGATGGAGTAATGGGGCGGCTATAGCCGAAGATAACCCCCTTATCTTGGATAAGCATACGTACAGCAATATTCTGTAAAGAACTAATGACGAAAACAAAACAACTCACTAAAATATTCCTATTGTTCCAGGTCTTCGACCGCCATCGCCAGTGAGGGCGGAACCACTAGACGCGGTGAAAGTGTCAGCGGTGTCTGGCGGTGAAGCCGCGCTGCCGTGCGACACGCGCTCGCCGCAGCCGACAGACGTGCTGCTGCTCGTCGTGTGGTATAAGGATGATGTACCTATATACAGGTGAGAGTTAGGGTATAATATCAACATTTATATGAATAGGTTACTATCTAGGCCGCCGTAGCCGGTGGGGGCGGGGCCTCTCGATGTTGTGAAAGTGTCAGCGGTGTCTGGCGGTGAAGCCGCGCTGCCGTGCGACACGCGCTCGCCGCAGCCGACAGACGTGCTGCTGCTCGTCGTGTGGTATAAGGATGATGTACCTATATACAGGTGAGGGTTAATAGATTATATCTTCGTTTAGCTGAATAGCCTATCTTCATTTATTAATCGCCAGTGAGGGCGCAACCACTAGACGCGGTGAAAGTGTCGGCGGTGTCTGGCGGTGAAGCCGCGCTGCCGTGCGACACGCGCTCGCCGCAGCCGACAGACGTGCTGCTGCTCGTCGTGTGGTATAAGGATGATGTACCTATATACAGGTGAGGGTTAATAGATTATATCTTCGTTTAGCTGAATAGCCTATCTTCATTTATTAATCGCCAGTGAGGGCGCAACCACTAGACGCGGTGAAAGTGTCGGCGGTGTCTGGCGGTGAAGCCGCGCTGCCCTGCGACACGCGCTCGCCGCAGCCGACAGACGTGCTGCTGCTCGTCGTGTGGTATAAGGATGATGTGCCTATATACAGGTGAGAGTTAAGAGATGCTATCTTCATGTAGTTGAATAGAATACGGTCTAATACGGACCGTCATAGCCGGTGAGGGCGAAGCCACTCGACGCGGTGAAAGTGTCTGCGGTGTCTGGCGGTGAAGCCGCGTTGCTCTGACAGACGTGTTGATGTTCGTCGTGTGGTATAAGGACGATGTGCCTATATACAGGTGAGGTTTAGCTGATCATATCCACATATATTTGAAAAGAGTAGGCATGAAAAATACCTATGATCAAATGAGCCGGAGATGGCTTAAGTAAATAGGAGCTGTAAACACGCATTCGTAGTTTTGTTATGATGTACCAGAAGTTGTTTAGATAGGGCTGTAGAATGAACTGCGTGAGTTAGGTAGGTATAATTAAACCTTGTTGTTAAAGTTGTGTTTAAATACGCTAAGCCTGTCTGAATCACATGGCTAAATGCCATGGCTGTATTTTAAACAGTAGGTAAAAATAAAAAAAAATACTAAAAATACTATCTCTTAGTCCTACAACCTTTTAAATAGGTTTAAATAACTAATATTGATGGTAATAATTGATTGAAAATTGAAAAATATTGACTGAAATGATAGGAGCAAATAAAAAAAATCAACAAACAAATAAACCTCTTCATAGCTGTTATTTATTACCATCAATTTGTAAGCAATAAAGACTTCTCACGTTTTTGTTACATGATCATTTTTAGTACGCACTTGTTAAAGCAAGACAACAATAATAATTATATTTGTATATGAGAATCTTACTTCCGCTTAGGGAAAACATCTCCCTTAATAACTTATAAGAGAATAAAAATAATTTCGACCCTCATTATACTGTTTTGGGCATAAAGGCTAAAATCACGTTAGGTGTTTAAAGATAATGGACTTTACATTTGGCGACGAAAGGTTCATATTTCCTTAGCCGTTGATTTAAGTGAGGCACTTTAAAAGCTGGGTACTTAACTAAGTGGAGCAATCATATTCGAAGGCATCCTTATTACAACCTCAACACTAGGTTTATTTTAGAATATTTCCCTGGGAAAATTAAATTGCTTTGAGTATTCCAACGCGTAGGGCTCCTGTTTGTATTTTTCTACATTTCCCCTGTAATAAGCTGCGGTCGCGTGCTACAAGCAAGGGTTTGCAACGTCTATCCGCTACCATCAGTTCATTTGTAAATTCAATTCTTTTTCTCATTTGAAACAAAGTTTAAATTGAAATGGAAGAAAATGGAATTCAACTTACAAATTGATGGTAATAAACAACTGGCGTACCGTACCTCTATATTACTAAAACAGTATTTTAATTATCAAGCGGTAGTTGCTTTGTTTTTTTGAGTTTCGTCAATTATGTTTTATTTTATAGCTTTTAGTCCAGTAATTTAAGCAATTTTGATCCACGATCTGCGGAATAATTCCTGGTGAGCTGAATTTGAAATTTCGTGCCGGCTAAAAAAGTTAAAGGGATCCAAACGACACTGGAAATAGCACAATATCTATATCATTACTAGCGGCCCGGTACGTGCTTCGCTACGTTTAAAGTGAAGCAACCGATTTTGTTCAAACTTCACATAAAACATATACTAAATAGTCTGTACAAAGCCTGAAAATTTGGTTTTGATCCATGAGCCCGTTCTTGAGTTACAAAGTGACAAAAAAAAATTCCACTTAGTTTTTTATAGTTGATATTCCTATTTTCCTGACTGTACTAGTATTACAAGTCTTTTATATTTCTATATGTAGATCATCATACTAACAAAAAACACACAAACAAAAAAGGGAAAAAAACAAACAATAGGGTTTATGCCTTGGTATGCGCCGTACGGTATACAATACCATATGTGAGTGCGTTCTAGTCTCTATTTCAAAAACGGTTAATTCTACAGAAAAGTGCAAGAGATCTTTTTTGTAGACAATTTTACGACGAACAACTTTTATGAAACCATCATTGACCTCTGAGCAATAGATCGCGAGATATTTGCGAAAAACTGATTTTCGTGACGTTTGGACCTATAACTTTTTTAGCCGGCACGATATCAATGTCGATTTTTCACATTATCATAACAATCTTATAATGAAGGTGTATACAAAAATTCAGCTCACTAGGAATTATTCCGCAGATAAAATCTAAAATTCCTGGACTATTAATTACTTATATAGCTCATAGTGTCTCTCTCCTTCCAACTTTTTATTTACCTCTATATAATTTTATATATAGAGGTACCTATATACAAGTAAGATTACGTTATGTTGAATTAATTAACATCATAAGGTCAATGCCTACATGTGTTCGCAAGCATTCACCAATTCCTTTATAAAAAGTTCTGGTGGTAAGCATATTGTGTATCACCCACCTTGTACACACCTAAATCGCAATCTGACAATGTGTGCATATTTTATAAATCGTTCAACCGTGCATTTGTTATGCATGGACGTTCCCGTCTACCAAATCAGTTGACGCTCATGTTGGTGCGACAAAATGTTTTATCAAACTCACTTTTGACTTAGAGTTAGGCTTTTTATTTTAACAATTCAGCGAAATCGATCCCAGCGCTCCAGCTATTCAAAAGTTCAGATAAAATGGTCATAAAAATGTATGAAAACTTCTTTGAAATTGGTGAGTAGAGGTCTGAAAAACAACAATTTGAATAAATCAGACTTATTCTAAATTGAAAATAAACTTGCTTTAAACATGTAAATAAGCACCAAAATATGAAGTCGGCCTCATAAAAACACTAACAAAGGTTGCCTCCGGCAGATAATAGCAATAAATCTGAAGATCCCAGTATCTGCGAAAACCGGCGAGTTGGTACAAAATTAACATTTTGCAATAACAAATCAATTCGCAAACAAAATTATCGGTTATTCCGACCCAATGTTTACAAGGCAAACGAATTTAGCTAAAAGCGACGCTACTTCAATTTTCATAAAGAAAAGAAAAATAATACTAAACATTCGTTGCGCCTGATAAGCTTGAGTATTTGGCTTTAACGGAGTTTTCTCAAGAGGTATCTTTTGTATTTTTAATATTATTTACGTCGGGGAGACTGCTTATCTAAAGTATATTATTTAATAACCGACAAAAATAATATCTTATGGAATTTGAATACGCTTTAACCATAAGTGTGTTGTGTACGCAATTACTCATGATCAAATGACCAAGTTTGATAGCGGAGTCTTATTTGACTTCTACTTTACAATAAGTACCAGACTAATAAGATAACTGAACTCGAAACTTAGTGTTATATTATAGCTTAAAGCCTTTCTTGGCAAATGAACAATCTAAAAATAAAATATTATATCGGTTCGAACCTGTAGTTACTGAGAATAGCGCGTTCAAACAAACATGCAAACAAACTCTTCGCTTTATTATATGATTAGAGTATTGATAAAGGTCCCTGGTACTTTGCTTCAACAAATGGATAGAAATTAAGCATTAGTGCATTATGTATCTATAAGCAAATATTTACCTAGTGTCTTCTACCTTATATCATTATGTATTAGAGAAGATATGGATAAAGAATAAATTATTATTTATTGGCTTCTTCTCAGTTTGACTTTGAATAGGCAAATAGGAAAGTGGCAGGCGGTGCCGCTGCGCTTTTCCTCTCCACTGGATATTTCCTGGGTGATTTGAAATCACTTAACTGAGATTTGATTTAACAGGGAATCGCGAGAGGATTGCGAATCGATCGCCTTCAATACAGCCGTCCACTTGCCTCGTCCATTAAGACCATGACTTGACTGTAATGCCCCTCAGAATGATAACATGAAGTCGCCAACCATAAAATCGTTGACGTTTTTCGTCCCGGCCCTTGTTGACCGTTGGAACACCCCAATCTATCGGAAAATTGGTTCAATGGTCCGACCATGACTCGGCACAATATGTGGACACTCACGTGTGGCTAGTTCGTGGGAGGGAACTGTTCTGTCACGGTGATTGGAAGAATATTTTGATTGCCGTGAGTTGGATGAATAGAGTTTTATTCCCAAATCAATGGTCCTACTTTTTCCAGTCATGTTTCATAGTACAAGGTCAAACGTATAAGGTGTATCAAGATATACTGCAAATATTTTAAGAATGAACTATTCAGTGGAAATGTAATAAATTCTGAAAGTAAAAAGTAAATTTTAATACGCTAGTTTTCGAGAAATACAACAAAATGTTTGATTGAGTGAATAAATTGTAAAAAGTACAAATCATGTCTTTTGCGCGAAAGCAATCTTTGGAACATAATATAATGATTGTTATTATTATAATACGAAGTAAAATTAAAACAATTTTCAACCCTTTATTGCAAATGTGTCACGCTGTTAAAACAAGAATTCGGATAAATTCGGACATACTTCTGTACATTCTAGACCTTAAATAATTTGGGCTTGCTTGACCCCGGATAATCCTAATAACAATTATGAATTCAGAAAAGGTAGCGACAATGTAAATTAAGATCGTAAATAGATTAAGACGTTATAAAGCAATCTACTCTGAAGTTTGTACTGGAAGTAATACTTTTAAGTTAATTAAGTTTACCGAGGGAGTCAAAGTATTATATTTTAATGATAAGCAACGTTTTAGCTTCTCATCATTTTGAGTTGGGTAATAGAATTTGACTGCCCATTCAGGAAAAATATATTAAAAGCGCCAAAACCAAGTAAGGGTTTTTAGGCCTAATATATTTTTTTACAATGAAAGAATACGGCAAATAAAGTAACTAAACGAACTATTAAAACAGTTTTCTTACAGAAGCTCTAGTTTCAAGCACAAAACAAACGTATGACGAAACTTCTTGGAATGTTTCTAAAAAATTATAATAACATTGTAAAATACTCATACAAGTTTAGTATTTATTTTAGGCATGCAATGTCCCACACTTACAGTTAATCAAACAATTCACATTGCTATAATAATTGAGGAAATACTTTTCCATATTTTATGGTCATACATATTTATTATTATGCTAATCTTATTATGTGGTGGTGCAAGTAAAATATTACACACGCCTTCTACTGTTTATCTATATTTGTACGTCCCAAAAAACTGAAATGCAGGATTTTTATATTAGTGTAGCGATACCCCAAATGTACAATGCACATGTGTATGTTTATCACGTCTTAATCTACATATTCTAATATAATAAAGCTGAAAAGTTTGTTAGTTTGAACGCGCTAATCTCAGGAACTAATGGTTCGAATTGAAAAACTATGTTTGAGTTGGATAGTCTATTTGTCAAGGAAGGGTTTAAGCATGTATATTAATAATGTGGAAAGCAGATATAACAGGTTTATCTGCTCTAATTTCATAAAAATAAGTACTACTGTATTACAGAAATCAAAAATAAAGTTATAGGTTCTCAAATAAAGTTCCCCTTCGGATTCGCATAACTCACCAAGATTTCCTAAGTTCGAGACCATCGCATTTACTTCCATAAAACACTTACCTGTCGGTACGTACTAGTGTCGTAGATAAATTTTTCCTTGCAAGAGACGGTCCCACGTCCCCATGACGGATTATGACGAATATCATGTACTTTGTAAAGGTCTTTCAGACCTGTGTCGATTTTGATTGATGACTCTCGCTTAGTAGGAACGGGTTAGCGTATTGTGTACGGTATTTTCTTTATTCCATATTAAGTGTTTGTTATTTTCTCAAAGATGGATTGCTTTGTGTGCGAGTATAATCGTTTTGTTAGAATTGAAAAGGTATTGAATATACACGGATGTAGGCAATTACGCTGCTGTTTGTGTTTATTTTTGGTTATGAAACTTCACAGGTTATTCTTGTATCGACTACTGCATAGTACAGAGTCTTTGTTTGTGAATAAGGTAACATTAGAAAGTCGTACAATCATAATCTGGTTCAATTATAAGTGTAAGTAGCTTTAACGTTAGAGTGTATCAGACCACTGAGAATTTAACAAAGAATATTATGATTTAAACTGAAATAATACTTCAGACCCAGTATACCAACGGTATTTTTTTTTCCTGTTTTCCAATGATACTTAAGTATAAGCCTCGAATAGATGAAAAAAATCTAAAAAAGAAAATCCTTGTAGAGATGTTTATTTTCTATAACTCCGTTCGTGAGTAAAACATGAAAAAGAGTTTTACAAAAATATCATGTATGTTAATAATTTACCAGAGCGTTATTTGGACCCTAGATAAAATATTTCCTTACATTTTCCCCCTACAAAAGTAAAATTAAAACTCGAAAACCAATGTGGGGAGTAAAACTTTTCCCATTTTCTAATCGTCTATTACGTCTTCATTGTTTCATAAATTATCAAGCTTCAGTACTATTCATTAACATAATTATAATGCAATTTCCTGATAAAGTCATAAAAATCCAAATAAAACCCACGCAATAAGGCTTTATAGCGTGATTCAAATCCTGACTATTTATCAAACTATGTCTCGTTTTATGAAAAGTTGGCTACAGCGCTCCTGTTTTTATGAAATATTTATGAACTGTTCCAATATACTTTCAAGTGTATTTTTATCTTTATTACCGTTACATAGCGTAAGTATATTACACTCATGTATTAATGCATGAAGAATATAAATGAGGCCGTGAAAAGTAATTCTTAATTTTATATTTTGTGTGCCTTGTTTATACCGAACCAGAAGAAAATATGATATTTTATGTAAAAAAAAAATCTGAATTCTCCGTCTTTAAAGGAACATTTAAAAGTTGGATCTTTAATGTAATAAAGGTTAGAGATTTAATAACAGTGTGAAACTGAAAATTAATTCGTAGCCTTGTACGTATTAACAATGGTTATTGTTAAATCTGAAGCTCGTTAGATAAGCTCGTTGGTAACATTAAATAGCTAATCGTAACAATTGTATAAACTAAAAGTTTTGATTGTTTTAAAATTTTTATGATACCCAAAATCATCAAGACCATACTTCTGTTATTATTATTATTATTTTTTGATACTAAGACAACGCCTCGATGGTCTAGTGGTTTAAGTACTCGGCCGTGCTCTCGAGGTCCTGGGTTCGATTCCCGAGTCGGGCAAAATTTGTGTTGATTTTTCTGAACACGGCCAGGGTTTGTGATCGCCAACCCGCATTTGGCAAGCGTGGTGATAAAGCCAAAATCCATCTTTGTATCGAAAACATGATTTCAAATGATGGAGGCCTTTGCCCTGCAGTGGGACAGTAATAGTCTGATACTTTACTTTTTACTTTTACTAAAACAATACATTTGCCAACAGCTACGACGCTCGAGTCAAGACGACGTCAGCGCATTGGGCGGACAACGTGCTAGCCGGCCGAGCGAAGTGGCAAGTCACGCAACCATCGATGCTTCGGATAGTGGATGTGGTGGCAACCGACCGAGCGCTGTATCGATGTAGAGTGGACTTCAAGATATCGCCGACGAGGAATCACAAGATACTGCTCGATGTTATCGGTGAGTTGTGAAACTTTTTTACCACCAATGTTTTTTTTTAATATTTCCTTTTCTGACATAAACAAAAATGTTGTACAATGTCATTTGTCCTACAATAAAGACTCTCACTGCAAATCTGAAAGCTGGGGGTTGACTCACCACATTGACCTCTGTGCTCGAGATCTGGATAACTATTTAGCTATTAATATATGAAAGGTACTTACGATTTTGCAATAACATAAAATAAAAGAGAAAATAAAGATTTTACATATCAGCGTTAAATGGAACATAAGTTCTCGTGGCTACATCAAATTAAATGTAACGTATCTGCTAGTCCCTAGAAACAAATTTTATTAGTCCAGCAACAACAACTAGTATGTTGAATTATTACGAAACTTCCATCTTTGGTAACTAACAAAGAGCTGACCGCCGAACAGATTCTGATTAAACTTGGCGTTGAGAGTATGACTGCTACAGCCAAACGGGCAAAATTACGTCAATTTGTTGAGGAACTAAAGCTGTATATGATCATATTTTTTTCAAATCAAGACGCATGAAAAATATACTTAAAAAAGTTTTATGAAGGTTCGCCATTGTTCTTTTGATCTGTAATTGTTCACGTCAGAGTTATAAAAAAATCATAACAAATTAAGTTTTATTGTGAATATCAGTATCCCAACTAATATTATAAATGCGAAAGTAACTCTGTCTGTCTGTCTGTCTGTCTGTCTGTTTGTCTGTCTGTCTGTCTGTCTGTCTGTCTGTCTGTCTGTTACGCTTTACCGCTTAAACCTCGCAACCGATTTTGATGAAATTTGGTACAGACAATCTTTAGACCCTGAGACAGAACATAGGCTACTTTGTGACCCATTCCAACCCCCACTTCCCCGAAATGAGGGGGTGGAAGTTTGTATGGAAAATCTAAACTACTTGAGTTAGACGCTTGAAATTTGGCATGCAGGTCCCTTAGTAAACTTGATGCTTAGTTGCAAAAGGATATTGCAAAATTCCCACGGGAACGGGAGTTAGCGGGAAAAAACATTCGTATAATGAAAACCGACATCCACGCGGACGAAGTGGCGGGCGGCCGCTAGTAAATAATATAATTTTTAAGTTTATCGTATTCCTCCTGTTTTTAATTTTTTTTGACCACTTCTGAAAAATACTATTCCAAAAATACGTGAGATATACAGAATTTCCTGTTATTAACAACAGCAATAACAGTTTGTTAGGGATATCGGAGGCGTGGCATTAGAGAGATGACCTTTCTGACCCAGTTTAGTGACAATTACATTATTTATCATAAGCGTGTCCATGTTACGGGATGTCATAAAGTTGGTCCCAGTAGAACGTACCTACTATTGGTAATTAAGTGTATTCCGTTAGAAATCATCTTTTGAAGTAGAAGCTCTTCGTCGACTTCGATTTTAAAGTTATCTATACTAATATATAAAGCTGAAGAGTTTGTTTGTATGTTTGTTTGTTTGTTTGTTTGAACGCGCTAATCTCAGGAACTACTGGACCGATTTGAAAAAATATTTTTGTGTTGGATAGTCCATTTGACGAGGAAGGCTTTAGGCTATTGGAAATCTAAATCCACGCGGACGGAGTCGCGGGCGGCCGCTTGTCTATAATATAAAAATGAATCGCAAAATGTGTTGGTTAGCGCATAACTCAACAACGACTGGACCAATTTGGCCAATTCTTTTTTTAAAATGTTCGTTGAAGTCCAAGGATGGTTTTTACGGCGAGACAAAATCGAATAGTTGCCGGGAATACCACGGGAAAACCCTAAAAACAGCCCTGCCAGATTAAAAACTTTTTTGACAGGACGAAGTCTGTCGGTTCAGCTAGTTAAACATAATATTATGTATGTGTTTTATGGGAGTCGTTTTGTAGTGTATGTGTACAACTATCGTTTATAATAGGCTCCCTTTCTTGTAAATAACCTGCTTATATCAAAGTCACGTTCGCAATAAAAAACTAAATAAACATCTTTTAGTTCTAAAAATATTTCTCGAAAATAGGAAATTCACCTGAAACACTAAACCCAATATCTACGAAAAAGGACACACACCAACAGTAAAATAGCTAACAGCAGCATATCTTTGCCTGACCGCGTAAAATTTAGTCCAGTATAATATAATTGCTCAATCTGATGTTATCTATACTTACTAATATATAAAGCTGGAGAGTTTGTTTGTATGTTTGTTTGTATGTGTGTTTGTATGTTTGAACGCGCTAATCTAAGGAACTACTGGACCGATTTGAAAAATTATTTTTGTCTTGGATAGTCCATTTGACGAGGTAGGCTTTAGGCTATTGGAAATCGAAATCCATGCGGACGGAGTCGCGGGCGGCCGCTAGTCACTTAGATAATCGACAATATAAATCAATAGATCAGCGAGCTTTTTAGTCTTGTTCATAATAGAAATGCCGATAACAATGTAACATAATGTTTGTTAAAAAAAGAAGTGAATGACTTCTTTTCGCATGGTATAATTCGATGCAACTACAATAGAATTAGGTCACTGCCTAGCCATTCTGATGTTAGTTAAGATATCGACAAGATAATTAACAGATTTGCGAGCTTCACTGTATTTAAACAATACAGAGACGCTCACAAATCTATATATAAAAGAAAAAAATTAAGATAGCGCTGTGCAAATTATGTTTATAATAAAATAAGTGAGAGCCTACTTTTTAGGGTTCCGTAGCCAAAATGGCAAAAACACGGAACCCTTATAGATTCGTCATGTCTGTCTGTCTGTCTGTCTGTCCGCCAGTCTGTCACAGCCACTTTTTTCCGAAACTATAAGTACTATACTGTTGAAACTTAGTGAGTGGATGTATTCTGTGAACCGCAACAAGGTTTTCACACGAAAATAGAAAAAAAAATAAAAAGTGGGGGGTCCCCTTAGTCAGAAATGAAACTCGAAATATGTTTTTTCATTGAACATATAGGTCTTTAAAAATTATATTAAGGTTTCTAATATCACTTTTTTCATAAGTGAATACTTTGCGTGACAGACCCTTCCAAAGTGGAAAAAAGTGTGTCCCCCCCCCCCCCCTCTAACTTCTAAAATAAGAGGATGATAAAACTGAAATAATTATATAATGTACATTACCATAAAAACTACCAACGAAAATTGGTTCGAACGAAATCTTTTAAGTAGTTTTTTTAATACGTCAAAAATAGAACTTGTACGGAACCCTCAGTGCGGGAGTCCGACCTCGCACTTGGCCAATTTTTGCATGATATAATTCGGTACAACTACAATAGAAATAGGTCACACATTTTTCGAACAAAATAACATGTGTTTCCTATAAGAACAATGCACGGGTAGCGCTTACAATAATGCCCTACTATATTTCATGCACCATAAAAGCTAAACTAACCAAATGCAATTTCATCCTCCAAAAGGGTTCAAAGGAAGGGCTCTTCACTGGAATTCGCTCTGACAGTACGACACAAAACTGCTGACGACACACAGTGTTGACCTCACGGACAACGTGAAAGGTGTCCGGAACGATACGTGTTATTCGCGTCGGCACTTTCTGAGGAGGTCGTTACAAATATACCGACCCGGCAATTCGACTTATCACTCACGTTTTCATCAAATGTGCCTCTAGTTGAAATGTACAAAATTATGTAACGTGTATGAACACGTAAAATTGTACGAACAATTTCGTGTAGCCGTAATGGCGCTTGATCAAATTGGCATCAATTAAAACTTGGCTGGTTAGTAGGTTTTTGGTTTTATTGTAAGAAGAGTTAAATATGATATACTAGCGGCCGCCCGATAACTTCGACAAATGGACTATCCAAAACAAAAAATATATATAATTCGGTCCAGTAGTTCCTGATATTAGCGCATACCAGTAAACAAAATCTTGAGCTTTATTATATTAGTGTAGATAAGCCGATGATAATCTCTTAAAGACAGCATTAAATAACATTCATACAAAAAAAAAACAGAAGGTACAAGGTAGTTTATAGTTAACACTTTACAAATTCTATTGGCAATAACTTTTTCTAAGTTCTGACTTTATCTATCCCAGTATCTTTAATTCACACAAAGATATTATTTATTCAATGCTATCCTGTCATACTGCTGCAAAAGTGGAACGCTCTATTCGAAATTTATAGCAAGCTATTCTTAGATCGACTCAATGTGAACTTGTTGTGTAACACTTGCCCTCTTCCACTTATTCGGGGATAGGATATATTTTTGTAAGAATATCGTTATCCAGCGTAAAAATAGAAAATGTCATTTTTAGATGCACCGAATATAAACCTCTTCACCTACCAATAGGTTAAATTGGTGGGTGAGCGGGTCATCGCCCATGTAAACAAACATGGAATAAAATCGTAAAATGCCATTCCTAATATATTGGGAAAAAGGTTAGTCGAAGACAAGAAGTATATTCGTAGTCATTGAAACCCAACAAATAATATTGTATTAGTACATAGGTACAATACAATCCATCACGATGAGTTTCGAGTAAAATGACTTCTAATGAAAGAAAATGTATTGATAAAAACTTTAGTAATATGTTGTATATCAGACGCAAGTGCCAGTATCTATGCACTACGTATTAAGTATTATATGAAACGGCATAAAACAGAAGTTTATTGACTCGACATCTTGTTAAACCCACGACTAACATCGGGTGATCGAATAACGTCGTTTTAGTGTCTATGAAATATTTATTAGGAAAACATTCGAAACGAACGCTCTCCTAGCAAGCAATTTCCGGCTTACAATATTATCTCCACGGTAAGTTAGATTTAATAGCTTAATTTCGTGTTTTTAAAATGTAATACATATTATGTTATATCTTTTTTGCACCTAATTTTTCACGCAAAATGTTTTACTGCTTGTTAAGCTGCATTTCGGCGGCTAAAGTCTCAAACCGCGTCCGTCAGATCAAATTTTACAGATGTGTGACAATAGGCACCACTGTTGATAAACTCAAACCGTCTAGCGAGCAATTCTAAAATGTGTTCAGTCACAAACGTTCGGCATGCAAAATGACTACGAATCATATAGAGAGCTGGCTCATTTATCTGAACGGACTGTATGGCTATTCAGCTGATTACTGATACAAATCACTAGTTAACTAAGCGTATCTAACATTCGCGGTTGGGGCTCTATAAAGTAACTATTTTGCCCAGTGGGCTATGCCAGTATGCCGCATTTTGGCACATGGCCAGTCGAAGCTTTACTGGCGTAATAATTCTTTTGTTTTATTACCTCATCGAATTATGTTATAGCGAAGCGGAGTTGGTTTATTGTCTGGTAAACGGTTTAAAGATAACAGCAGTTTCCATTTTGGTTATTGCAACATTATCCTCGAAAATGATAATGAGACGTTTATATACATATTTTATTATCAACAGAATGCTTTTACTTAACATTTATTTAAACACTAGTTACTTTGTTTAAAACCTGCATTATGCTGTCAACTCAACCAGATTAATTTAGGCTGGAACAAAAAGACTGATTAATAACGCTTAGCCGTGAAATAAAAGTTATAATACTTTTGAAATATTTAATGAATTTAACATAAATTACACTTTATTTTGACAGCATTTAACAGACAGATGTTTTTCAACCATAAATAAATCATTGAGATAAATTCCGAATGCGCATGATTTAAGCATAGTTGGAATGATCAGACAATTTAAGCGGAAAATGATAATTATCTATCGTACACCACGAAACTTAATTAAATATTTCGTTAAAAAGGAAATCCGCATGAATAATTCGGAATCGGAGGAAGCGATTTAAATACAAAATTCAAATAATGTTTCCTCCAGCACAATTATTTTCATGGAATTTGTCCTTTTGTTGTAGGTTTTTTGTCGATGATTCAGAACTTTAGATTTAAATTGTATATTTGTCCATGAATTTACCGGTGCTGATAAACCTTCATTGGAAAAGTAATAACTACATTGCCGGATTCTTGGTTTAAAAATGTTTTCGGTTCAAAGTATTTTAAAGTGATTCGAGCGGACTCTCACACACCCTAATTCAATCGGGTGTTGTAGTCTCAAATTTCCATACGGGTGGAGCTTTGAGTGTTTTTGGGATCAAATAAAAAGGTTCACTGTGGGAAGGAATGTGAACTCGTAGGTATCGTTTTGTTTTAAATTTTTAAGGGACAGGTGTTTTCTGACACAAAATATTTTTCTTTCGAACTCGTTTTATTTTGTTACTTTAAAATAAGAACGCATATTTCAATATAACGATGTTCGTTGCTTCCGCTCTATTTCTTGCAGTTTAATTTCGATTAAGAGCTCAAGTTGAAAAATACAAAATCTCATAATGTCTAAGTAGAATAACAATTACATTTTCTGGGAAAAAATAATGTTTCTACTAATAAAATCGGATTTCCTCATTCCATCTCCAAGTTTTAACTAAAGTGGATTTGCTCCGTTCATTATACATCCGATCTTTCCACTCTACTGTTCAGAAACAAAACAAAAACCAATACCCATTGTTTCTGATTCAATAATGGCACTGTCGAATATAAAACGCCTCATCTCAAAAAATCACAATGTCGACGATAAGATTGCCCCGGGTCCAAAGTAATTTTGTATCCGGGACGTCTTTGGAAGCCTTTTATTTTAGCAATATACGGTCCAGGGGAAAAAGTTTAATGTAGGGTAACTCAATTATGGTGAATCCCCACCGTGCGTGCCCGAAATTTATCACAGAGTTCATTTCGAGTGGAAGTTCAATTTCTCCTGAGTATCTCCTGGCACCTGAATATGCGGTGTACTCTAAGTGTTTAGAGTTAAGGTTCTAAATTGTCGTTCCATTTTGTGAAGCATCATTGTACATCAAATATAGTTTGTGGTGAATAACCTTTGAATGGATCAGGAATTTTCGTTTAGTTTTAGTAGTGCATCAGTTCATGTAGAAAACTTGGAGATGTATCATACAATCATGCCGGACGATGAACGTCCTCGTATGTCGGTCTGGATTTTTTAATGTGACTAAACTTGTATAATATAGCTGAAGAATTTGTTTGTTTGAACGCGCTATTTTAGGAACTATAGATTCGATTTAAAAATTTGTCAGTCACTATGTGTGCGAAAACCGAAATCTACGGGGACATGGCCACTACTTTATTTAATAAGCGGCCCGCCCCGGCTTCGCCCGTGGTACTTGTCCACTATTTAATGGATGATATTATACATAAAATCATTCCTCATGAGTTACTCTATCTATTAAAAAAAACCGCATCAAAATTTGTTGCGTAGTTTTAAAGATTTAAGCGTTCATAGGGACATACAACACACATAGGGACAGAAAAAGCGACTTTGTTTTATACTATGTAGTGAAAAAGAAGTTTAACTCCGCAGTTGGATAAGTACTTCTTTTAAGATGGATTATTTATCCGACTACAAATAGAAATACGTGCTTCAAAATTAGCAAATTTCTTCACAAGCAAATTAATAACTTGAGTTGTTCGCATTGCTTCAACTCGGCGAGCGAGTTAATCCGGTCTGCTAGTTTCGTGGTCTGTTCATAACTTAATTAGGCTACGTGGCTAATTGTCTAGGAGTTTTACAATACTTCGCTTTGTATTAAATTTTCATTGCTAAACTTCTGTTATGTAGTTTAAAAGATTTGTTAAATTAAGCGCTATTTATAGTAGCATTAGCGTAAGAGCGATGGTGGCCTAGTGGTACGGACTGCGCCTTACATATGTATGTGAGTTCGAATCCGGGCCACCTCTGGATTTTTCGAAATCTTGTGTTGATTTGTACCATTAGCTCGGTGGTGAGGGTAAACACCGTGAGGAAACCTGCACATTCAGATCAGTTTCTAACTTAAGTTCAGTTAGACCGGAATGTGGAACCATGATCCAATCTGTCTGCTTTCCCTTTAAGGGTTACGAAGGTCTGATGGCAGTCGCTTTACTGTAATAACAAGACTCGCCAAATCCTGGATCATGGTCAAAGTGGGGCCCTCACAGAAATGGCATAAACGCTAGGAAGAAGACAAGAATGTAGCGTAAAATTATTTATTGCCATTAAATATTCTGTGTTTCGAATTATATCTATTCGGAATGAGATAAATTAGTGTAAAGTCTACCTATGATCACGTTACAATCAAAGTGGTTAGAAGAACAAATAAGAAATAATGTTACTTCATTTTTAAGAACAGGTTGCACTATTGTTGTGACAAAAAACAACATATTTTACATCGCAAACGCAACAACGCACATCCACTACGTAGGTACAACATACCCATATACAAATCAGTTTTGCCTATTTTTATTTCGTAACAAGTAGCATTTCACGCGATCTAAATCACATTGAACATAAAAATAACTTCTTTAGATGTTTCAAACTGAAATGCATTTTCTTTTTTCAATCGCTTTAAATGTTGAACAATCAAGGGTTGGACCAATCAATCATCTCGTAAGTTTTTCCATAACTGGCTGCATTTACTGGTCAAGGCTGGTTATATTATTCTGGTACTATGCATTGCACGGAAGTTCCCAATGCAGTATTTTCACTAACAGGTATTACGTCACTCACCTTGCAGCCAAATAGCTTTGTGAATACTTTCAATCGTTCATGGCATAACAGTGTTTTATGTTAGTAGGTTGCACGCAACGCCGATCCTAGAAAAGCAATTTTCTCGTAATTTAACCGTGCAAATTCTGTTCAGTGCAATTTACAACATAGTCGTGTTTTTTTGTCGTTCAAATACTTGAGTTAAATGATGCCTTGTTTATTTTACACTTTTCGAATGATTTTTAATTCTATTTTCTGTCTTTGGAATCAGAGAGTTATTTACTCTGTTTGGGTTGGTTAATAGCTTGTTTTAACTAGTACTGCAAGCGAGATAAAAATATGTTATCCCATCAGCCATGGAACAGAGAGTATCATCCTTAATCTTATATTTTTATATAATCAGTTTAAATTGGCGGTACATTCATTATAATCTTTTTACATTGCCCCCGAAAAACAAATTATCTTATATATATCTACCTATTATTCTTTTAAATCTATCCTGTATCTTCTTGTTTGAAACTTAACTTCGATTTGAGATTTTTATTATAGCGAAATAAGTGGCTGCGTTTGACGATTAATTTGGTTTTCACATTGTTCAAGTCGAAGTATAAGAAATGTAATAAATCGAATGCTCTGTGATGTTATTGCATAGACTTGTTTACACTTGAGAAAACTTTATTTACATGGTGAGTCAATAGAATATAAGATTAAGCGTCTTCACGGGAAAATCTCATTGAATGAAATTGCTTTTCTTCATTATATTTCAGATCCATTGAAAATGGATTCTGTAGATATTGACTTTGCAAAAATAGCTCAGGACGCTTTTGAAAATAAACAGGAGGGAAGTGAATTTACTGAATGCTCAGAATTAATTTTTAATATCGATTTATTAGTTCTGTATATTTCCTTTAAAATATTTTGGCACTCGAAGAGGTTTTCAGAGTTACATATTCAATTTCAGAAATGGTTTTATATATAGGTATTATGTTCCTCTAATTCGTCCTAATGATCTCCTCGTTACTCTATAGCACCATATGGAATTGTTATACAAATGTTTCTACTGCTCTATAAAGCTGGATTAAGAAATTAGCGGGTAAACTTTAAATCTATTTTATAGTCTGTAGTCACACGTAGTGTATGTAGTGTTGGCGGGTAATGAAAACAATAAAATTATTTGTTTTTAATATTATCTCTTTTCTTGTTTCAGAACTACCCGAGAAGCCAAAAATTTTCGACGAACGGGACAAAGAAGTTGTAGGCGTCGCGGGTCCCTACATAGAAGATACAAGCCTAAAACTTACCTGTGTTGTAAGTGGAGGTAAAACTAGTACATAGCTACATAGCTTGTTAATTGATTCTATTTTAATATTTTCATGAAATGAATGATATGAAATAATTTATTCAGAAAATCGATCGTGAGTGGCCTACTGAGGAAAGACGCCGGAAAAAACTCAACAGTTGTGCCTTTTTTAAAATAAATTTGCAATTACAACTTACAATTATTATGTCAAAGATGATAAGGTTAATCGGAAACTTAATATTTGTGTCCACATATGATCCATGATAATCACTAATTATATCTTATCCAACCTGTAACAAGTGTGTTGACTTATAAGAATAATTTCTGCCAGAAATATAAAATGGGCTCATTGACAGTTGAAAGCTACCTTTATTACAAACAAAGTGCTTGCAAATGTTCAATTGTATATAACTACAGAGAGTACAGAGAAAATTCTAACAATAAAAGAATTTATGAGGCGTTTATACCCAAAAATAAGAAACATAATGTATGGGTTCAGTCTACATTAGTATTCTAGTCATTGCATTTGACAATTAAACAACTTTGGAAAAATGGTTAGCATAAGATGAAAGCATATTCGCGAAAATATTTATTTTTAATCAATAAATGAGATCAGCCTTTGCGGAAATTCAAATCCCACAGCAAACGCACTACACTTTAGTTATTTAAAACCAGTTAAATTAAATGCAACTTCAATTAACGTCGAAATTGGCTGATGCCAAACGCAAAATGATTAAAACTATTGCAAAGAGACCGCAAAATAGCGACAGTTTGGTTTTACCACCAAAACTTTTTAAAGTATCGATTTTTCGTCGTATTCACTATTCATAGAAAACATTTTTACTACAACGAAAACAAACAAAAACTAAAAACGTCCTTTTACAAAACAACGACAAAAAACATCCATGAAATCAATGCAATCATTAATTTAAATGCTGTAGGAAACAACATGCTCCTAAAATTGATGTTGTTATGAAAATGGCTTTTGAATTGTCGACAGCTTCAACTGTAACTAGTTACGTAATTAACCGGATTTAAAGCCATATGCTTTGATTTCTGTTAGATTTTTGAGTAAGACGGCTAGCAGTAATTCTTATAAGTTTTATCATGAAACGTCAAATCTCTTAGTAATAATTTATTTACTGTGAATTAGGAGTATAAACAAGAAACTGTACTGTCAGTTAAATAACTTTGAAATGTTTATAGTATATACTAACTTAGGCCCTATTTACAATCGTTGAAAGATCTAGTCAAGTGTAAGGACTATAATTTAAAGTATTCCTATTTCCCAGGAAACCCGCTACCGCGCCTGCGATGGTGGCGAGACGACAAGGTGATTGCGACTCTAATGCCAGTGGACGACGGTTCAGGTCTCAGCAGCCTTGAACTGCGGATACCGAAGCTGACCAGGGACTACTTCGAAGCAGTATACACGTGTACGGCAGATAATACTGTCCTCGTGCCGCCTTTGAGGGTTAATGTGCAGATACAGCTTTATTGTAAGTACCTTTATTTTGAACTAAAGCATTAAACAATTGTGATTTAATTTAATACTAGCGGCTCGACACTAATCATACGATATTTAAGGCTATGCTACTGGGGGCCCAGGTAGCTTTGTGAATGGTGAAGAATTTCTAAAATCAGACCATAACTTTTTGAGCCTATTCATTGCAACTAAATAAACAAAGGTTTCCTCGGTAAAAAATAAGTATAATCGTATACACAATTAAAGATTTTTTTTACCCTCTCGCTATCTCTCCGAATCAACGGCATGGTATTAAGATAGCCGTCTGAGTTTGCGGCAATTGATATACTTGCCAAAATGTGCGATAATTACATTCCTGAAATTAACAGAAGTAACAATGAACATAATCCAGAAATATGAAGAAAAGATTTTATTTTAATAACTGCACCAGTATACATAGAAAACAAAGGGTATCAACTTTACTTTGTAAACAAATATAAAACACCCATGTCGATACAAATAGACAATGGGACACGTAACAAATGTTCGTTCTGCGCAGAGATTGAACCAACCTCTGGTGTAATGGCTTGAACCATTACACCAAATCGGTCGTCGTCCTACATCACATACATTGGTCTGTTACCTATTTGCTTAGGTACAATAGCGGCCAGTCACGAAACAAATAAATTGGCGACTATGGTAGTTGCTGCATATTCCCTATTGAGCTCGTAAAAATAAAGTCAATAAAAACACCACAATAAAAGAGGTAAGTCAAACGTTTGTGCATTATAAATTATAATTGATTCAGACGGATTCTGTCTGCCAAAATATACTGCCCCAGCTTGCCTTCCCAATGTGGTAACAAATAGCAAAACGAGGCTGGCTTTCAGCAGTACATTGCAATAGCAACGAATAAATAATAAATTTTTGTACACATTAAAACATACTATGAATATGACTACGCATGTAATGTATTTTAAATGGAAGAATGACACACCATGCCAAAATGACGTCGCGTAATTTTGTTTAGATAATGCATTGCCACCGAACTTCTATCTATACCTCTTTTAACACTCTCCAACCTCCAGTTTGTATGTTATCATTTAGCCGCAAGTTTTTTATGTTCAGAAAAAAATCGTAACTTGCCACAATGTAATATGCTTACATTAATTATTATTTATAAAATAAATAATTTTTAGGACATCGCAACCTAACAGTAAATAGTGAACATTCAACCAGCCTCATAATTTAATACACCTAAGTGACAATTACCAAGCCATCATTGTAATCAGCTAAATGTTATCGATCCCAACAGTCGTGTCGTTCCTTAACTTTCGGCCACAGTGGATAAGATAATTAAATTGTACGCATGTATCGAACTGTCTGTAGAACAACCGCACGCACAAATGGTTAATGAGAAGTAACAGGCAGAATAAAGTATAAATAAATAAATATTTCACAATATTACATACATTGATCTGCCTCCATGTTAAAAAGCGTAAACACTTGTGTTAGATATCAGAATCAACATTAGTATTACAAATATACTTGAATCTAAACGTAAAACACCCAAACCAGGACAAACGGCCATGTATGTGCACAAATGTTTGTCCCAGGCGGGGATCGAACCTGCGACCTCATGGTCAAAAACCAACACCAAGCGGGTCAAAGGATGTTTTTTGCTATGAAAATATATTTACAAACGGTGAATAGGATTTTTACTATGCCTTGATAAACATTTAAAATCTTAAAGGGTACACAAAATAACACTTTTATCATTACTCCAATGTGTTGCCAAAAGCTTTCATCATTGAATTAAAAATCAGCATATTGAGTTAGATATTGCAATGTCTATCAGTGATCCAATACCTTTACTTCAACTGTCCACTACCTGTACGGCTACGGAGTGCTGATTAAGCTAAGATAACCCTTGTTGAATTGACGAGGATAATATATAGATTTGCAATGTTCAAAGGTACGCGGCTCATATTTCACGGATGGCACGTAGGCGAGATGCCCTGTCACCGCTCATAATGTGCTAACGCGGTGGGTTAGACAAATGCCCGAGTATTATACATAGAATGGACGAATTTAATAAACGCAAATACGTCCGGCTGTGGCCTACTACAGGCCGATGATCATGACTAATTACTTACTTATTTCGAGATAAACAAAAGAAAAAACTATTGACGGGCCCGTTGATCAAGTCGTCAGAGACCCTGGCTACAAAACCGAGGGTCGCGGGTTCGAATCCCGCTAACAGCAAATGTTTGTGTGATGAATATCGGCATTTGTAATTGAGTTCTGGATATTTCTAAATGTATTTAATTATGTCTGCCTATCCGTTCCCTAGCATCCAAAGTAGAAGCTTTAAGTCTAGTTTGGGGTTATTATGCAACTTGTTTGCAATTGGTGTGTTTCTCCAAATACTTTATGTATTTATTTAATTGACGCGCGCTTTCCTATAATGCGCCACACGCAGTTGTTCTTTTTCCATAATTTTTAAAATTATAAACTCAGACACACTCCATTCTGATCTCAGGTGGGTGCTAAACCCAGCACCTATTGCAATCTGGCCAGCGTTCTAACCAATTACGCTATTAAGACCATTAGTGGACCTTACGCATTTCTCCTTGTATTTTCTTAACGCCTAATTCTGCGTTATCGATTGAATATGCCATTTCTTTTAATTTCGACCATTCTGCAGAGGTTGTTTTCCTCGACACCTTGTGAATTTGTTAAACGCACTCATCATTGAATTAGTGAGAAGCCTAGATTGATTTTTACAGTACGATTCTAGAATTTTCAAAGTGTAAATGACGATGACATATAGATTTACAATGTTCAAGGTATGCGAGCTCATATTTCACGGATGGCACGTAGGCGACGCGGTGCCGTCACCGCTCATAATGTGCTAACGCGGTTGGTTAGACAAATGCCCGAATATTATAGAATAGACGAATTTAGGTTTTTTAGGTCAGCTTCAAGCTATTTATAATGCGAACTAAGCAAAACAAAAAATAATAATTGACGCGCCTATTTCTATAGCGCGCCACATGCAGCTATGCACGCGCCTTTCCTACAATTTTTAAAATTATAAAAACAGACACACTTCATCCGATCTCAGGCAGGGGTTGAACCCAGCACCTCTTCAACGTACCTTTCCCTTCAATTTCTGCTACCAGATTGCGGAGGTTTTTTCTAGTGAATTTGTTAACTGCCTTCATCATTGAATTAGTGAGAAGCCTAGATTGATTTTTACAGTACGATTCAAGAATTTGCAAAGTGTCAGTGTCGAGGCAATATAGATTTGCAATGTTCAAGGTATGCGAGCTCATATTTCACGGATGGCACGTAGGCGACGCGGTGCCGTCACCGCTCATAATGTGCTAATGCGGTTGGTTAGACAAATGCCCGAATATTATAGAATAGACGAATTTAGGTTTTTTAGGTCAACTTCAAGCTATTTATAACGCGAACTAATCAAAACAAAAAAAAAACAATTGACGCGCCTAATTCTATAGCGCGCCAAATGCAGCTATGCACGCGCCTTCCCTACAATTTTTAAAATTATAAAAACAAACAAACTTCAATTAATCTCAGGCGGGTGTTGATCCCAGCACCTCTTGCAATCTGGGCAAGCGGCCTAACCAATCAAACTGCCGAGTCCGTTAGTTGACATGACTAATTTCTCCTTGTTATTTTCTTAACGCTTAATTCTGCGTTATCTCTTCAATGTACCTTTCCCTTTCATTTCTACCAGACTGCGGTAGTTTTTCTAGTGAATTTGTTATCTGCCTACATCATTAAATTACTGAGTTGCCTTGATTGATTTTTACAGAACGATTCTAGGATTTGCAAAGTGTGAGTGACGAGGCAATATAGATTTGCAATGTTCAAGGTATGCGAGCTCATATTTCACGGATGGCACGTAGGCGACGCGGTGCCGTCACCGCTCATAATGTGCTAATGCGGTGAGTTAGACAAATGCCCGAATATTATAATATAATAGACGAATTTAATAAACGAAATACGTACAGCTGTGGACAACTACAGGCTGATGATCGCCAAGAGACCATGGCTACAAAACCAAGGGTTGCGGGTTCGAATCCCGCTAAGTGCAAATGTTTTTGTGATGAATATCGGCATTTGTACTTGATTCATGGATATTTCTAAATGTGTTTGAGTATGTATCCATGTTAGAAGCTTTGAGTTTAGTTTGGGGCTATTATGCAGTTTGTTTGCAATTGGTGTTGTGGTCCAATGAATGTATTTATTTATTTAATTGACGCGCGCCATTCTACAATCTGCCCAATACAGTTGTTCCTCTTGTATAACTGAGTTTCAAAGTCCGATTCTAGAATTTGTTAAATGTGAGTGACGATGACATATAGATTTTCAATGTTCAAGGTACGCGAGCTCATATTTCACGGATGGCACGTAGGCGACGCGGTGCCGTCACCGCTCATAATGTGCTAACGCGGTTGGTTAGACAAATGCCCGAATATTAGGAAACCATTTTGGCCGGAATCGCTAATATCTTGACCATGGAAGACGAATACCAAGTTAAGTACAGGTGATATTTCGCTTTTTGTTCTAAAATTTAGAGTGCGAAGAATGGTTGGTTAATGGTTATGGAAGTATTATGGAAATGTAAATGTCACTTTTTGTCTCAATAATAATAATCAAAATTTGGTATATGTGATTTTTTTTAACTAGCAATAGGTAGCAATATCATTATAATTGGTATAATGTACAGTGTAAAGACAAAGGGATAATCATATCCGTAATCACATTTTTCACAGGTTTACTTCTTATACGAAGTTAAACTTTATTTCAAGGCAATAAGTTGCACGAGGCATTTCTATGATTTTCCGTGAAGTCTTATTACTTTGGAATAGTGACGATTTTCCCTTGAAGGCCAACTGCCTGCCTGCGTAAATAAACTATCTCCGCCCTGAAATTAATAAAATTATTGGTAATGATTAATCAGTGAGTCTTAAGTAATCCAATTATATCATGCGTGAAATATGTTAGCCTTGTCTTAATAAAATGTATCCTCTACATCCGCTACGTAATAACAGGCATTATATTCACGAAATATTCCTAATAACTCGCTTTTACTCTACCACTAGCTTGAAACTTTCATATTAAGCTTTTATGGGACGAGAATTTAACTCGCCACAAAGAACCCAATGTCCTTTCAAATTAATTCGTCCGCTTTCCAGCCTCTCGGACAATGGATCACTTAATCGAATATCATATATGAAATATTTGACGTAGCTCTGTCCCTTCGGTTATTAAGGAAAATAGGAATATCCCTCACCACAATACATGCTTGTAAATGAGGTTAAGCAACATATATACCTATGTAGTGTCGACCTTACACCTTAATAATGTAGTTTTGTGACACAGTCGGAGTATTACAGTAAAGTAATCTATCTTTTGTTTATGAATGCTAATGTAAAGGTATTGATTTTATCTATAAAGCTAGACAATTATAAACACTTTTAACTCAATACCAAGAAAGCCGCATTAAAACATTTTTTTTTTGTGGATTTGCTGTATTAACTTGGTCACCCGCCTAGAACGTAAGATTCAACTTTTCAACTTTATTTCTACACCAAATTGACTCATACGGAACACTTACAAGTAAATGGAGCTGATGAGAATAGTGAGGTTAAAATATTCTGCACGATAAGTATCCTATAAGTCCAGGTATTTTAAACCGCGAAAATACATGATTGAACTCACGGATTTCAGAAGTAGCTTCCTATTACTAATTGAGTCACTCGTCTTTACCCGCGGCTTTAATGATCATATAATAAGGATAAATAGTACCCTTTACCTAAGTCAGCCCATATCCTGCCTGAAAGCCAAATATTTCAAATTTTTTCAGTCGTTTCAACGTGATTGACGGACAAACAAACTGTCACAATTATAATATTATTAGTATGGTATAGGCAATGTATCCTTTAACCGCAAATATGTTTGACATCGGAGATTAACCGAACAGACATCTCACTGTCACATGCGATGCTGCAATCGGTAGCGGTGAATTATTATTCAATAAGTCGAGACAGACTTGGAGATTATGTTTTACCAGATCGCTCTAGATTTATGTATATGCTGAATGCCGTTAACGCTCCTACCGGGAAACTAGGGAGCAGAGAGAAATGTTGAATCACTATTGCTTGTTCAATTGCTCTTGTGTTATTAGAAAGCAGGTCTCTAGAGCTAGAGTGGCGAGAATATCGTTTTAAAGGAAGTCAATGCATCAGCAGCTCTTATGGGGTTTTGATGTCCATGGGCTGGGCAGTCCTGATCACTCTCCATCAGTTGTTCGTCTTGCTCGCTTGCCTCCGTCTTATAATATAACCTAAAATTAAACATACGTAAATAGTCAATGGACAATCACATTTCAGTAAGATGATGCCATAAGTCGAGACATACCTGGATCTTATGTGGAACTGGATCTCTGTAGATTTATGTATACATTTATGTTAAATGCCGTTAACGCTTCAACTGAGAATGTTGAATCACTATTGCTTGTTCAATTGCTCGTGTGATATTATAAAAGAAGGTCTCCAGAGCTTGGTTGGGGAGGGTATGAGTTTTAAAAGGCATCCGTGGCCCTTGTGGGACTGTTGATGTTCTTAGGCAATGGTGATCACTTTCCATCAAGTGGCCATGATGTCCGTCTGATCGCTCTTAAATAAAATAAAAAATCGTAATAAATACAAAATTGAGTAAAGATTGCCAAGAAGATTGATATTTTGCTTATAACTTGATTTTATTCACAGTCTGAATTTTGTGAGATGAAAGCTTTAAAATGGTGATACATTTTAAATGACATAGTTTAATTTTTCATTTAAATTGGTTCTATTTAAGCAAATTTATCTTGCCCTCTAAGGAGTTAATTCTGTAAAGTGAAACTAATTGGCAATTTTCTTTGAACATGTTCAGATGTTAAAATTGAATGTATAATTAGTGTTGAAAATCATTAGCTATTATAAATTAATTCAGTCTTACGATATAGATCTTACCAAGGTTAAAAGTTCGGCAGTAGCGCGTTACCCGGTCAAAGTATTATTTAAATAATAAGATCAAATTGCCGTTTCTGAATAGTTTAAAGACTAATTTTGACTTGGTGTCAATTTGTTTCAAAAACTATACTCATCTCTAAAAATAAATACCCCTGCCTGTTGTTTTTCGACCATGCCATGTAGGCAGGATTTATAATACTGCACAACTGAGTGCGCAAGCATAGCTGCAATCTTCCTATTCCCTCACTCTCATAGTTCGGTGGGACAGCAATCTGACACGACCATAGAGAGATCAGACGCAGGACCGTCGGATTAACGTGCTTTTCTTAATATTTGGTCACCCATTCGATGACTGGCCTCTGCGAAAGTCGCTTAACTATACAATCGCAGGCTGGGCGTGCTAGTTAATACGTTATATAGCAATTATTACTGCAACATACACAGAATATTTTCAAGATCGAAGATTACACTAATGTATTGGCAATATTTGGCAACTTTCTTGTCAAAATCTAAGTAAATCCTGTTATCCACTATATACTAATTAGGAATTCCTACTAATCCTCAGTCTTGCAGAAACCCGTTCAATATTAATGATTGGTTCTTAGAATGATCGCAACGTAGCTTTTCGTTATAATTATAGACATTTATTGTAATTGCGGGCCAAAAACAGCCAAGAAAACTCCGTATCTGTTTAAATAACTTTAGACTTAACAATATCTTAAGAAAAAGAGGCGATGTTAAGGTTCACAATCAGAACTGGACCTTACGAAATCCACGCAAGAAAAATAGTGAAACTTTCATAATGGTGCAATACTCAGCGACAAGCGCTCATTCACTGTTATTGCAAAACGGAATCCACGTAAATCCTTGCGATTAACCTAGATCATAAGCTGTCTGCCGGGATTATCTCGAATATGACGGCCGGCACCACCGCGAAATTCTTTTGTGCACCTCGCGCCCGAACCATTAGTTTTTATTTGTGGCCCATATTGTTCTCACGACAGCATTGCTTCGTCGGCGACCAGGAAATTATTCTCCATTATAACATAACTTGTGATGTCATTCGCCCCGTAATGCACGCTAAGCTAACGTTTTTCAACGTGCCAGCCTTTTAGAGGGAGTATTTTTGTTATTACACTTTTGAACTGTTAATGTATCTAATGGAAAGGCATTAGGGGCTTTGTCTTCTAATGTTGTGTCTAATGTTGCTTCTTTATATAGTGAAATTGGATTCATAGAAAATTACCGGGGTTATTTATAAAAGTTATCACTTTATTTATTTATAGTCACAACACAATTATTTAACTTTAATAACGTTTCGGACGGAGTTTATTATTATATGTATGGCCAGATTGTATATTGATTTTATTTTTTATTCGAATAACATTAAAATAAGTTTGCATAATTAATGAAAGTGACTAATTGAGACCTTTCTTGGACAACAATTGTTATTATGCAAAAATTTAAAATATACGAGTATTAATTAAACCTAAACATTGTCATTAGTCATTACAAAACCTTTGATTTCGATTGTGTCATCAAAAACTTTAAAGAAAGTAATATCGGAAATCTTGAAGGTATTATAATTGGATGAAATGATGCTACTATGATTTGGGAAAAGTACGAGTATATTGTTACATTTACAATTTACTACATTTATAACTTCCGTTTATTTGGCTTATGATTCAATATCATTAGTTTTAAGCGACAACTGCTTTTAGTAAATGTACAAACCATGGCTAAAACAGTTTTACCAATACGTTGATTAATGGATCAAGCTAAATGACCATTACCAATGTAGGTAAATGTTATTAAGTATTAGAATATGGGACACATTTTTGTTTAAAAAAATGGTTATCTACACATATATTTTTGAAGGTTTATAATATGATGATTACACATGAAATGCAACTTCTTTTAAACGGATATGAACTACGGTTAAGTTTGAGAAAATTTTCAGGAGCCATGATTAATTAATCATGGAATGGCAGAGATCTCATTGTCATTTAAGTTATAAATATTTTAGCCCCAATTTAATTTTTAAACACTGTCTTCTTCACGTTTCGTTTCTATCCAAGCAGAAAATTCAGGCTGCATAGTTTTAATAAAACCGTATTTTTATCCATTTAAGTAGTTCCATCTCTTAAGTATGTGTTTAACTCGTCAATTCTCTTGCGCAGTGCGACCGCTGCTAGTTGAGATACTAGCGAGGGAACAGCCTCTCTCAGTGGGTCAGGAAGCCGAGCTGGCCTGCAGAGCAGTGGGCGCCCGACCGCCAGCCGTTATCACGTGGTTGCTGAATGACAAGCCCCTGGTCGCGCATACACAAAAGGTACAAGAGTTTTTAGATGATAGCTATTTTAAAGATATAGAACTTTTATTGATCTTTTCCTTGGTGACGTCGATCCACTAACTATCGACCAGCATAAATTGGACCCCATGTCTTCATTATATCTTGCGAAAATATAATTAAGATAATTATTTTATTGTTATAAGATAGCTATTGAAATAATCATTTGAATACCGCTATAAAATCTGAAGCGAACCTATTGCAATAACTGAAATTCGATAGAAAATGTTTATTATTTAAGCTTAAATGTTATAAATAGTGTGATTTGATAATTAACCATTTACAAAATACACATCCAGTCTACCGACTTATTATACGGATGTTCGTTCATCTAAAAATTAACTTTGTTCCAGAACTCAGAAGACCGGAACGAAACCGTCTCGTTTCTAAGATGGACGCCGCAGATGGAACACGACGGCAGGACGCTCACGTGTCGAGCCGCGCACGCTAAGCTAGACGCTACTATCCAGACTACTATGTCGCTCAATTTGCACTGTAAGTATCAAAGAAGTTCATTATGATAATAAATAAATAACAAATATTTCACAACGACACATACATTGATCTGACTCCGTGTTGAGTAGCTTAAGCACTTGTGTTAGGAAATCAAAATCAACAGTGGTATGACAAATAGTATTTAATAGACTTATATTATACCCAGACTAGGACAAAAATAAATGTTTATTCACACAAATATTTGTCCTGTACGGGGATCGAACCCGTGACCTCTTGGCTTTATAGTCAACTTCTTGACCATTACACCAAGCGGGTCATGGTATAATAAATGTAAATGTAGAAAATAACAAATATTAAATTTGGTGGTTGGCTGGTGCCTGCGTTATTCAACAATATTTCTTTTACTGGCTGCGTTGCAACAATAATGTAGTCAATCAAGTCAAAAATACAGATCAAGATATAATAGTGATAAGGTCTGAGAAAGATATGCCTTAAAATTTAAATTAAATAAATGATTAAAGGCACTGTTATACCGCCTTTAAACAAGTCTGCAATAACTCTTACAGTTAATAAACTAACTTAAAGTCTTTTTGACGGATAATGTTTATAAGACAACATAATACTTATAGCATATTTGGGACTTGTGTGCTGAGGTGAGAAACAATGTCTAAATATTCATATATCTACATTAGCTTCCCGCCAACGGCCTTGTCCCCGTAGATTACATGACAGTATCCGAATCCGGAAGGTATTTTTTCGGGATAAAAGCTATTCTATGTTAGTTTCTTATTTTGTTGTTTTTTATAAGGATAGAAATTATTAAATTGGTCCAGTAATTTTGGAGCCTTTTCGCCTAAAAAGAATAAAGAATCTTCTATTTCAAATTTCAAATATCTACACATAATTTAATCATGGCAGATTTGATTACGACATGCTACATGTTGATGTAAGCGCCAGAAGATATGACCCAGCTTAATGAGAGTGACTTATTTAGTTTATTACGACTTCAATAGAAACCGGTGTGACTTATTACTATGAACAGTGTAATAACAGAGTATTTATGACTCCCCTAAAGTCGCAAATGCCTACAGAAACATAGAAACTTGGTAGACTATATTTTTGTTTTTTCTTACAGATGTGCCTATCGTAGTTCTGGAGCTAGGTTCGAAACTGAACCCCAACGATATCGAAGAAGGTGACGACGTGTACTTTGAATGCGTTGTGCGAGCGAACCCGCCCGCCTACAAAGTCGTTTGGGAACACAATGTGAGTTTGACGATATTTCACTCTTAAACGCTTTCATAGATTTCCTCCTGAACGATTTTCTTTAGAATACGACATATGCTAATAAAGATGAAGTAAATGGAATGATGAATTGATTCCAATACATGATATAATTTTATTAAGTGCAAGTACATACCATGTAAAATTGTGTAGCCCTTTATGAAGAGCTCTTTCCTATTAACACTTATTTTACGAGTCCATCCTTAAGTTCAAAAATTAGTAATAAACACTTGGCACTTGTCAGTTAATTTTACAAAAAAAAGGTACTTTTAAATAAATCAATCAAAAAGTGTTTATAAGCATATTAGACAACGACATTTCTTACTCGTAGTAGTCTTCGTCGGTGAATTATATATTTCACAATATTTATGATTGTTATTCTCATCCTTACGGTCTTTTGTCTGCACAAGGATCTGTTTTGAATTGCTCAATTACACAGTCGTGTCAATCGATCAATAAGTCTTCTGGATTTCATTATACAACACCACCTTACTTTATACCCACCTTCCCTAACACACATGAACTAACCTTCACCACAATACAAAAAACTAACCAGCATTCCATTACAGGGTCAAGTGATGACGCACAATCAACGTGCGGGCGTGATAGCAGGGTCAGCTCATTTGGCTCTGCAGGGCGTGTCGCGAGAGCAGGCCGGTCGGTACGTGTGCACGGCCAGCAACGTCGAAGGAGACGGGAAATCACAGCCTGTCAACTTGCAAGTCATTTGTGAGTAGCTTTTTGTTAATAAATAAATGTATTATATATTTTAAGAGAGGTAGAGCTTTGTGGAAATTCAACTCCAATGAGCCGCTCGCCTGGGGAAGTACCTCCACCTTACAGAAGACCGCAGTGAAGTAGCACTGCGTAACTGTTGTGCTATGTTTCTGCTGGTGAGTAAGGTTGCCAGAGCTCAGTTGGGGAGGGTATGGGGTTAAGGCCGGCAACACATCAACGATACCTCTGGTGTCGCGGATGTCCATGGGCGGCGGTGATTGTTTACCATCAGGCGACCCGCCAGCTCGTTTGCCGCCTCTGACATAAAAAAAAAGTATTATGACAACACAGATACAGTTGTGACTTGTGTGCGGAGACAGTCGCCGAGGATTGGGCTAAATGAAAAGCCCTAGAGGCCTATGTCCAGCAGTGGACTGCGGTAGGCTGATGATGATTGATATGACAACACGGATATGGAAGAATGTTGTATGAAGATAAATCATTCAGAGAGCAGTTTTCCAAACTTGAGAAAATAGAGAAAAGTGGTTATTTTTTCTCACTTTCATTTACATCGAGCAAATTGCATAGGAAAATAATTTGACTTATTGGGCATGTATGTGTGTACATGAGGTCTCACAATTTTTGTTTCTTGTAACTTCATGTGATGATTAGCGATCAGTTTTCTTCTCGTTCATGTCTTCATTTTCTTGTAACATCATTATATTTACTACGCAGAACGGGTCTCCTTAACTTCTCACATTTAGCTCCTGCCAGTTTCACAATATGTTTTTTCTCTTATTTATTAATCTTCTAAGTAACACTTGTTAGTTTAATTTATAAGGAAACTTCGACAACATTTCTATTCAAATTATTACGACCGTATTGTTTAATGCGACCTTATAATAATTACTCTAAAATACATTACCCCGTTCATGACATAACGGGCTTTTAGTTACCTATTTCACCTTAATAATGGACATCCCATTTTATATTCCACAATAAACTTTTCGAGCACTAACTCCGCAACTTGAAGGGTCCAGCGTCGAGGTTAAAATTGCGGGTCAGGTTGTAAAATTTAAACGAAACAAGCGCTCGGCTGCGATAACGGATGTGGGTTAATTTCGGGCCATACATCACGAGATTACCCCATACATTCATTATTGCCAATTTTGACGTGCATAATACTTCAATTTTGCCGCAACGTGCCTTGCATTTCGTTGGTCTAGCTCTCATTAAAGGCTTCGTTAATGTTTCGAGCTAAGGTATTTTAGAAAGTTAGATATTTAGGTCAAGCAATTTAGTTTGTGGAGTTACTAGCTTCTATTGTACTAAGTTTACAATGTATTTATACTTAAATTAAAAACGGTTATTTTCTCCATAAAACATTGCTTCTTGATTTTATACTTATTGATTGATCAGTTGTTGATTGGACCGGCAACGGCCGCGGCCAGGAAATTAGTTCAGTACCTTCTTAAGTACTAAGGATTTTTACTATCTGATATTCTTCTACTGGAATCTAGCAGAGAACAAATACCAAGTTTGCTTATAGGTTTGTGCACTATAAATATCATCTCTCAATATTGTTTTCGCTTTTGTGATGAGTCGTCGCAGCAAAAAGTTGGATAAAAACCAATTATTCATGCCATGACGGATGTAAAGCAACGAAAAAGTGCTACAAAATTTATTACACGATAGAAGTACTAGCTCATACGTTAATAATTGCCAATTCAAGTATCATCCTCCAATTTCGCTGCAACGTGCTTTGTGTTTCGTTGTTCGTTGCAAGAACTCATTCGAGCTTGAAATATACGAGCCTTGTTTTTCCGATAGCGCTAGCAAATGCATTTTAGATTAAAACTACTAATTATAAAACTGAACTACTAACTTGAATTGGAATATTCATTTTAGAGGAAGTTCTGACATCTAAACTATTTAATGCTTTGAACAATTTAAACATGTCAAATAGGCTGTTATGGTATATTTTAGTTTTAAAGTATTTTCATAAGCCATTCCATACACACCTTTTTGTAAACTTACTTCCAGAAACGAAAACAAAAGAAATTGCATTCTGGTTTTCTTTTCGCCGAAATTCTGGAGTTGGAATTCCTGTTACGGGTTGACCCTACTTACGAAGAAGTCATATTCCTTTGCGAGCAACAGAACCTATAATATTTTTTGTACAAAGAGCTTAGTACAAAGCACAGTAGACTTATAACAAAGTTTGGCCTTTAAAGCTGAAATTCAGCAAAATGGACATTATTACTATTCCACAAATAAATCTATAACAATAGCCTGAAAAGCAGTGATTAAATTATTATTCTATGAACGAATCAATCATTTTGTGCTATTTTAGCAATTAGATACAGTTTCGGTTCTACCGAAGCGTACAAATGGGAGAACAATGATAATTGCCCGTTATTTGTACTACTTTGACAGTAGTATCAATTTCATTTCGTGAATTGTTAAATAACCGGCCCGTTGAATGCACCTAGTTAATTTAGGCTGCATTATCAGGTGACGGAAATGGAGAATAACAATTCGGCAAATTTATGGAAGAACATAATTTAACAGCGGGGTTTGTTCGCCCGTACAATACCTGTATTGGAATAATAAACGGAAAACGTGCATTGGTTTGCTAAACTTGTTCGTAAATGTGTAGTAATTAATTTTGCGTATGTCATTCAATGTAATAATTCTGTGAAATATCTTTGATAACAATCTCGCTATATTACGCGTAATGTCAACTTATGTATGTATATCAGTAAGGAAATATATTTTTTTGGTCTTACATAGAAGGTTACTTCAATGATTAATAAGAATTTGTGCATCCGACAAATTCTTGCTTGTTTCTGTACATGCTGGTATTCAAAATGATAAATTTAATTCTAGATTTCTTTTACACTATTTAACTATTTTTCAACGTTATAAAGAATACATGAGCCACTGCCAGACATTGATTTCTTTGGTATTGCAGCTGTCATGGGCAGACGTGACGCTTGTTATCAGAATAGGACGAATATCAAAGATCAAAGAACAAAGGCTAAAAAGGGGCCGCTATCCCGAAATCTAATTGATTTCAAAACAATGGAGGTAGTTAAAAATGCATAGTTCTATTAAATTATTTGAACTAACTCGTTTAATCACGTTTTAAATAAAGGTCATAATGAAGTAAATTATTGGATGCTGAAATATCGTGATTACTCAAACAGTATGCGTGCACTTCACACATTAAAATGTTGATACGATTAGTTTAAGCGTGTTAAATTTTAATATTTGTTTTATTTGTTAACGTATATTAAAATATATTTTTAATGTATAGTAATGCGCAAGCATTCAAATTCGAACATAGATGAACTCTAGTTTGAACATATAATTCACTGAGATGATTGCATGGCATGACATAATAATATATCCATTACAGTACAGTGCAACTACATACGCAAGACGAAGTTTCAATTAATTCGGTTTCCTGTGAAATGGTAGCGTCATTTGGATCTATTCATGCCATAACATTTCTATTAAATTCAATATGTATCGTCAACATAAGCATATCGTGTGATACGCAAGTTTGGACGGTGGCATCTGTTGCCCATTCATAGAGGTCCCGTGACATCCAATAAACCCGGCCGTGTTTACGTCACTTTGTGCCTCGAATCAAAGTCGGGTTGGTACTGAATTGCATACATTTACAAGTAGCATTGAGTTTCCGACGATCTGAGAGAGATGCACGCTGGCACGTGAATCGATATTGAAGTTGCGTGAGACTTCGATATCATTAAGGCACCTGATTAATTTAATGCCATTGATATCTACATACATACATTTATGCTTAGTGCTAATGGTCAAAAATATAAAGAGGTGTTATATTTTCTTACAAAATATTATGAGATGACTAGAATATTGATTTTGTAGCGACTAAAGATGGCATAGTGGTCGTCAAAATTACAATTAATTTTCTGCCAATAATTTAAATTTTACAATATTAAGATTTCCTCTTCCCTTTATTTGATTCCAATTAATAAACCATTTCCTGCTTTCACTCGATCAAGAAACTCTTCACCTACAAAGGGGATATAATAATTTTCATAAAACAATCAACATACAAATCTTTGTCGTCATTTAAAGGGGTCGATTGATCGGCGGTTAATAAAGGTCCCGTGGCGTCCAATAAACCTGGCCGTGTTTACGTCACTTTGTGCCCCGAATCAAAGTCGGGCTGGGACTGAATTGCATACATTTGCAAGTAACACGGGAGGCCGGCATTCAGTTTGCGGCGATCTGCGAGAGATCCACGCTTGAAAGTGAATTGAACAATTTAGTCCTAACTGCTGATAAACTTAGTCCTTATGATTAAAAAAGGAAATAAGGTGTAATATTTTCTTACAATAGTAGGTGATGACTTGAAAATTTTATTTAAGATTAAATAAAGGCGAATTTTTGTCGTCAAAATTTATTTTTTTTGTCAATTTTTAAAATTAAGATTTCGTCGAAGCTTAAATTGAGTACCTACAAGTCACAAAATAAACAATATTCTGCCTTCAATCGATGAAAAAAAACACTCTTTACAAAGGGGATGATAATTTTAACAAAACAATCAATATACAAATCTTTGTGTTTATTTGACGGGTCGATTGATCGGCGGTTAATAAAGGTCCCGTGACGTCCAATAAACCTGGCTGTGTTTACGTCGCTTTGTGCTCTGAATCAAAGTCGGCTCGATACTGTATTGCATACATTTGCAAGTAACACGGCAGACCGTGGGCCGGCATTCGATTTGCGTCATTCTGCGAGTGCGCCCCCGTTCCCATAAATTGATGTTCTCAGTCCGGTCAGATGTAAATATTGACATGGTATATCATAAATATTCGATGCACTCTATGCTGTTGGTGTTTAACGAAACAGTTACAACGAACGGCGTGGGATGCAGTCGGTTTAGTATTGTCGAATTTGTTTTTGTGGACGCCGTTTGCGGGTTTATCTTGTCTGTTTTTTACTTTTTTACATAGGTCAAGTTTTTTAGATTGATGGGTTAGGTTTGAAATATTTATAAACCTACGTACATACATACATACAATGTATCGTCCTTTTTTACATCACACTCGGATTTACCTTACCCTTTTTCGGGTCAAACTTGTTGTTGCCAACTTCTGCGTCATCTTTGCGTTTATCCCGGTGACATTAATTATGGACCCTAGGACACGCTGCGACTATGATCCTCATTTGACCAGCCTAGTTATTACATTAGAGCAAAAATATCTGAACTCCGTATCATGTCGATGCCTTACTATTGTTTATTATCTAGGTACCAAATTTTGGGCATCTTGGAAACCTATGGATGTACAATATTACTCGGGTCAACTAATTCTAACATCAGTGATGTTTGCAATCCTGTATAATTAATCGATCAAGTCAACTGATGTCGGCAAATTAATTCAATAACGCTGATTTGCATACAGGGTTGCCTCAGAACGGCGACCAATCAGTGTAAACATTGGACATGTTTTGTAATTCAATACAGTTATAATTGTTGATGCTTCGACGGATCTTCTGATGTTATCGGTATAATTAAACGACCTGGTTGTTAATGTATAATTAACATTGTAATTTAACCAATTAATTGTTTAACACCGTTAATGTATTAAGATCAATATGCAGACCTGAATATTATCAATGATAAGCTATGTAGCGGGTTATTTTATTCCCTATGAAATGGTTGAATGAGATGATGGCTGACACATATATTATGTACATCACACTTGCGAACAAGTGCCGTCTTTGGGGTTAAGATCGAAAACGGTGGTAGAGTCAATGTGTTTTTCTGCAATTGACGATTGATCTTTGAAGATTTTTTTTTCTCGTTCAATGATTGTGAATGTTTATTTCCTTTGTCGTAGATAAGCCAGTGTGCACAAACACAATGACAGCCATAGTGGGAGCAGCATTCAATGAAGCTGCCAAAGTGACGTGTGAGGTTGATGCGTTCCCTCCACCAAAGAATTTCCAGTGGACACTGAACAACTCCATGGGGACAACAGAGGTGGACCCGGTAGGAAAAATTGTGTTTCTTTCTACAAAATGGCGATGAATTTTGTATTTGATTGGTTTGCTTTTGCATGAGGAGTTCAGCAGAGTGTATACAGTTGCATTGCACTATTTAAAGTAAAGTTTTATTTTTAAGGCCTTTTTATATGGTATTCTACAAACATGATAAAATGTACATATAAGCTGAATGATATAGGTCAAATACTCTAGCAGAAACTTTTCTAGTTACAAACTGTACGTTTTAAATGTACTCATCTCTTGTATTTAGTAGACTGGATGTGCAATTTTAAAAAAGTTGTGGGTACCCCATTTATAACAAGTAAAATGATTAATTTAAGTGTAAATGAACTAAGATTTAAACAGATTTTCATCCTCTTATCTTAAGTACATTGGTTGACAAATATTATAAAATGTTCAGTGCATTTTTACAAAAATTAAAATGCTAAATTCTTACACTAAACTTATTTCAAGAGACTAAACGAGATATTAGTTATGTAGTATATGTACAATACTAAATACTTGCTCAATTCTATTCCAAATAAACAAAGTCCTAACAGGTTCATGACAAAAATAATTATATGTTAAGTTTACTTATAACAAATGTCTGTATTCCATCAGGGAAAATTCACCGTCGACAGTGCAGGACGGTCTATCCTTACCTATACGCCTACAGCTGAGACTGACTACGGCTCGCTATCCTGCCGAGCGACCAACTTGGCTGGGCAACAAATTGAGCCTTGCAGATACAACCTTCTCCCAGCGGTCAGACCAGACCCGCCGTTCAATTGTTCCACTGTGAACTTGACTGATGATTCGGCAGAGCTGCGGTGCGTTGCTGGTAAGTTACTGTCTTTATTTTATACTAGTTTCTCGTTGTCGAGATTCCTTATTTATCCCATGGGAGCTTTTAATTGGAATAAAATTATCTCATCACAAGGGCCCTTTGGTCTAGTGGCTAGAGACCCTGGCTACAAAACCAAGGGTCGCGGGTTCGAATCCCGGTAGGGGCAAATGTTTATGTGAGGAACATCGGCATTTTTACTCGAGTCATGGATGTTTATAAACGTATTTAAGTATGTCTATCCGTTCCCTAGCTTCCATAGTACAAGCTTTGAGCTTAGTTTGGGGCTAGGCAATTGCAGCTGTTGATGTCCAAGCAGCGATGATCACTAGCCATCAAGTGACACTCTTGTTTGTTTACCTCCTTATAACATATTAAAAATTGTACGTGTAGGTTACGACGGCGGCCTACACACCATATACTTCGTGGAAGCATGGGAAGCCGGCACTCTCATCGCGAATGCATCGACACCGATGCCTGTTTGGAAGTTAAGAGGGCTTGGTTCCGGAAAAGCATTGAAGTTGATATTCTACGCCCATAATGCTAGAGGGCGATCGGAGTCGACAACATTGAGGGTTCACACTCTGTCGCGTTTGGCGTTACATACAGGTTAGTAAAGTACCTTTAATTATACACGTCTATTCATAGACTTACACAACGCCGGCAATGCATTTTCTAGACAAAATTACGCGACGTCATTTCGGCACAGTGATCTGTTAAATAAAATACAGACGTAAATGCAGCCGCGTAATTTTGCTCGCTATTTTTTCCGCAAAGTGTGTTCCTACACTTAGAGTTATTAGGAAAAAATAATTACTTGGTGTCCAAAAAGGATGGCGCATTTTATGTAATTTATCAATAAAATATGTATGATGTGGGGGAACTAGCACTCACGGATTTAATCAAGTATGAAAAAACCGGGCCTTATTTATATTTCTCATGTTTGTAACAGTAAGGATACCCTTACTGTTACAAGCATGAGAAATATTTTCGTTTTTTAAGAAAATATTTCTCATGTTTGTAACTTTTCGTTTATTTTTGAAATAAATAAAAAATAACAGCTCAAATTCCATGTCCAGTTTTTAATATTCAGTAACATTACAATATTTATGACAGAAGCAAAAACCACGACTACCGGCAACGTAGACGCGAGCTGGGCTCTAGGCATCATCGCTGGCATACTCGGAACGCTCATCGTGGTCGTCATCATAGCCATACTAGCCAGGAGGAGACATCACCGGCCTATGCAGTACGAAGGTAATTTAAAATATATTTATATACAATATATTATATAAATTTATTTATATACTAGCTTTCCGCCAGCGGCTTCGTCCGCGTGGAATTGGGTTACATTGCAAACAATATTTTTCGGAATATAAAGTACCCTATTATTTAATCCGGACTTCTAACTTTACGTCTGCAAAATTTTAAAGCAACCGGTTAAATAGTAAAGGCGTGAAAGCGAAACAAACACACAAACAAATAATCGAACAAACACACTTTCCGATTTAAAATATTAGTATGGATTGAGAGAGCTAGAGCTAAGAGGTAGAGTAACTTCCACTCGAATGAGCCGCTCGTCTAGGGAAGTACCTCCACCTTACAAAAGACCACATTGAAATAACAATTCGTAACTGTTGTGCTATGTTTGTGCTGGTGGGTAAAGTCGCCAGAGCTCACTTAGGGAGTATGGGGTCTTAAAGACTGGCAACGCATCGGCGCTACCTCTGGTGTCGTGGATGTCCATGAGCGTCGGTGATTGCTTACCTTTAGGCGAACAACTAAACCGTGTGCCGCCTCTGCCATAAAAAAAACATAATCAAACTATTAACATAGCAATGTGTCCTCAATGCGATAGTGTTAATAACTTAACTTACTTAATACTAACATTTGGATTAACACAGTAAAACAATGTAGCTTTTGCGAGTTCAGTCAAAGCACATTAAAAACGTCCACGACCTATAACTATTTCAATGAAAATTAAGTACTTTTAACATGTGTGCTATGCATAATAGATTGTATTTATTGGTTTATGTCCAACCATTACCAGGGCTAAGTTATATTTTTAGTTTTAACTTCAAAATTTAGATAAGTGACAGTTATTTTCGTGGTCGTCAGAATTTGAAGAAGCACCAATTCCGTATTGTTTTTGAATCATAAATCAAACAATAAAGTTAAGTAGATAGGTAGAGTACGTTTTGAGCCCACATATCACTTTTTCAAGACAACTTTTCTTACTTTTTCTATTTCAATTCCAATCATTCACTTTATACATATCTTATACCGTATCTCTAAAACAAATCACGTCAATCGATCTCCTCCTAATATATAAAGGAAACGTAAGCTAACCTTTTTCGTTTGTGTATTTATAATGCAGGAAGGTCACATATGTCCGGGTTTCCCTTGGGTCGAACCGAAAATTTTTATTCAAGTTATATATCATGATGAAATCTTCGATTCGGGATTCGAGATGTCAAAGCTGTTAACAGTTGGATTCTTTTTTGCCTTCCTTTCGCATTTTTGGGGTAAAAATCTCAATGGTTTTTTTTTGTTGAATCGTTTAGAAAAGTGTCATATAGCAACAAAATTATGAAAGTAGAATTGCATTAAAGTGGAAAGCGTTACCACAAAAAACAAGCTCCTTAATTTTTTTTTTTATGGCGCACATATATTTTGAGCGTAAAGTGGACGGTTTACAATGTAATCCGACTACTATTATAAAGGCGAAAGTTTGTATGTATGGATGTATGGATGTTTGTTACTCTTTCACGTAAAAACTACTGAATGGATTTGAATAAAACTTTACCACAATATAGCTAATACATCAGAATAACTCATAGGATATTGTAAATCGAAATCCACGCGGACGGAGTCGCAGGCGGCCGCTAGTATGAAATAATTATCACGAAACAATATCATAACAAAGATAACAATTCTTACTTTCTTACATCGTGTAAGCGAAATTCCGATTGAAGGCCGTTCCTGCAAGGTAGTCAAAAACCGAACCAATAGCAGAAAAACATTTTCGCTTAACAAATTGAATGGAGAACTATTCCAACCATTTGATTCCATATCGTTTCAAACATACAACTTGTCTCCAGAAGCATCACACTATAGGTAGGCGACATATTTGAAATAGACTGTGACGTCGGTATTTACCAGAAATGTAATTAAGCTACCTACGAGAGATACAGATAAACATTACGTCTATGTAATAGCAATAGGAATAACCCTTGTTATCTACTAAATTATTAGAATATCCTGGGAATAAATTCAAGTTTAGTTTTTGGGGCTAACTACTTTTCCTTCCTTATGTTTAACCACTATGAAAGTAAAATCAAGTAGTAGTATGTATTTAATGTTTATTATCAATTCCTTTAGTTAACTCCGTCGTTACAGATTGTAACGACTCTGCTTTAGACAACTTGGACCATTTACTATTATTATTTTCACAAATAAGCTTTATGAGAATAATTATGATTCGCTTATATCGTTTTTTGTATCAATATCATTCTGATGGAAATTATCATCGGAAATACCAAATAAAATTTAGCTAGCTTATTGTTTTGATATTGTGATATGAGATATAGAAATATGAGTAGGTAATTGATGATACTGGAAACAAATACGTTACGTTAAAAGGTCAACCTTATTTTGACATTGTAAATAATAATTTCCTTCGACTGAGATTGTTGATTGAAATATTGCTGACGGATCACGGATTACTAAATAAAACAACAGTTCGGTATGAAAGTACTCAGCCGCAAAATTCGTTTACAGGCCCGAAAAATTCTCAAAGCGAACAGCGGCGTAAAATCTCTATCAGTTCTAACGTAACGGCTGTAATATTTTGACACGTGAAATCCGCGTTGCATTTATTTTTTACTAGTCACCACACAAGTTTTATATATATTTTTAACAGATAAAATTTTACGATTAGAGAAATATTCAACGTTGGAAATTATGGTATTTTAGTTTGAGTGACTATTCAATAGGTACATTTTTATTTTCCTCTGAAAGTCACCGTTTTTATAAAGTATAGCAAAAAAAAGATGTATTGTTCTTAAATATCTAGGGCACTTGGTAACAGACGACTTGAAAGACGATGTAGATATGGAGAGGGAACGCAGGGCATTGTCAGTCCGGGCGAACATGCTGATACACAGGTTCTCACGATGCACGGTAGCAGTCAAAGTTACTCTGTTTAAAGCGTACTGTACCTCGTTATACTCGGGGGCCCTGTGGTTCAGATATACCCAAAGGTCTTACAATGCTCTGCGCATCCAATACAACAACGCATTCAGAGCGTTGTTGAGGCTGCCGCGGTTTTGCAGCGCGTCGTCAATGTTCGCCGAGACCCACACGGACGGTTTCGACGCCACCTGGCGTAAAAAATCGGGATCACTTCTGCGCAGGCTGCGCGGCAGCCCCAACACCATTCTGCGTGCGATAGCAGAACGGCTAGACAGCCCGCTTGTCTGGGCGCTAGTCAAACGTACCAAATCCTTGTTTAAAATTAAGTACTAACATAGATTTTAAGTTATTGTATACTAACAAAATGGATCTTGTTGTCTTTAATAAATAAAATTGAATTGAATTGAATTGAATTAAAAGAACCATTTCGCAAACTTTAATATACAAGTGGTTTTATGATTCTTATCAATAATATGACTTGAATCAAAGACTGGAAATTATTATTTCAAACAATCAATTTCTACATAAAAAGTATTGATAAATTTTAAATCAAAGATATAAAGATAAGAGAACCTATGCAACTTGGGTATATGTCTTGCAAGCTGTAGTTATGGCTTCAACATACATAAAATCCCTACTGGATCATTGAGGTTTTTTATTAACCAATGCATGTAAAAGATTTATGCTAAAACTTAATATTGGAATCATGTTTTATTAACAAGTCTTTACTTTACTTTATACACAATCCTATACCAATTTGAGGACACCTACTATAGTGGTCTCGCTTAATTCAAACAGACACGAAACCCATGAATAAAACTCAGAAGCTTTCGTACATTGTTCTCTACCATGGCGTGTTTCAAGTCATGGAGTAAGTTTTAAATTTTACGACAAAATTACCACCTTGGTCTGACAACACAACGTACCTACCCCGTAATATTTTAAACTAGTGATTTAACAAATTACTCACTCAACTTCTAAAATGAAAATTCTAATGGACTTGCTAAAAGAATTAATGAATAAACTAAATTTTAAAATTAAAACGCTGTTTAGTTTCGTCCTAAGTATTAATTTGTTGATCAACGATAAACTTCGTTAGTGAATAAAAATTTCAATGTAATCCTTTTAAAATTTCTCGCTACATTTTACCAGACACCGTTTTCATTAGTTTTTAAACAGTAAGTAGACCAAAAGCCAAGTACTAAGTACTTACAATTTCTCAAATGAAAAGTTAATATTTACTTCATAAAATAGTTGTTGCATAAAAGCTGTCGATTCAAAGTAGTTTGTCTTGATGAAAATTCTATCTTGTTAAAGAACTTGTTTAGTAAATTACATTTTTGCTGTTGAACTATTTGCTTCAAATATTTGATAATTTACAAACAGAGTGGACTTTAAATTGTTTAAGATTATTATTGTTTTATTTTTCATAGTTATCGTTTAAGAGCAATTACGTATTTTTGTTTTACGATTTCAGTGACTTGAAGAAACATACATGTCGAAATGCAGGTAAAAATAAATATCTCTAAAGATATTACTTATCTTCATTAGAACAATAAAACTAGTATTATTATACAAACTAGTATTATTACACACACAAAATATTCAGGAATTTATAAAGGAATCAGTCAATGATTCCTTTATAAATTCCTGAATATTTTTATGGCATTATGACCAACAGTGCAATAAATCTAGAAAGCAGTCGAAACTGAGCTTAGCTATCCAAAGCCCCAGACACGGCTTTTTCATCGATTGTGTTCAGCTTGTTAAACAACATTGATTAAACTCTAAACTCTGTATCATAGACCTTTGATATCGAATAAATACTCAAAGGCATAGATAGACGGAACCACGGGCAAAGATTAGCCTTTAATCCAAACTCCGAAACCATTGAATCCCAAACAATGAGCGAACAATACAAACGGAACGTCGAATGCATTAGTAAGTAAATTGTTTCGGCCCAATATAAAGGAGTCCGTTAGAGCACAAATAAATCTGAATTGCCTTGGCTGGAAGTTTAGTGGTGAATAGAGGCAGATCTGCCTCGCGTGACTGGAATTTCGAGGCAAGCGTTCGCTGGTTGCACTGCATTTCAAACGTGATTTATGTTCTTCTGCATTTGAACTGATATTGCAGATGTTTCGTCACTCGGATACATTTTTATTAAGTTTACGCGGAGGACGACTCGACGTTTTGCGTTTATTAAAATTTTCAACCGTTGCCAGTGAAAGTTTTATGTTTTTTAACGTATCGTTAAGTTGACCCTTGAGTTAAGGAAGACATTATAACATTACTGCCTCAATGTTATAGTGTCTCTATAACATGAAGTGAAAAAGTGTGTTACTTTACAATCTGCTTTTTTTTCTAAAAATCCAGGAACTATTGTGTGCATTGTATTTATTAAATACAGTTTTGACACCGTTGAGAACTATTTTAACATATTATGAGTATTTATTTTACTGTGCACTAACAAAAATTAGCAAATGTATTTGCCGTTGTTTATTTGAATTGTCCTTCACCATGCATCTATAGTTTCCATTAGTAAAGTTCTCCAATTTAATAGTTTGTGCACTTGACATAGAAAACACTTAAATAATTATTTTATTTTGATAATGAATTATATTTCATATCATGAAAGTAGACTTTCGAGTTATTCACACTAAGAAATTGCTACTTAGGTTTTTATTTTTAGCGGAATGACTCTTGTTTTTCTGTTAAAAAATTTAGTTCAATAACGACTTATTCTTATTATTTATTTTTATTAACTCATTATATTTTTAATTTCTTATTCCTCGCTATACTTAGAGGGTAAATGCACAATTACCATGACATGAAGATGCCACTTCTACGGCTTTGGACTTACATGTACGACACAAGAATAAGAAGCATCTCTCAATATGCCAATTCCAACGGCTCGTCTGAATCAATATCGTTTTCTATATTCTGTATTATAAAGACGTTAGCTGGTTTCAGTTTATATCATATATGATTTATGTTCCGTACTCCCAGCGATATTGGAATGTTTCGTCATTCCGTTACATTTTTATTACTTTTGCATTTCAAAGTCCCGCTTTTGTGTTTATTAAAACGTTGATAGCTTGGAACGTTTACTGAAACTCCAGCAGCTAAGTCAGATTGAATATTTCATATCTAAAAGCTGCTTGCGTTTTTAAAATCGCGTCTGGTCTCGTTCAACGAATGTGTTGTTTTAAAACTTTATATTATTCTGAATACATCATATAAGATTTGGACGCACGTACTACAGTTTTAAATAAACTATCTGTGGAGCTCCTACGACATTATTTGGAGTTCTTTGTAATGCATATTTTTTAATTAAAACATCCTTTTATTTTAGACGGTTTCAAAGTCTCATGTTATCTATACTTTAGAAACAGTCGTGAATACTGTGTCAGGCTTGTGCCAGGTAAAATGTAGGTCCTAAACAGTTCTAGCGTGTCTAGCAATCGTCCAATCATATTGACTACAATCTATGTCTCCCTCCACAATTTTATTTCTCACGTGTGCTTTCACATTTTCGAAGCCCCAATAAAATATAATAAGTCTATGGTTGCTATAAATCCTAAACTGTGGATATTGTTGATGGCTCTGATTAGTTTCTGATGTTTATGACATTATTTGATGGTATAGCCTTACAGTGTTTTATCCGGACTGCGATATTTATGACACAGACTTATTGCTTCGGTCTAAGAGTACCAGCTTATGTGGAATAATAATAATATTCACACTTTTAATTTAAAAGTCTCAAATTATATACTTGCGACTATTCGGTAGCGAGTGTATACTTGACCATTACGACTTTAGTTGCGTCTTCTGCAAGCGTTGTTTTATATTTCTCATGTTTGCAAAACCGGTTTCTATTGAATTTCAAAGAATCAAACTGTATTAGATAGTAAAACTGAAAAGTTTTTCTGTTTGAATGCTCTAATCATAAAAAGCAGAGGTTCAATAAAAATATATTTTTGTGCTTTGTAGATAGTCCATAATATTATGTTGAAGAAGGCTTAAGCTTTAATATAACACTATGTGTGAGGAACGCGGACGTAAAACATAATTCCATTGTATTTATCCTTAGTTGCCAACTAGTCAAAACTCCTCTTGTTGCTTTTACGGTTTCAAGTAACCTTAGCGTTTATACAGTAAAAGGGTGAAGACTTATTGGACGCCTGTTGAATACAATCTATGGGTTTTCATTTGGTTGTATGATCAAGTGATAGCTTGCTACATTGTTTTAACGCAGAACTTTGTAATGAATGATAAAAAGTTTATAACTAATCAGTAAAACTTAACGTTTTAAACATAAAGTAACATCAATGAATAAAATTAATTCAAAGAAACTTTCATTGTCTTTACACACGCTTAAGATAAAGTTAATATGTTGTCAATCGAACCAACATCTATTCTTAAAGGGAAACATATTTTTTCTAATTGTCGTTAAATTTTTTCATTAAAGTAAACTAGCACAAAGTTTTGTGAAACCTAGAAAAAATAAGGTAATTTTAATTTGTTATGTTAATAAAATCAGCCAAAACGCATAATGTTCTTTTTATCCTTTGTATAACCCAGGGGGTTATCGCCGACAATGAATCCAAACACGAAGACTTGTTGTACAAAAATATAATTCTTGTAACACTTTTATGTTTCACTAATGCTTGTTATAATAATTATTTACAATTAATAATTCTTAATTAGTACATTTCCATTTAATTTCCAAACGTCAAGTGATTGACAGATGCTTTTTCTTATTATTTATATTTCTGTAACCGGCCAGTACCAAAGAGGTTTAATGCCGGTTAAACATTCCGCCCGCCATGGACAGATGCAGGGCTGTCCATCAATCAAAAAATACAATTAAACCTTCTTTTGTAACAACATTAAACATTAATAAACTAAAACATAACCATACATTGAAACCTACCTAAATAAAACAACAGATACCTTTACCTACCTATAAGCTATAACATTAAAGCATACCTCAGTAACAACATAAAACTTAATCCAACAACATAAATGTACTTAAACAACTAAAACATAACAAATTATAACAATAAACCTACCTAAATTACAACATAACCTATAACATAAAGAATTCAACACATACAAAAAGAAACAAACAATACCACATTATATACAAAATAAATCAACTAAAAAATACCTTTATACCTAATATAAGCGAAGCACTCCTGTGACCACCTGAGTTGCCTGAATTTTAATTATTTAAAACACCCGGTGGATGAATGTGATATGAAGGCTTGCTAATTGAAAAAGGTAAGTTTTCTTTGATTGGGTATGTATTGCTTGTTAATTCTTTATTGTTTGGATACCATTTCGTCATGCTGTTATTATTTTTCTGTTTTCCACGATGGTAGCATGCTGAGGTGAGTGCAGGTTTATGTTTTTCATAAGGTACGTATTGTAACTGTCTTTGTTTATTATATTCATTTTTTACTTTACTATTTTCCATTTGTAAATCTTCATGTTTCATTAAGTTTCTAGCTAACATTTTCTTTTTTCTCTTACAGGTTGATTCTTCTCGTCGTGACAGTTCTTCTGTTACCTGAAGATGCGTGGAACTGACATAATTATTATTTACATAGGAACTTCTTTCTCCAACCTTCCCAGATAGGATCCAGCCTAGCTTAGTCCTCTGAGCCATAGGTGACCCGACTGGACCCTTGATCAGACCCTTTAATAGTATACGTGCATAGACTTCAGCACCCAGTAAAATGTCTATTTTGTTGGGTGTGTTGAACGTTGGGTCAGCAAGATTTAACTTAGACATTTGTGGCAACAGATGATATTCAATTCCCCTTCCTGGTACAAAGGCTGTTAATTTATCCAAAACATGAGCTTTTACACTTAAAACAAAGCTTGGATTGTGAAGTGATTGTATCTTCATCTCAACTACAAACTTCGAACTTGAAGTCTGATCACTTCCCAGTCCCGATATCAAACTTTTGCTTGCATATTTTTTCAGTCCAAGCCGATGAACTGCAGACTCCGTTATAAAAGACGCCTGTGATCCCTGATCTAATAAAGATCGTAGAGTGATATCGTTGCCTGTGTGTGCTTGTACCTTTACCAGGGCTGTTGCCAGTAGGACTTGCGTTTGGACGTTAGTGAAACAAGTAGTCACAAGAGTGCTTGGCTCAGCCTCGGCTGACGTATCTACAACATCGTCTTGTGAAGTATGTACACTGTCGGATGATAGTGGACTGTATGATATATGTAATAATGTATGATGGCGCTTTTTACATATCTGACACCTGGTTGGATGACGACAATTATATACAGAGTGATTAGAACCGAAACAATTAAAGCACAAGTGCTTGGATTGGACAAAACTGCGCCTAGTTTGACAGTTTTCACTGGCAAACTTTGCGCAATTTGCCAATTTGTGGTTCTCAGAGCAGTATGTACAAGGTGTGACATGAGAATGAGACGATTTGTTGTTGATGGCCTGATTATTGTGAGAAATATTTACATTAGTTGGCTTGCTATCTAAAAACTCTAGTGATCTAAAACGATGTTCTAAAAAATCCTTGAACTGGGTTATGGTTGACAAATGATTATTGTACTCGCTTAGTTTTGCCTCCCATTGCTTGCGTGATTCAATATCTAATTTTTGACTTATAATGTAAATAACTAGTATATCCCAGTTTTCTGTATTGATACCTATATTTTGTAACCCATTTAAAGTTTCATTGATTGTATCTAGATACTCTTTTAGGGCACAAGACGTTTCCGTAACTATTGGTTTTAAACCCATGAATCTGTCTAACATACAATTCGCAATGTACCGTTTGTTGCTATAGCGGTTGATCAATTGTTCCCAACACATAACATAGTTATCACCTGTGATAGGGACATGTCTCAAAAGTTGCTCGGCTTCTCCACTCAGGTGACACTTAAGGTAGTGAAGTTTCTCTACTTTGCCTAAGGACGCGTTATTATGAATCAATGATTCAAACAGATCATGGAACGTCGTCCACTCCGTATACTTTCCGGTGAATGTAGGGATGACTATTTTAGGAAGCCTTATAGAACGATCAACTTTTGACACATCACTGTCTGTACTTGAATGCTTGCCCTGACTATCAGCTAAAAATGACTCTAATATTTCACTTAAATCGGATTTATATTCTATGTACAGCTCTTCAGTTATATCAAACAAATCATTCTTATAATATTTTGAATTTTTGTAAATATCAGTTGAGATTTCCTCAATAATCTTAGTATGGGTTTCTTTAAAAGTCAACCAATATTCTTCTAACGCATCTAATCTAGTCTGTATGTATGATTTTGTGATTCTAGATTTAGGCGATTTTTTATAATTTGTTTGTGCTTTAACAATTTTAGAATGGGTGTCCTCCTGAAGGCTGGTATAAGTATCCATTTTTAACTATTGAAATTAAATTTTAAAAAGAACTAAACAAAAAGCTTTCAAGTGCAGAACAGTAAACAATTATGCTATTACAATAACCACTTTTAAACAATTAAACACAAATAACATTAAATCATCACAAATCTATATACAACTTATTTCTAAGAAATTCTAATGTCCCTAATATTTATAAAATACACAAGTCACAACACTCACTTCTACTGCTCGATTCGGTTGCGGCGCGCGTTGCGTCTCGCCTGCTGCTCAGCCTCGCCGCCCGCCGTACTGCACCGCGAGCCGCGCGTCGCCGCTGTACTGCACCGCGTGCCGCCCGCCGTACCGTCCGCGCGCCGCGGGAATGTAACTTCACTTTGGACTCAATAAAATGATACTCGCCAAAGTTGCTTCCTCACTCTTCAATCAGCAAAATGCAATCCGACGATAGGTTCCAACACCAGCAATATTGCCTTCTCCAACTTTGTCAAACGGCTCATAAATTATTCGGCTCCGATCGGACCATGTACAACGCAGGGGGTTATCGCCGACAATGAATCCAAACACGAAGACTTGTTGTACAAAAATATAATTCTTGTAACACTTTTATGTTTCACTAATGCTTGTTATAATAATTATTTACAATTAATAATTCTTAATTAGTACATTTCCATTTAATTTCCAAACGTCAAGTGATTGACAGATGCTTTTTCTTATTATTTATATTTCTGTAACCGGCCAGTACCAAAGAGGTTTAATGCCGGTTAAACATCCTTCCAGAAATTTCAAGAAACCACGTCATTTTTGGCAGACATCATTTTTGCCCTATTGTAATAGAAAAAGTTGTTATCATAATTTACATTTAAAGGGGAAAAGAAACAAATGGCTTGAAGGCAAATAGCAGCCTGCCTACGTTTTTATCACCGCCTTCTTAAAAGAAGCAGTAATATAAAATAGCGAGCGAAAAATTTGAAGAAAACATTTTGATGTAGTAATGATTGGATTTGCTTTATTGTTATCAGTCACGAATACTTTCCGAATGTTTTAACGAATCATTCGGTAATTCTAAAAATATTTCGGTACTAAAATAAAATATGGTTGTATTTGAAGGCCTAATTCGGTCGGCTGATCAAAACGGTAGTTCTTCCGATGAAAACGACAATTTAGTTTGGTGTGGACTCGACTAAACATAGACTTTGGACATCAATTGAAATTTGTCTGAAAATACAACTTATTGTATTCTTTTAGATAAAGAAAAAAATATTATTTAAAGAAAACTTCTATACGTGTTCAAATAGCCGAGGAAGTAAAAGGAGTGGGAAGAAATTTAAGTATGTTTGATTGATTGAAGGAAACTTTTGCGAACTACTTAAGAATCATTCACACTGTTGGCAATCTATTTATACTATAATTTATATTTGTTAGCTTTACCTACAAGCATTAAATTATTACTACTACGTATAGAATCGACCTCTCAAAGAAATATTTTCTAACCCGCGTTGTGGTCCATGTACAACAAATTCCGTCTATTGTACTATTTTTATAATCTAAAAATGCCGTCTTTGTTTTAAAAACATGCACACTCAAGAACGAAAATAAAGCTAGTGGTGTGTCATTTCTTAGATAAAAAGACAAAAAGTTTACTTTATTATCCCCCCTTTCCCTCCAAGTTGACGCATACATTTTGTTCACGATCGATGTCCACTCTATACGTAGTAGTAATACCTCAATGCCTACAAAACGCCATAAAATTTATCCGAAATTCGATATTTCCGTGACGAAAGACATATTGACCCACGACTAATACGAGTTCCTCGGCTACTTTCCTACCTTTTTAATCACACTTTCGGCCACTTTGCGTACGTTCATTTAGAAAATGAATGGCCATTGAAACTCCGCATATTTTTCAAAGGCAACATTAATAACGGAATACACAACATTCTGCTTTTGTTCATTAGTCCGCTGAAATATTCACGTTTACTGACGAATAAAATAACGTTGCGGACAAGAAAATTGCGAGTATTTTTTAATTTAGATTCAAGCGCATGGTGCTAGTTTTAGAATTAATAAAAATCAAAGGAAAAATTGCGAACACTGTTATATGCCAGTAACAGTGTATTTAAAAAAAAAACGTTGATTCAGTACTAAGGTGAAATACAAAACATTTTTTTCAATTCTGTTTCAGCATTTACGTTATTTAATTGATGGGAAAACATGTATCGTGTAAAAACTGAATATCACCAAAATAAAACTATGTAGCATCCACGAGTTAGCGTCTAACTAAATACACGTTTCAAGAGCATATCAAAATATTGTTTTTTTTTTTAACTTTACTTTCCAGAATCTTATTTCTTAATCATTCCAATTTACTCGTACCTACTTAGCAAAAACCAATTATCTTATTCGAACCAGGAAGTCAAAAACAATGATCGTTTAATATCCCGCATTGGCGCTAACAAGCTGAAATCAATTACTTCTTCCCTGCCACTTCCTTCTGCCTTTGACTAGCTCATTCATTTAACTGAAAGGCCTTTTTTTCTTCTTTTAGCCCCGCTGCAGACAGTGAAAGGGTATAAAACGTCAATGCACAGCTCCAACCATTCACCGATGCAGCCAGACGATAAAAACCCCGATGTTGTGCCGCTTGGGAAAGGTTAGTATACGTTTTGTTTCGAATGCACAAATAAACGAAGTCTAACCCGTGCAAAAAACTCGTGTGATACTGATAAGGCCACGTATGTTTGCTGTCGGGCTAATTGGATTACTAATAGTACTAGTCTCACTTTGGCTGATTTTAAAATGTACAGTGAGAGCGAACAACCTGAATAAAAAATTACAGTCGCCGACTCAGTCAGAAACCTCAGTGCTAGTACCTTAATAACATTCAAGCGATTGCTATTTCAATTATTTTCTCAACTTTTTTAGATTCAAAGAAAATGTAATATAAGCAAATTTTAAACAAAATAAGTAATATGAGAAATAAATTAAGTTGCTTTTTACTCGCTGTTCAAAAGTATCAAAGCAAAAGAAGTTCGTTGGCCTGACAATGTTATTATTGGATGCAGGCGTTACCAAAATAAAAAGTTTGAGAAAATCAAAAATTTTTTTAAATAATAACATAATTTTAATTTCTATGACGAACACATTTTGTGCATCACACAATTTTAAATCGAAGTAAATAAAATATATGAGATCGAAGCTCAACGATAAATAAATACGAGTAAATAAACGAACTCGATGCCTACATTCATCGAATTTATTCTGTGGTACAAAAATGCATCTTGTGTTTTTCAAGCTAAGTAACTAATAAAAATAAGCATTATAGTCCAGTAATTTTAGCAATTTTGATCCACGATCTGCAGAATAATTCCTAGTGAGCTGAATTTTTGTATACACCTTTATTATGATATTGTAATGATGATGTGAAAAATCGACATTGATATCGTGCCGGCTAAAAAGTTATAGGGGTCCAAACGTCACAAAAATCAGTTTTTCGCAAATATCTCGCGATCTATTGCTCAGAGATCAATAATGGTTTCATAAAAGTTGTTCGTCGTAAAATTGTCTACAAAAAAGGTCTCTTGCAATTTTCTGTAGAATTAACTGTTTTTGAAATAGAGAGTAGAAGGCACTCACATATATTATTGTATGCCGTACGCCGCATACCAAGGCATAAACCCTATTGTTTGTTTTTTTCCCTTTTTTGTTTGTGTGTGTTTTTGTAAGTATGATGTTCTACATATAGAAATATAAAGGACTTGTAATACTAGTACATTAAGGAAAATAGGAATATCAACTATAAAAAACTAAGTGGCAATTTTTTTTGTCACTTTATAACTCAAGAACGGGCTCACCGATCCAAACCAAATTTTCAGGGTTTGTACAGACTATTTAGTAGATGTTTTATGTGAAGTTTGAACAAAATCGGTCGTACACTTTATACGTAGCGAAGCACGTTCAGGGCCGCTAGTAATGATATAGATATGCTATGTCCAGTGACGTTTGGACCCCTATAACTTTTTTAGCCGGCACGATATCGATGTCGATTTTGCACATCTTCATCACAATATCATAATAAAAGCGTATACAAAAATTCAGCCCACTAGGATTTTTTTCGCAGATCGTGGATCAAAATTGCTAAAATTCACATTGCATATCTATATCATTACTAGCGGCCCGGTACGTGCTTCGCTACGTAAAAAGTGAAGCGACCGATTTTGTTCAAACTTCACATAAAACATATACTAAATAGTCTTTACAAACCCTGAAAATTTGGTTTGGATCGTTGAGCCCGTTCTTGAGATATAAAGTGACAAAAAAAATTGCCACTTAGTTTTTTATAGTTGATATTCCTGTTTTCCTGACTGTACTAGTATTACAAGTTCTTTATATTTCTATATGTAGAACATAATATTAACAAAAAACACACAAACAAAAAGGGAAAAAAACAAACAATAGGGTTTATGCCTTGGTATGCGGCGTACGGTATACAATACCATATGTGAGTGCGTTCTAGCCTCTATTTCAAAAACGGTTAATTCTACAGAAAAATGCAAGAGACCTTTTTTGTAGACAATTTTACGACGAACAACTTTTATGAAACCATTATTGACCTCTAAGCAATAAATAGATCGCGAGATATTTGCGAAAAACTGATTTTCGTGACGTTTGGACCCCTATAACCTTTTTAGCCGGCACGATATCAATGTCGATTTTTCACATCATCATTACAATATCATAATAAAGGTGTATACAAAAATTCAGCTCCCTAGGAATTATTCCGCAGATAAAATCTAAAATTCCTGGACTATTATAAGTATGCCTTTTATACTGTTATTTGTGTAAACGTATAGGTTATTTTAAATACTGCGATTTTAAATCAGATTTCAACTGCACTCGGGACTGTGAGAGGCCGCCTGAGCCTCCACCCTATGGAGCAGTGGTGTCGCCACCTGTCGGGTCATCGAAGAGCACACACAGCCTTCACCAGCATGAGGTGCGGTCGACGACTCCACACACGCCTAACACGCCAGCGTCTGATGCCCAGGTAGGTGAAAAAAGAACAATCACAATCAGTGTGTAACGCGTCTTTTTATATTTGTAACTTGAGCAGAAAAACAGGTTTAATATAAAACAAGAATAAGAATCATCATCAGGTTGTAACTTTTCGTTTTTTATTTTTGGAATTCGAGCAGAAAGCCCTTTATTCATTTATAACACTGACTCAGAAACACTTTTTTGTCGAGTTTGGTAGCGCAGTGAGTCATGCATTCTGTCAGCGATTGTTGTGGTTAAATAATATTTGTAAAAGACTTTTCGGATGGGTATTCAAAATTTTTCTTCTCGTGCTCCTCGTAACGTGGATAGGACGTTAAGCCATTTGTCCATTGGTAGTCGTTAACAACCATTAACCTGCTCTCAACCACCGTTATCCACCACCATCATCATTATTATCATAATCTTAGCGGTCTTCGCGGTCGCTTTCTCCCTAACAATTCAAGGAAGGCCCTTGCTCCAGCAGTTGATGGGCTGATGAGGAAGACAGTTTTAACGCAACAAGCGTACAAATGTGTAGTATTTCTGTTTTAGCCTTTAAATGACGCGTGGTTGAACTACAAGAATGTACGCTGATTGTTTCGAAATTTCGAATTTGAAAAAAACGTAATTTTTAATTAAATGTGTTGCATACTGGCTTATTGTTGATGCGTTCATGAATGAATTAAAAAAAATGTTATGGCTGCAAAATCAATTCTGCACCTTTCAGGGGTTTGTATTTGTAAGAACTGCTACTGTATACACAAAAGTGACTATCATTAAGACAGTCGGTAGTTATTTTTCGTAACTTCTTCAAAATTCAAAATGAGGCCTGTTTCAATTTGTTGAAAAAAAAAGGGTTTTCGATGTCTCACGCCGCCATTTTGTTTCAGAGTATCGGGACTCTGGCAGAGGACCGGCGAAGCGTGACCAGCGGGACTCTCTCGCGGCGGAGAGAGGTCGTCACCACGAGGACGCCTCTGCTAGCCAACGCTAGGGAAAGTTGTGTCTAGTAACATTTTGTAACGCGCTAACTTTGGATTAAGGGAAACCACTTGTAGAGAAGAAGTTTATTTATTTCCGTAACTAGTTCAATGTTCGTATTCTTGTCATACTCGTAGGTGTATTGATGTTACACAATCAGAATGTATGTCATTGTCAAGATTAATGGAAAGAGCTATTTAAATGCAAAGATAATACAGATAATAAAGAGATTTGTTCCACCCTACAATATTTTAAGCATCCCAAATGATGTAACTGTATATTTTTTTCAATAATAATTGGTTGATGCATATATTTTTTTAAATTTGCTGCTTCTTTTTTTATAACGAAACTTTATAACAATATTTTTGATTGTACAATATAATAGATAGGTACAGTTATTTTATTTCACAAAAAAATATTTGAAGACGGATTTATTTTAATCGGTAACTTAAATATAATTAACATTTGGCCAGTGAGGGTACGCAAGTTCAGTGAGTAATTGGTTTAATTCTATCAACGTAGACATACCTTTTTAGTATAAACAAATTCCACAGAGTTTTTGTAAAGTAATTACGGCCCTCGACTTCCTCATTCAGCCTACGGGAGCCTAAACTTTTGTATAAATTTCATATAATTTCATTCAACTTAACGTTCCACAAATAATGATTCTTGCTTCAAGTTTTTTTTAGATTATTATCATCTCATCTTTCTATGTGGATAAATTCGTTAAAATAACTTTTTTACTCAAACTGGCATTAATAATTTATTCTGCCCGATTTTGAAATTAATTTAGCGTCAGTATTTGTCCTAAAATAATAAATCTTAAAATGAAATCATTCTGTTATGATTTGAAATGAAACTTAAAAGAATACAAAGAAAATTTGTATAGTAAAAATGTCTAAGCGTATATATTAATTAAACATCGAATTAAGTAAATAAAGACTGTTTCAATTGTTTCCTTTGATGTAAAGTTAGAATCGAGGAGTGTGTAAATAATATTAATATTAAATAATATATTTTACGTTAGGAAATCACTTCCACAAAGAGTATTTATTAGCAATCTAAATGATTAATAGATATAAAATTCTTCAAGAAAATCTGTGGCACTTTATGAATATGGATGAATTTATCAAATATGTATAACTTATTATACAGGATGTAAATTTTGACATACTTGTACCTCACATCTGAAAAATCCCTCTGTATGAGATTTTATTTAAAATATCATCCGTTTACATTGCAGATAATTATTTATTGATCACTTGTTGTCGTATTTACATATGTTTTACTAAAATTTTTTTATACAATAATCTATTTGCCTCGCGAAATATTGTTTTATTAAAGTTAAATCTTTAACTTTAAACTTATTTCATGAGACAGTGTGGAGACGATTTATTGCAAAGAACATAGATAAATGTACTACAAAATATATTTAATCAAATAGTTGGTTGTGCTTTCTTGCTATCTAACGTTAAAATAATTATACATGAAAATTTCCATCCTGTGTACATTTCCAAGAGAAATCTTAATATCGATCTCTAAATGGATCGTAGTGTACAAACTTTTTTTTATTAAACCAAGTGTCCTTCAATAAATTTTAAGTTTATTACCCTTGAAAATAAAATAAACCTAAGTTATTAAGTTATATCCCGTTAAATACATTTTACCATGTAGTACTTTGGTGGAATTCAAGCAGAAAGCATTGACTTCAAGTCTTACTTCAGTGGATTTAAATAAATTAAATAGCTCGAAATACAACAAAGGACAATAAAACATTTCAAATGTAAATATTCGTTACGATTTAGAGTTTCCTTTTTCATATCCAGGAGAACTTCTGATTTTTTTACCCCAATCAGTTTATTAAAATCACCATCAAACAAAACATTTTTATAATAATAATAAAATAGTTGTATAAGTTACTTCTTAATGAATGTCATACGAATATAATTAATTTAAAAATATAAATGAATTCACTGTGATGCTATAAATATTTATATAATTGTACTGCAACTTCGAACTGGTACATTTATGAAATGTAAATATTCTAATTGTTAAATATTAAGTACTTTAAGGCAATATTAAAACAACGGTTACATGTTCTGAAAGTTTTGGTTCAGTGATAGTAAAATAATAATTAGTTAATAAATAACATATCGTTTAATTCGCAATGTTTTGCTATGAGAAATTTATTTATTAGTTTCAATTACGACTATAATTGTAAATAAGTAATACTGTAATAAATAATATTTATTAAGTTTCAAATATTTGTTAATTCATCGTATTTTGTGATTTTTTCAAAGACTTCTTGACATATCGTAAAAATTAAGCGGATATGTGTAAAATTTCTTGGAGTAATAAATTTGCCTGTCAGCAAACTGGATAGACGAAGTTTTATTTGTTTTGTGATACTGAAAAAAAATCCATATAACTATATCATGTCACAAACAGAATTTAACACTAAACGCCAACTACATAGTAACGAAATGGCCCAAAATCGGTCACTACATAAATCGCACAAGTCACGATAGCTCCATACCGTTTTATCATAAACCTATTTTAAATCTCAAACAACAGATCTAAAAAGGGAACGGCGTCGTACCAAACAAAGACACCAATCCCAACATAACGATTCTATTACGCTACAAGAAGCATGACATCAAAGCTCACTCGAAATACCTCTCACAAACACTGCCAAAGAAAAACACATTCAATCAGCTCCGAAGCGAAAAGGGTGTCGAAATCAATCCGCTAATTTCTTGCGAGAGACACGTAACCTATCTACACATTGTCGCCTTTGGAAAGAAGTCAAAGGGAGGCGGCCTACAGCTATTGTGGAACGTGATAAGAATTCTATCGAACTTTCTACGTGCTACTTTAATGAGAAAACATCATCAGACTGATAAAGTTAAAGTAAAGCCATAGCGCCATAGTATTATGCATAACATTATGCATTATGATTTTGATGACAAAATGACGTGTGTAAACTTAAAAAAAAAATTGATATTAAAAAAAAATATTGTTGCATTAAAATTAACTTTTGCACTGACAGTCATGGCAGTTTTTTTTTCAATACCGTGATAGACTTGCTTTGATACGGCACGTGTCTCTTTAATCTTATTAATATTATACGAAAATAATTTCTTTCTCCCTTTGTCTTCTTTTGAATGGGAATTGCAAAAATGAAGCATTAATGGTATTTTTAAACATAAAATCAAATAATAAAAATAATTTGATTAAAATTTTGGCTTCGAATTTACATGTGATAAAAAAAAAAGTTGACAACAAAGTTTCCGAACGCAAATAATTAAAGTTCCGTGTTCAAAATTAAATTCCCTGCCATTTTAAAATCCGAATTCAAATAAAGTTTTTGGTGGACGTCATACCATATCGTTATCATAATTATCAGTATTTTTCACTCGCGTACTGTAAGAATAAAATGTAATTGTATGCAATATGGCATCACGGTAAAAGTGTTAGTTAGCTAGAAGTGGGTACGTGTATTTTTCTTTGATAATAGTACAAGGAGTTCGATCTATAATGTGGTTCTTCAAGGATAAACGTCTATAAAATTATTGTTCATCAAAGTGCGGTGATGTGTTTTGTTGTTTATGAAACGTGAATGTGTAGTGTACATCTAGTTAGTAATGTGGTGTGATAAAGGAACTAAGACTTCTACACGTTGAAGTTTGAATACGTGACCTCGTGTTGGCTTCGAAAGATCGCCGTGTTGACCCTTCTGCTGCATCGAGAAGTTAAAGGTACGTGCATCTTTTACTTCACAATTCCACTACCTACCTAGGATTATTTTTGTGATCATGTTTTCGGAAATATATTTTTTCAATTTTAGAATAACGTTAAACTACCAACCTATAACAAAACATCATACTCGTACTTTTAACCAAATCGTTACTGCTCATAGAAAAAGTATTTTTGTATTCACTGGGCCCTTGTTACACGCAGCATTTTCTAATTCCAACTATCCATAAATCATATTTTAGTTTTATCGGAGAAGACGCGTTTTTAAGCCTAACGAATGTTCCGCCCACGCTGCAAATAGAGCATTCATTTTTACCACCGGAGGCATACGCGACTCATGAATCAGATATGAAGCTTTGAAAACCTTTGGCACGAAATGCCTGTGCCGTATTCGAATGAATGACGTCGAAAATTTTGTTCCCAATCAAAACTCGGACCAATGGTATCAACATCTCTCAAACGGTCACCGTTCATGCGCAAAAAGGCACCGAAAATACGGCTGTGCCCAACTGCTCGTATGCTCGATCTTGTAATAACTGGCACGGACCGGTTCCGACCGGTAATATCTCGCTTCAGGGCCGCAGCTAGGGATGATTGGGTTAGACTGGTGCCGGTATTCCGGTCGGTATTATCTAGTGTGTCATATCGAATAACTGCTGTTCTGGCTTTACTAAGATACTATTACAACATGTCGAGATGAATTTAACGTCATGAATGGGAAAGGAATAATCGTATGGATGTATCTTTTTGTCTATTTTTGAAATACACAAACATTATAAACCATTTTTGAATCTAACTAACAAAGTACACTTAAGAACTATAAAGCCCTTCAGGAGTAAATCAATACATAGTATGAAACAAAGTCGCTTTCGCTGTATGTCCGTATGTATGCTTAGATCTTTAAAACTACGCAGCGGATTTTGTCGCGGTTTTTTTTAATAGATAGAGTGATTCTTAAGGAAGGTTTGTATGTATAATACATGTAAGTAAGTACCACGGGCGAAGCCGGGGTGGGCAGCTAGTAAGAAATAAAAATACTTTTTTGCTCAATGTATTTCACAAAATAAATAGTAGTCACTTTTACATACTTACAACTTTCACTGTTTACTTACCAGAATCGTGCGAGCACACTTGATTATGTCGACCTATTTACATATTATTGTAAGCCCAGCACTTTAACAGCTTAAGTACTACTGCAAATGTTTGAATTCATAAATAGTTACTTTGCTTTGTTTATTGCGTCAACCACTTATGTTGAGGCGACGGATTGGTTTTTGTTACCCTGTAATCTGTTTACATTAGCGTGTTTAAATTGTTTTATTTTCCAAGAACAATGAAAACTGTGTAATCTGTTAAATGTGTTTGGGCATGAAAACATTATAATTAACATTAATTAATGACTTAGGAACTTGTTGCCAGCGTCGTATCTTATATCTTATAGCCAATCTCCACATCTGCGAGAACCTTAAGTTCCTTCCTAGCGCCTCTCCTGGTGGCATCCTCAGCCATTGCCTTGGAGCCGAGGGTACGCTACGACTATGATTCTGAAGCCCCTTATTATAATGGAGCGGCTATCGTCTGATCTCCGCAAACCTAATAATAGTCGGGATCAATGCCTCCCGAAGTACATAATCATCAGTTTTTGAGCTCATCCAAAATACTCGACAAAAGGACAGACAGCAGAAAGCGACTTAGTTTTGCATTATATACATGTAGTATTTGTGATAACAATGATAGAACTTAACCCTATATATTAGACATACGTGTTTTATAACCACATCGATCGATCGTCTGGTTTGAGTCAGCACTGGTCGAATTAGCCAGTTGGTGCGTTGCGTGCCGCCTGAGCCTGTGTGCATATGTAATTGATGTGCCTTCCCTCCAATTTAACGCCGCACGTAAACTGAACTCGTGAACATATTTTACCATCGCTTTAGTGCGTGTTTTAATCGGCGAAATGGAAAAAAATATGGACGAATATTTACGCTGTCGTAAACGAACTGTTTGAGCTTGTTTTCAAATTGGATACAATGATTGGCGGGCGTTTTAGGTCGGTTTACGCTGTGTAATTTTTCACTTAACTTTTTATTACTGGATTTTTAGGAAACAAACTCTTTTTCATCCAGCCGCAACATTTTTTATTTTCAATTTTGAAATGTAAGCGGTACCTTAGGTAGGTAGGTATTTGGAAAGTATTATTTAGACTACAATAGTGAAAAATCCCCGATCTTAGTAAATCTAATAATCTTAGTATTAACGTTATGCTATAGTCCATTTCAGCTAAGATGATTCCGGGGGTTTTGCCTTCAAACGAAAATCGACACTATTCTAAAGTCCTACCTAATGAGACCTTACGGAAAATAATAAAAACACCTCGTGTAAATTATTGCCTTGAAATAAAGTTCAAGACACGTGTAGTTCCACGTGTTTTACTAGATTTTTGCCGAAATCTTTGTCTCTTCAAGAGTAAATCCTCCCTATTAGTAGAGATTGTGAGTGCAGATGAACCTTAGCTTAACGACTGCGGAATGATCGGGGCGTTCGTATCAATTACGCGAATGGTTCTCACGGGCTGCAAGACGCCGCGGCTCATTTGTAAACATATCGACGCGCTCCCTCGAGATCTAGTGATCAGTTACGACCTTCCATGTGTTCGGATTAGATCTGTAAGATATGTAACATTCCTTAGAACCCTGATGGTTAACGCCTGTTAGAAACTATTAGTCGTAGGTTCTTATTCCTATATGTGGAAATATGGGCGATGGCTCGCTCACCCACCAAATTCACCCACTAATAAGTGGAGGGGTAACTCGAAATTTTTAGTACCTAGTGCCCATCCACCCATCGCGTCATGCCATTTGTACCTAAGTAGTTCTTATTTATTTAAGACTGAAAGTAGGTACGTTACAAGCAATCAGTGTGTTCAGTTCAAGAAATTAATTAAAGATCAATTCAAGTGTAGGAACAAACTAGGTTTAAATTACGCGACCGATATTCCGCGTCAATGCATTATCTATACAATATTACGCGACGTGATTTCGGCATAGTGTATCATCTCCCATTAAAGATTGTTTCATATCATGAACACGACGGAACGACAGATCAGTGTATATATTTTAAAATACCTTGTACCCAATCTAGCATGCAATTTTTAAATTAACACATAAAAAAAATCAGCTGCGTAAATTCGGTCGTGTTCTTTCTCCGCAAAGTGTGTTCCTATACTAAAAACTATGCTGTGTTCGCTCAAAAATCATGGCCACATCCCACGTCCTAACAAGATTATTTACTTCGATTGAAAGAAAATTATTAATCCAATTAAAGTATCCAACACTCTAATTTTGCTTAGTTGAATGGTTACGCTCAATAATTACTTAATATTATAATATTTATCAGTAAATATTCCTCTTGATAATATTTCCTTAATTATAATCGGGAAAATATCAATATTTTCTCTAATCTAATCAAATTGAAGCGCGCTTACTGCTTAAAGCGTATAAGATTATGAAAAAAATAATTTTATTTCATCGATAAATATTATCATGTCGATAAATTTTAGATTTAAGTGTCTGTTAATATTGATAAATCTTCCTATTACTAATTACACAATTAAATTCAGATTTGAAGTTAATCAAACCTCATAGATCGATTTGAAATGGGCTGGTTTTAACGTACCGAAATGAATCCTCTCAACAAATGATCAAGATAATATCTTGAAGGCATTAACGTCTCGATGGTGTAGTGGTTTAAGTACCGGGCCGGGGTCTCGAGGTCCATGCTTCAATTAAAAAAATTGTGTCGCTTTTTCTGAACACAGCCCCGGTTTGTGATCACCAACCCGCAATTGGCAAGCGTGGCAATCAAGCCAAAACCCATCTATGGAACATTATTAGGTAAATACTACTTTCTTAGAAGTCATTACTATGCATCTGTGGAGTGATACAGGTGAAATAACTGCATAATAGTGAAAAACAGAGAGATTTCCCAATAGTACCGTTTCTTATCATTCGTGATGTTAATACAACGCATCTCTAGACACAAAGTATAATTGAGGCATTAATAAAGATAGAACAGTTAATTTAATATTTTGTTCGTACCCAAATATTAACGCTACGCTTGCTGAGCATTCACAACATCAAAGCCTTTCAAATCAATGCAAAAAACTAATAACTATAATTTCATTAGAAAAAAAATCTAATGAATTCACAGCGTTCAATTGTAGCGTTCCTTTTTACCATTGTTTGCGGAAAACAAAAGGTTTGCTCCTCTTGTTTTTGTTTCCTACAGACCATTGTGCTTCCTTATCGACAGCTGGAGTCGGGAGACATTGGTGTGAATGGGAACGACGGAGGATACCATTAAATGACGAGCAGAGATGAATTACGAAGCCTCCGTGGATTTTGAAACTGAACGTCGTGTTAACATTAGTGGCCTTTTTGCGAATGTTGCAACACATATCATAATGTAACTTTTGCGCTTTTGACAATATATGTACAGGTTTGTACCTTATGGTAGGGTTAGCCCTAACAAGGTCATTTAATTTTTACAAGAGTTAAAGAGTTAGTAGGTATACTAATCTAACTAATATATAAAGCTGAAGAGTTTTTTCGTTTGTTTGTTTGAACGCGCTAATCTTGTGAACTACTAGTTCGATTTGAAAAAAATATTTTTATGTTGGCTAGTCCATTTGATGAGGAAGACTTTAGGCTATGGTTTATAGATATAATATGTGAGGAAACCAAAGACCAAGCAGACAGAGTTGCGGGTGGCCGCTAGTATTGTTATAACCATAAACCTCTAGCAATAACCACACATATATGTAGAATTATAAAACGCACTTTAAACAGAACTAACTTAATAAAAAGTACCTACTGGTTCACTACCACACGATTCAATTACTTTACAACTTTAAAACAATCGGAAACTGATCGCAGGAATTAAGTTAGAGTGGATTTAGCGTAACGTACGGAATACTCGTTTAGCTTAACCATTCGACGAGCAAATGTTGACTGAACAGCCAATAGTGCAGTGCGAATAATTTAGTTTAAATTGTTGGTTTTTTAAACTAGTCATTCTAATTCGATTATTCTCCTTCTCTCTGAGTTATCTATATCTATACTTACTAATATAATAAAGCTGAAGAGTTTGTTTGTTTATTTGTTTGAACTCACTAATCTCAAGAACTACTGGTCCGATTTGAAAATATATTTTTCCGTTGGATAGTCCATTTGACGAGGAAGGCTTTAGTTAGGCTAAAGTATATACCTATGTATGTGTGCGGAAACAGAACACCACGCGGACGGAGTCGCAGGCGGCCGCTAGTGTAGTAGAATTAGAATGTGTAGAATAGTTAGGTATCGTTAAAATCGAAAATAAAAATTACATTAGATTTGCTGGCATTTTTTCATCAGTGTTACCTTAAACCAGAAAACGCCAATAATAACTAGAAGAGAAGGTATCGAACACAGCAATCAAAGACATCACCTCAAAAGCAAGTCTTTTGAAAATGTCCTCTTTACGCCAAAGAAAGTCTCATAAGAAAATCGTCAACACTATTAAAATGTTTAAAACACACTTATTATTTAAAGGGCTATTAGCAGAACACACAGATTGTTCAGCGATCCGGCGAGGATGTTGACTGACGAGCCGCAGTGCAACTCCGCACAATTAATGCAATCCCGCGAATATTTGCCGACGGACCAGCCAGAGCTATTAGGAGGCGTTACGTGAGTTGAGCTGTAGATCATAAGTTTTATTTAATAACTAGGTACATAAAATGACTTGGGCACTAAATAGTTGAGCTATGTAGTTTTAAATATTAGGTTATATAAACTGTATCCTGCTGCTCAACTACGTAGTTGCGCAATCTAGTTGAGCATAGACGCAGTCACGTTTTTATAACTCAGATGCACTACTTAATTATTTGAATAAAAAAAAGATTTTAGTAAATTTAAAAAGTATACGTCATCTTTTTACTAGCTGCCGCCCACGACTCCGTCTGCGTGGTTTTCGTTTTACGCACACATACGAGTATGTATATACTATAGCCTAAAACCCTTCCACGTCCAATGGACTATCCAACATAAAAAGATTTTTTTCAAACTCTTCAGCTTATATTAGTATGGATAATGTTCTGATGGTAATTATTAGAACACACAGATTGTTCAGCGATCCGGCGAGGATGTTGACTGACGAGCCGCAGTGCAACTCCGCACAATTAATGCAATCCCGCGAATATTTGCCGACGGACAGGCCGGAGCCATTAAGATCTATCAGCGCGTTTGTTTTACATCCTAGGTTCTACCGCTTCATTTATTTTGTGCAAACAGTCACTGATCAGGATCTGAAAATTGGAGAACGAAAACGTTCCGCTTTCGTTTAGGGTAGATTGAAATGTTTGTCTTGCTGGTTGGAAAAGGAGGAAGGGTGTTAGAAAGTAATCTAGGAAAAAAGTATTGAATCTTTTAACAAAATACTTAATTTTTTCTATGATCACTTTTTGTACTGGAAGTAAGACGGTTACAAATGTCAAAATTAGTAACAATCTTACATTTCACATGGACTTACGAATAAGGGACTCTCTAGCGGAAGTCTCGATTTCCTAACTTCCACTTCTTTGAGAAACTTGCTTGCTAAGTACAAACACAAATAAATATATTCTTATAATAATAAGAAAAAAAATATCTCTTTTTTTGATGTAATAAAAATAAAAAAAAATCGACGTTCAAAGAACTTACTTCATGACATCATGACTTCTTACTTGATGACAGAAAGCTTAAACCGTCCACATTCTCAGTCAAACCAATCAAAACACAAAGACGATGGCTTCATCCCATCACAAAATAACTTACCAAACCATAACAGTTGTATGAATATAACAAACTTCATTGTTCGATTAGGACGTAACAGAAACATTTAACATTTAGCTTCGACAAGATTCACAATAGTAGATCCCGAAGCCGGAAATAAATAAACATTTTCGTCTGTTTTAAATTTTAAATACTAGCGCGTTTAAGCTCTCTTGTGATTTTTTAAATCCAGAAAAAAACAGAATTTATATAACGTTTTTATTAAATTTTGTAAGAGCGGTCGCCGCAATGAATTTAGGAACCTTCGATGGTAGTAGTTATGACTATTCGGTAGGTTGAATAGTTCACAATCACAGCCTTACCCATCAAAATAAAACAAAAGACTCGCATCAGAATAACTAACCAATCCGTAACAGTTGCATGAATATAACGAAGCCTCTCAACCAATTAATGTGGACCATGGGAGCACGCGCGTGATTGCACAGCGATGCCTCGAATGCTTGCAATTGCACTTCTCTTGAACCACTCGGCGCGTGCAAGTGCAATCGAGTATTTACCTGCACGCACGAGTCTCTTTCCATTGATTAATTGTTTGATTAGGACGTGATGGATAACCATTAAAAGTTGAAATCATTAGGAACTCTCATAATATGCTATGCAGAAGATAGATACCAATCAACAATCCCGAACGGTACACGAAATCGTCATATTGAGTTTCTCAATTTTCTATTCGGTCGCGGGATTAGTAAATCAAAATAGTATATAGGGTGTAACAAAATATACTGCAAATATTTTAAGGTCGAATTCTTTAGTGGCAATGTAATCAATATCAGATATTAAAAAGTCAAAATTAATGCCTTCAAAATTTTGCATTTTCTGCATTGGCCAATTTGCTCTTTTCGTCCAGTAAGCTTCGCCCCCTCTCCACCACTTTGCTATTGGGGCAGGACAAGTGTAGTAATTGTATTACACTGATAAGACACGACCAGCTGTCTTGCATATGACAAATTTTGTACTTTTCCCAATTATTCACTCAATTTATTTTGTTGATTTTCTCGGAAACTAGCGTATTCACAAAAAAAATTTACTAGCCCAATTTATTACATATCCACTAAACAATTCGCCCTTAAAATATTTGCAGTATATTTTGTTACACCTTATATATTAAGGTCTTTTGTATATCATAATTCCGTCACTTTGAAGTCATTTTGAACCATGGACGTCTGTTCAATACGAAAGATAATTTTTTAAATTTAAAACAACTTTTGGTTCATGGGATAAAAATAAAAATTATAACGACCAGGACAAATGGTTCTTAAAAGATAGTAAAATATCTTGATTTTAATTAAACAAACAGATTTTTTTCAAATCTTAACACAAACACATGACAAGCATATAATACACACAGTCAATCTAGACAATGTATTCTCGTGGTGATTGGATGCGTTTCGACGCGTCCGTTTTGGTTTTGTTTGGTAAACAACTTTTTATTTGGTCCACCGACGGTTACTCTTACCACTGTCATATTTCACGATGAAATTTCACTTAAGACTGCTTTTAGACACAAAATCTTTTGAAGCTGAATTTTAAAACATTTGTAATACCGTCAGCACAAATATTTGTATTCGTACATGTTTGTGTTAGTATGCTTGTTAATGATAATATTTGTATTAACAAGATTAAAGCTTCGAACATTAATTTAGCTTTAAATAGCGCGGGGGTGTAATCATATCGCCTACGTCTTACAGATTACAGGCTATTTTCTGACTATATTTTGGCAGAGTTTGCAAAACAGCTTAGACCAATTTTAGTCTTTGTTTTAAGCTGGGGCAAGGTTATTGCTGGACTTCCTTGAGTCGTATTCCTTATTACTGAGGATCACGATAATTGTTTGAAATGACACACAATATCACACACTACACAATTACTTTCACGGCAAACACAGTATTCAATTTTCTTTGAATAAGTAGTTGCTTTGAAATACCAGCTGTCAAAAGCTTCGGTGGTTCTCAAAAAAATATATTGGACCCAACAATTGCGTCCCAAACTAAGCTCAGAGCTTGTACTATGGAAGCTAGCGAATGGATAGATATACTTAAATACTTTTAGCCGATGTTCATCACACAAATGTTTGCCCTTAGCGTGATTCAAACCCCCTTCCCTTGGACTCGTTAAAAAGTCGTGAAATAAATACCCACGGTAGAACCTAGCAAGGTCGTTACACGTTGAATCTCTAAATCTGCATTCGGACGCGTGACGGATGGGAAAGCAAACGTAAACAAAACGAGAGGCACTAACACGTTTCATCCAGGGATAAACCTAATACGTTTACATTGTAAGCTCTTTAGACCATTCTCTCGCGATCGCCTTGATTAATCAATTTATCGTTTCCATTAGGTTGATGTATGCACAACGAAGCCTGGTTTAGCGGATAAAGATTACGGAAGAGTATTTGGATCTGTCTATTTTGAAAATGGTTGTTTTATCTTCTAAGTTGTAGACATTGTAGGTTTGCTTCGGAGATCAAATGAATGTTATTTAAGATTTGGTATTTTGAGTTTTCCTTGTAACGTTCTCTTTGTCTTAAAGGATGGCACCGACTGGACTTAAAAAGGTTAGACAATTGATATCAAATTATCCAATAAAATAAATAAACAAAGGTAAATGAATATAGCCTGATGCGTTACTGATCCTATCACGTATAAGATAATCTTATTAAACCTGAAATGTGCCAAAAACGTGAACATCGCAGAAACTTTAATTTATAATTCGCAGATTCTTTTCACTTATTTCCTTAAATACTTCTCTAAGAGGCATTAATTTTCATTCCTTCCTAGACATCGTGAATTCTAAAAATGCCGGCTCATTATAAAATACTTAAACTAGCCACTTTTTCTCGATATCCGCGTCTTCTTTTATTTCTCGGATGTAATGAAACAAAGCAGACAGCTCTCTAATGTGACTGCTTGAATATTCACAGCTCAATTATAGTAAAAGCGTATAACCGAAGCTGCATTATATTAATTCTCGTAGAAAAACCTTATCGCTCGAAGGTGAGATAAGTTTTATCGTATAAAATGTATTGTCTGTGAAAATTTCCAATAATGGGATGTTGAAGATTGTTTCTTTTTCAAAGCAATTCAGACTTTTTACATTATTTGAATTCTAGCATTTAGCCACTTACACACATCACGACCATTGTCGCTGTAAAGAGGGTTAGAACAGAAGACACGAATTTTTGTTGCCTTCCAGTTAACAAAAAATTGTTGTTGTTTCACTAAAAACTTCTACATTTTTAAGCCACGGAAACATAATTTACAACGATATTTATGTCTCCTGGTTTTCACATTATTCCTACTTGTATGTATAGGGAATTATGTTTTCATCTCAAAGATTAATATAAAAGGACGCATTCCTGTACACAACACATAAACCTGCATCATTAATAAACGAACAACAAATTCACCTTAGACATTGTACCGTATATCGCCACGCATCCGTCCGAGACAAAACGCTAATACAACTCCTTGAATATTCACAGCTCAATTAACGTGATGGTGGATAACCGAAACTGCATATTATTCCGTGCAGAACAACCCGCTCTGGGGATTAGCGCGGTGGAGGCAACATAAATTAATATTTTGTTTATGTACTACTTGGCAACGGCATGCATAATTCCGTCTTACAACTTTGGAAAACAGATCCTGGTTTGCTCGTGACAAATTAAAGTCGAAATTGGACTTGCTCGTGTACTTACGATACAAAGAAAATATTGTTAGCGCTTCGTCGTAATTAGTCGGTTCGTGTTTCGTAAAGGGTCGTGTCTCCGTCAACTTTGGAGGTACACTTTATGAAATGAGAAAACATTCATCGTGTTGTGTGTAACGTCTCATTTTAAAACGAAGTGCGAACTTCGCTTCAGATCAACGTTCTTGAACGTTGTTCTTGCAGATCAACGTTGAAAATATGTATGATTTAACAAAAATAAAAAAGGTGTTCCAAAAAGTTTACACACACTTGATTTAACTAATACAGTTTGTTAATTAACAAATTTAAACGTTGAGTCCAGGCTGGCACTTAAAACCGACACCCCAAGTCTATCGCATCAACCAAGACTCCACCACTGTAAACCAGACAAATGTAATTATAAACACTTGATTATTTAAACGCTTATACAAACCAAACTAAACTCACCTCTATAAACAACAATTCCACAAAGCAACACTCGCTACGGGAATCAAATCATCCGAGTAAGTAATAGCCGCAGCGTGCAATATTTAAACGTCATTGCGATATAAAATCCTCTGAACACGGGATGATCTGTCCCTATCAAGGGAAATCCTGTTAACTTACGTTCACCCCGTGTTGGGGAGAAATTGCGATATTCTACCCGTAGCGTTGCCGTCCTTTGAATTGTTACAAACGGTGTGCGGTTTTACACTAAGCGATGTTAATTTACTTTTCTTAACTAACTTTTAATTTCCCTTAGTAAAGTCACAGGTAAAGTCAAGCTATTGATAGAACAACGTACTTACATCGCTTTAACTTTATTGTACGTTCTGTATTTTGAGGCTCTATAGGTAAAACCCGGATACGTTACCTATAGATTTCTTTTGCCCAACGGTTGAAATGGGAATTTATCAGAGACAGTACTTTAAGAACAGAAAAAAATCAAGATTACGATACTCATCTCTACAGGAATTGCAAATTTGAAATCCTGAATACTAAACAATTCTCATTAGCGTCTTTTAACTGACTAACTAGTGAGTTAGCAGTTAGACAAGTGTCTCTGGCTCAGCGGCCCGAAGTAAATCTTGGCTTCCAACAAGATTTCACGCCAGAGATTTCCTCTACATTTGAGTATTTGTTCAATCAAATATGCAAAGTAACCAAAAACCAAGTCGCAACTTGTAAACAGCATACCTTGATACAAATAGCCACGTCAACTCCAGTGCGTGAAACGTCACGAAAGTCTATCAGAGCTTCAGAGCTCTCCTCACGGTTGCCCAATGCACTCGATTACTTTGTGATATTAATCTATTCTAGAGCCAGGACCTCGTATTCTATTGTAAATGGACGGCAACGTCGTCCTAGGATACCATTTTAGCAGAGTAACGTCGAAATGGAAGTATATTTTCGTAAAAGGCGAAGTAACAGGTTTCATGTTCCAAGTAACTTTTGTAGTCGATACGATAGTATTTTGTCGTTATCCATTGAAAATGTTCACAAAATATTAGTAAGATCAAATTAAATTAGTCGATGAAATGTACCAAGAACTACTTCACAATTTTTCAAGAATAACAACAAGTTATCAAGACGAACAAAATGTTATTTTGTTTTAAAAATTATAAATAATCTATACTAATATATAAAGCTGAAGAGTTTGTTTGTATGTTTGTTTGTTTGTTTGTTTGAATGCGCTAATCTCAGGAACTACTTGTCCGATTTGCAAAATTCTTTTTGTGTTGGATAGTCCATTTGACGAGGAAGGCTTTAGGCTATTGGAAATCGAAATCCACGCGGACAGAGTCGCGGGCGGCCGCTAGTAATAAATAAAACTAAACGTGTTGGTAATAATAATGTTCCAACTAATATGATAATAATATAAATCACGAACAAACATTATGCGGTAAATAAGTTTAGGTGTTTTTATTACTACAATAACAGGCGTTTGTGATGTTATTGACACTACATAAACATTAATTGGAACATGTCGCACTTAAATAAGCGAGATAATTTCTCAAGGAACAGAAGAGCCAATAAGCAGATTATTCTGCTATCACGCTCGACAGTTATTAATATTCCCAACTTTGTCCCACGTCGATTATAAAGACAAGGCTCGTAAGCGCTTAACACCGACTTGTTTTGTTATCTTAGTTCTTCAGAAGTCGAGCTTATTTATTCAACATGTAGCTTCAGGTGGATTTGACTGTTAAAACAGTTGAAGAGTTTAAAGATTTGTCTCTCCTGTCACCTGCTAGCCTGATTGTCATTTTCGAGGTTATTATAATTTGATTTCGGCAGGTAATCCCGGGCTTAATTAGCAGTCAGTTGTCGACTTTTGGCTATGCTCGTACTTACGGTAAATATTTTAATGGATAAAAATTCAGCTACATTTTTTTTTGTGAAAATACTTACTTATTGTAGATCGTTTGATGCATGAAGATGTTTATGTCAAACTTACTACATATATTTTACATTCAATGTGAAGCACATTATAATCAATCCATTTATGAGCAGCTGTATTTTGTAAATTAGTTTTATTCAAACCAACTTACAATGTATTTTTAAGTTAAAAACATATTATTTTTTTATGAAGTGGTACCAAAACTTTAAAAATAACAGTCGAATATGAAACATTGAAAAATTCATCTTGGCAGAGTGCCTCTCGAGACACTTGTATTTCCATTATTATCGGCAACCGATACCTTTTTCCTTGCTCAATTGAAAGCCAACACAAATTTCCCTACTTACAACGAAAACAAAAGCTGGAAAACTCAGCAAGAGATAATTGGCTGAGCTGATATTTCAGCTTGATTAATTATGTTATAAATCAAGCCGAAATCCCCGCCTTAATGTAAAAATAAAAACGGCTATTTAGATTAAAACAAGACGATTTTGGCTTTTACAAAATTAATAACGTATTTCTGGACCTTAATGTTTACCCGGCCACGTAATTATGACTTTATCTATAGACTAAGCTTATGTTCGCGTTAATTTGATTTTAATCTAGGTCTCATTTCAAAATATTCGGCCTTACAAAAGGTTGTTGATTGAGAATCATGGCAAAAAATGGCTTCCAATTAAGTATGTTTCATTAATTCAAACTATTAATTGCTTCAACTTTTAGAAATGTGTAATTATTTTCACTGCTTTACTCATAATAAGTTTTCTCATTGATTTTTTATTTATTTTGATTATAGTCAACGAGACATAGATTTAATAGTTTATTTATATCGAAGATAGCGGCCGCCCGCGACTCCGTCCCCTTGGATCGCGATTTACAATAGCCTAAAACCTTCCTCGTAAAATGGACTATCCAACACAAAAAGATTTCTTTAAATCGGTCCAGTAGTTCCTGAGATTAGCGCGTTCAAACAAACAAACAAACAAACTCTTCAGCTTTATATATTAGTATAGATAATTTTCGTATTAATTTTCATCACAATGAATTGCGCGGTAACTATTACTAATATTTTTTTTAAGTTTATTAATAAAATAGATTAATAAATTATAATAAAACCAAAAGTCGTGCAAGTTTATATTCAATACTTTTGGAGTTCATGGAAAGGTAAATACGTTTGAAGTCACGACGCAATCTTTATAGCTTTCATGTAAATAATGACAGATCTTAATAATGGAATATTTTATATAATTTGGAGTTACTAAGAAATTGAACCTAATAATCTAAACAAAATAAGACATTTGTGTGGGTTCGACCTTAACGTAGGTGACCTTTTTCTTCGCAAACTAAGTGAATGAAAAATGTAGGTTTTGAAATGTTTATTTTTTGCATAATGCGTATTCACTATTTAATCTTCAAATTGTATTATTCCATCTTTGAATTAAGTTGCAAATATAGTTCAAGAATTAACATTGATCTTTCAGACTCTAGTAGATAACTGTGAATATAATATCAGCAATAATAAACCTGCTCAACCGATTTCAGACATGTGTGGGTATACCCGATAGACCAGACGCTTTGATTCAGACAATCCTAGCGGTAGATAGAACAAGAGTGCCTATTAATACTTTAGTGAGCTAGGGACCCAATTACAAGACCTATTATTAAACATTTAATAGGACCGGCAACATGGTCTTATGCCCTTGAATGGAGGTTATAATTCGATGAATGAACTTTTACACCAGATAGACCGTCTAGTCTAAGGATACTGACCACAAAACTAAATGTCGTAGGTTTGCGTTGCCAAGGAATTATTTAAATTTACGATTAACACACAAGAGGCATAAAATAAAGAATTTCATAGTAGGGGAGCAAACGAGGATCTTTGAAGTGATTTGAGCGTGTTAGAACAGCATCTAGGGAAAATCCTTGCACCCTTTAATGTACCTCTACCAAGTATGAACGGTCCATATCGTGGGGTGTGTTGAGGAGAACCTGTCTGATAAGTAAAAAAAAAATCTTAGAAAAACTACTTCCTACCAGTTTTAAATAGCATTCATTGCATAATGTACATTGTGAATTGTAAATTTGTGATAGAATCCGTCCAGGCCGAACACCCTCGTTTCCACTGAAAGCGGCACCTGTTAGAAAGTGTGACGTATGAGCGGACTATTCCTCCGCATAATAAAACGGATAGTTTACAAAAAGGATTATTCGTAGTATGCTTGGTTGTGTGAAAGTTTGTTGGAAAATAATTTATGATTTTTTTCTTTTTTTTAAATCACTAACAATTATGAATGTAAACGGAACTAGTAACGCAGTCATTGATACATGGTTTAAAAATTAATTTGAGTAAGTTTTATTGTTTTTGTCTAATAGAGGAATGGATTTGTAAATGTATCTGCTTGATAAATTATTGTACCAACTCTTTACCACAAATCTTTGCAAAGTTCATAACATGAAGACCTTCAAGAAACGAGCGTAATCTCTTTTATGTAACAGGCCGGCAACACATCAACGATACCTCTGGTCCGTCCATGGGCGGCAGTGATTGCCTACCATCAGGTGACCCGCTAGCTCGTTTGCCGCCTCTGCCATTAAAAAGTAACAATTGAATACTTTAAAACTTATCCAAATATAATCATCTTTCTCTTCGCGTAGATATTACGCATCTCATAGAATATATATGTAGGTTTTAGGCCAGAGGCTAACGGCGACACCTGTTCCCAAACGTGATATATGAGGAGAATATCGTTTCGCATGAAAATATTTTGACGTAATGTATCTTTTAAATATCAGTTATAGTTATTATACAGCTTAGATATGATTGTGTGTGAAAGTACGTCTCCTAATATTGTAAAAATGCCGCCGAACTTCGAAAGCGTATTTTTAGCCTGGTGTGTTTCTCCACTTAATTTTTTAGTAATTTTTGAACGCAAATTGTATTATTATAATAAAGTATTTTTAAGATAATATCTTGTAGGTTTTACTTTAATAATATTGAAAGAACAAAAAGTAACCAGAAACTCACCAGTAAAAGCAGAGTTTTTTATATTATAAACTGAGTAATTCAATAATTTTTGGCTGTGAGAAATTCTCTAATAGCAATTTAATTATCTTGAAAACTGCTAGCGTTACAGCAAACATCTTTCACGTAGCCATTTAACAAAAATATTCGGTATTATTTTTTTATGTTTTTCAAGTATTTTTAATAAGTCAGTCATTCGTTTTCTACTTTTAAAACAGAAACACTAGTTATTTTTTACGACACAAGTCAATGGGATTTAATGGTATAGTGCTATTGTAAACCGCATATAATAACGAAACTCAAAACAAAGCAACACAAGAATCTCATTCTAAAAAAAAAGGTACGAGTTCGCGCTAATCGTGACAGAGGCCATAACAGTGACAACTAAGCCCCCGCGACATATTGGTGCATTAAGCCCCGATGTGGTTCAGATTGATTGAGATTTGTCTTGTGTACGGGAAGATATTGTTCAAGGCCGGCACTTCACGCGGTGTACTGGCCAACAATGTTTGCAGATAATAATGATACTCAAAACAAAGCAAGAAACTCATTCTAAAAAAAAGGTACGAGTTCGCGCTAATCGTGACAGAGGCCATAACAGTGACAACTAAGCCCCCGCGACATATTGGTGCATTAAGCCCCGATGTGGTTCAGATTGATTGCAACGTCACTACGGGAAGATATTGTGTTTTGCTATTTTAGACCGGCGCTTCACGCGTTCTAATGGCAAACAATGTTTTTGTTTACCTATAATAATGATACTCAAAACAAAGCAAGAAACTCATTGTAAAAAAAAAGGTACGAGTTCGCGCTAATCGTGACAGAGGCCATAACAGTGACAACTAAGCCCCCGCGACATATTGGTGCATTAAGCCCCGATGTGGTTCAGATTGATTGCAACGTCACTACGGGAAGATATTGTGTTTTGCTATTTTAGACCGGCGCTTCACGCGTTCTAATGGCAAACAATGTTTTTGTTTACCTATAATAATGATACTCAAAACAAAGCAAGAAACTCATTGTAAAAAAAAAGGTACGAGTTCGCGCTAATCGTGACAGAGGCCATAACAGTGACAACTAAGCCCCCGCGACATATTGGTGCATTAAGCCCCGATGTAGATCAGATTGATTGCAACGTGGAAGAAATGGTGTTTTGCTATTCTAGTTCGGAATGATATTAAAAACAAAAAAAAGACAAGAAACTCATACTGAAAAACAAAAGCCCGAGTTCGCGCTAATCGTGACAGAGGCCATAACAGTGACAACTAAGCCCCCGCGACATATTGGTGCATTAAGCCCCGATGTGGTTCAGGTTGATTGAGACGTGTCTTGTGTACGGGAAGATATTGTTCAAGGCCGGCACTACACGCGGTGAACTGGCCAACAATGTTTGCAGATAATAATGATACTCAAAACAAAGCAAGAAACTCATTCTAAAAAAAAGATGCGAGTTCGCGCTAATCGTGACAGAGGCCATAACGGTGACAACTAAGCCCCCGCGACATATTGGTGCATTAAGCCCCGATGTGGTTCAGATTGATTGAGATTTGTCTTGTGTACGGGAAGATATTGTTCAAGGCCGGCACTACACGCGGTGTACTGGCCAACAATGTTTGCAGATAATAATGATACTCAAAACAAAGCAAGAAACTCATTCTAAAAAAAAGGTGCGAGTTCGCGCTAATCGTGACAGAGGCCATAACAGTGACAACTAAGCCCCCGCGACATATTGGTGCATTAAGGCCCGATGTAGATCAGCGGTGGCCGTACTCGGGATTTGTGAAATTTATTCGTCCGACCCGAGCACGCCCCTGTAGCCCGCCGCAGTGAGCGGCTGTAGAGAAAACAGATGTGGCTAGGGTGCTATCTACTTTCACTTTCAAAATTATCATCATCATTATCTCTCCCGCACAGTTCACTAGACGAATGTCACCCATTACATTCTCAAAAAAACTATGCAGATTTAAAAAAATCTGCTTTTGAATTTAAATGCTTTACTTCATTTAAATCGGTAACCATTTTCTCAGTTATTAGTGGGGTACTTAACAACCAAGAAAATGTGTTTGTTGTTTGAGTGAAATTGTCTTCAAGGCCATTAAATATTTTTAGGAGCCTTGATGACGGAATAACTCATATGTTATGTGTAACACATAAACTCCTAAAAAGGAGCCAAAACGTCGGGTTTCCCTGTAAATAATGTAGTTATAATTAAACCGCAATGATTTTCATCAGTTTAAAAGTAGTTTTATTTAATGAGTAACAGTCGCGTAAACCATATAAAACATTATGTCTTCATAACCGCCGGATGACATTTAACAACTTAAAACAAAATGTTTGACATACTTTAACTGCTTCATCCAGAACCTTCACATTCGCGATCGAGTCCCACGTCGGCCATTCACCGCTCCACGTACCCGTTTCGATTACATTGACGTCACGGTCTCGCAGCAAAAAGATAAGTATTGGCTCCTAATGTCCGGGTTACGACGCGCGCGAGACCTGCCGCGGTATCCGCTAATAATGCCCCGGCCAGGTTACGGAAAAAATATCTAAATGGATATAGGCTGTAGAGGCTCGAACTGTATGTAAGGCTCGGTGAATCAGATAAGTCGAAATTGAATAGTCACTCGTATTGTATTAGGAATTGCTACTGCTTTTTATTACGTAGTTCTACACGCTGGGTCGAAAGTCTCAGGCGCCGACTAAAGTTCCTCTCTGTTCCACGCGATGGACCCGGCACCCGCACGGAGAATCCATGGATAGCTAAGAAGTTCGTCTCTCAGTGAGAGTTGAAATTACAAACAGATTTTTCATTTTTATAATACATATTTATTTTAAGCATTTACATGTTTAAAATTATTTATAAATTCTAACATAATCTGGAAAAATCCATCTTGTCTCAGCAGGTAGGTATCAGGGAGGATTCGAACCTGCATTTCTTCGCCATCTGGATGCGTGCACAAACCAACTAGAAATAAGCAATAAAAATTGGCTCCTAATGCCCGGGTTACGACGCGCGCGAGACCTGCCGCGGTATTCGCTAATAATGCCCCGGCCAGGTTACGGAAAAAATATCTAAATGTATGTGAAGCTCGTAGAGGCTCAGTGAATCGGAAAAGTCGGAATTGAATAGTCATCCTTATTGTATTAGGAATTTCTACTGCTTATTATTACGTAGCAATTTGACACGTAAGCTAAGTGAGATTTGATATAACAAACAGTCAAACTGACAAATCCACCTTGTCATGATCACGAGGCGCGTGAAACTATTATATTATGCCCATGCATTTTAGGTTGCGGAAAAACATCTAACTGTAGGCTCAGTGAATTGGAAAAATTGGTGGAATTGAATAGTCAGTCTAATTATCTCAGGGGAAAAGATGTTTTAATTAGGGACTAGTATTTTGGCACAATCACGGAAATTATACCTATTAATGCCTCGGGTTACGGAAAAATGTTAACTGTATGTAGACTCAGTGAATCGGAAAATTCGCCAGAATTAATTAGACACTTTTATTGTCCTAAAGATTGGTGATTTTATATCCCAGCAACTTGTGAAACTCGCTAAGTACATGTTGGATATCACAACATGTAGGTTTTAATACATTAAATAGTCTTGTAATTTATCTTTGCTTAATCTAATATCTGGACTCTGGTTCCCAATGGCCAAATACGGTGATTCGAGAGGAACTTGGTGTTTAGTGGGTAGTCGCTCCAGCGAAGTCCCACGTACCTCTGCTCCGCGAGGATGCGTAGAATCATTCACCAAGATTAAAATAAAATAAAAAGGTAGGTGGAGCGAGAGATCTGCCGCGGTATCCACTTATAATGGCCCGGCCTTTCAGGTTACGGCAAAAATATCTAACTGTACGTAGGTTGTAGGCTGTGGTTCAGTGAATTGGAAAAGTCTGCGAAATTGAATAGTCACTCGTATAGTCTAAGTGATTGATACTGCTTTTTGTAACCTAGCAATTTCACATACCCGTTGAATGCGGGTTGCAAATTACAAACTATAATGTTTAAACGTTTTAAATGCACTTTTGTTTTTTAACCCTCTTACTTTAACATAAAATAAAATACTTACTAACGGATAAAAAGCAGATGATTTACAAAAAAATATACAAGTTATGTATGTTCTTTAATAAAGCCTAATTGCTAGTTTATTGCTTGTTTAAGACAATAAATTGAAGGTTTACATTAATTCATTATACATGAGAAGTTGTTGTCTTAAAACCAACATAAAAAATGTAATATGTAAAGTGGATAACAACTCATTATTAGAAAATTATAAAGGAAATACGTCAAAAAATAAGCATAACCTGTTTGCTACCAGATTTAATAAGTGTACAATTAAGTTTAATTTACGTGATATTTAATGATACAACACCAATTTAACCGTCCCTGTAAAAAGTTAATTAAGTCATTACTTTCTTAAACAGTATAATCATGGCTAATTATAAGTACTTATCATGGAAAGGTTTATTAGTTAAGTCATTCGTAAGTACCGTGCCGTCTTACATACTAATTTCATAAAAAAATATAGACTTTTTCTTTTAAATAAAATAACATACTCTTGACTGGCTTGAATAACCTAATATGGTCTCAAATAAGACAACGATTATTTGAACGACTATATTATAGCTAAGTTCAGATAATCTAGATACTAGGAAGTAGATGCAAATTAGCCTCGCAAGAATGTTTCTTTTAGTTAAAACATTGAGGTATTACTATTATATATAGAGTAGCCACCTCGAAGAAATGTCTTTTTATACGCACCGTTGTAGATGGACAGATTGCTGTTTTGTTTACTCTATCTTCTATACTTATAATAAATCTGTAGAGAGGTCAATTCTGTACATTAAATATATTTTCAAAATAACTATCAGGGGGTGATAAGTGATCGATACTGATGCCAAAAATGCAATGTGTAAAATTTTTGTCTGTCTGTCTGTCTGTCTGTCTGTATGTTCCTTATAGAAACAAAAACTACTGGACGGATTTTGACGAAACTTGGTACAATTATTCTTTATACTCCTGGGCATATTATAGGATATTTTTCATCACGCTACAATAAATAGGAGCAGAGTAGTGAAGGGAAATATTGGGAAAACGGGAGAATTTACTCCATTTTTAGGGTTCCGTAGCCAAAATGGCAAAAAAACGGAACCCTTATAGATTCGTCATGTCTGTCTGTCTGTCTGTCTGTCCGCCAGTCTGTCACAGCCACTTTTTTCCGAAACTATAAGTACTATACTATTGAAGTAGATGTATTCTGTGAACCGCAACAAGGTTTGCACACGATTATAGAAAAAAAAAAAAAAAATGGGGGGTCCCCATAGTTAGAACTGAAACTGAAAATATTTTTTTTCATTGAACATATACGTGTGGGGTATCTATGGATAGGTCTTTAAAAATTATATTGAAGTTTCTAAGCTCATTTTTTTCTTAAGTGAATACTTTGCGTGACAGACTCTTCCAAAGTGGAAAAAAGTGTGTCCCCCCCCCCTCTAACTTCTAAAGTAAAAGGATGATAAATCTGAAATAAATAGATAATGTACATTACCATAAAAACTACCAACGAAAATTGGTTCGAACGAAATCTATTCAGTAGTTTTTTTAATACGTCAAAAATTGAATTTGTACGGAACCCTCAGTGCGGGAGTCCGACTCGCACTTGGCCAATTTTTTAAGCTTCTGTCGCGTGTGCAGCTATAATGGTTAAAGTTACATAAAAATCATGTATGAAGGCAATATTCTTCATAAAATTGCCTAAAAAATATCCTCGAACAGCATATGTCTATCTTTCATGGTTGACTCACAATAACACGTGTAACTCTTAATCTAAATTGGTTTGAACGCGCTAAGCGCAGTAACAACTGGTTCGAATTCACAAAATCTTTTGTGTTGGATAGTCCACTGACTATTTGTCGCGGAAGGTTTTAAGCTATCTATAGTAACACTATGACAACTTTAAGAAAGGGCGGGGTCTCCAAACACAGGTATTTATACTTAAATGGAGACCCCAGCCACGAGTTATGTACCTTTACTAAAAGATATTGAATAAACGATTTTTCATTTTTTTTTTCATTTTTCACTATGTACGGAAACAAAACCCATGCGGACGGAGTCACTGGCGGCCGCTAGTAGATAATATAATCAAATATGACCGTCTTGAAAAAAATATAGCTAATGGCGATTCATTTCATAGGTAGACAAAAAAGTCACTTAATGATCCCTCTCTCCTGCTTGCTGACGCACAGATTTTGTTGTCGATGTCCACTCTATGCGTAAAGTAAAAAAAAGCATCAGCCTATTAATGTCCCACTGCAGGGCAAAGGCCCCATCATTTGAAATCATGTTTTCGTTACAAAGATGGGTTTTGGCTTAATCACCACGCTTGCCAAATGCGGGTTGGTGATCACAAACCGGGGCTGTGTGCAGAAAAAACAACACAAAATTTGCTGGGTCAGGAATCGAACCCAGGACCTTGAGACCACGGCCCGGTACTTAAACCACTAGGCCATCGAGGCTTTGTAGTAATACTGAGCTAAAATTATTAAATGAAAAGGTGTAACTATAGTAGATAGATTATATTACAAGACTTTCACTTTAAAATAATAACTGCCAGAATAAAACAAGAACACAGCTCATGGTAACCTAAAATGGGATTATTACATAAGTACCTTAATTCTAATTACTACCTTGTTTTATTAGTTAGCGAGTAGGGTTTCCACTCCCTTAAGCATTCTGGGAAATACAAGCCTGAGATGATCTCGTCTGTCCGGAAGTTGGCCTCGGATTTATTAAATTAGCAGACTTATTTAATAGCTGGTAGTAGAAATGGATCGGATTATCTTATTCTGAGAAAATTATATTATGTTCTATACTAATAATATCCTTCCGGCCGTTTACCAGCCAGATACGCAGGATATATTATAGGGCACAAGTGAGTGCGTAAGCACAAGTGCACTCCCTATTCCCTCACTCTCATAGTTCGGTGAGACAGTAATCTGATACGACCGTAGAGAAATCAGGCGCAGGATCAACGGCTTAACGTGCCTTTCGAAGCATGGAGGAGCTCTAGATAAAATTTTTCGTTCACCCATCCGATGACTGGCTTCTGCGAAAGTTGCTTAACTTAGCAATCGTAACCACTGCGCCTCTTTTCCTCAATTCCACTGATTCTCAATTGACATGATACGAAGTACGTTTCCAACTTTGATAAAGTATTTACATTTGTAGAAAATATGAAGGGGGATTTTTACAACGATTTTTTTTGTAATTAGCGTATACTAGGTGTACTATGTATTACTTATACTAGTATACTACCGTATATTACCGTAGTATACTAGGAACCCTTAGAGTTTCGTCATGTCTGTCTGTCTGCCCGTCTGTCTATCCATCTGTCCTGGCTTGTTTTTCAAATAGTAATTATTAATCACTACTTCCATGAAAACCTGCGTTAAATTACATGATCGTTCCAATAAATTGTTGATGAGTTCAACGTTCACAAATTATTCCCCTGAAGAACGAATCATTTAATTAGAACTTTTGTCCTACCAATTTTAATCCCACTTGCAAATTCTCCGAACATTGTACGTTTTGTTCAACCATTCTTAACTTGAATGGGACCAATATTTAACAACAGTATAGAATGACAAAGATTTAATGAGATCCGAAATTCTAAACATCCGCAAGCAATTTTATTTGTTCAAATAAAACTGCGTCTTTGATTCTTATTCGGAAAAGCTTTTGATCTGTACGATGTGACTTCTCATTTTAATGACGGAAAAAATCTGTATTACAAGTATTTCGGATTTAGGAGTATAAGGAAAATTACAGCCCTGCCATTTGTATCCCGTGAGATTGAGTAATGTTGACGTTTATTGTTTTCTTTTTTCGAGTTTGAAATGAAAGTTTTTGATGAACGGGAAATGATGAATATAAATGAACAGACAAAATCATAAGGAAAAATGTGCTCCGATCTATGTGTTTAAGTAGTACAATACTATAGCTTCAACCATTCCTCAACTAATGGACTATCCAACACAAAAAGTATTTTTTAATTCGAACCAGTAGTTTATGAGATAAGCGCGTACAAACAAATAAGCAAACTCTTCAGCTTTAGTATCCATATTAGTGCAAATATAATAAAATTGTGAGTATACTTTTGTATTTCATTATCCGGGTTCGGTATAATCTAAAAGTTATAGGCACAATTTTTGACATCTACACTTTTTAACATCTATTAAAGTAATTTCATTCTTGTTTGACTTGCCATGTTAAAATAACCGCGCTTGTTAAAACAGTCGGTACCTATTCGACACAGATACAAGCAAGATTCACAAATATACTGTGAAACACTTAATCATCACAATCGCATGTAACTCACGTAAATTAAACTCGCACTCTCGACGCATTCTCGACCGAACGCAATCGCGTTCCGAGTGTTCGGCGCAGATACGGGCGGTTAATGGACGTTCGCGGCAAAAACAGCCGCCAGTGCAACCGAGATTATAATATTGGAGTTTCAATTGCACAAGTTTGTACAATTTGCCGTTTCACACTATCGCCGCGCCGCAGTCGCGCGCGTTGAGGACGCCAGATTAAAGCCTAGTCGATAAAATTTTGTTGTTACGACTTCATTGGTAGTAATTGTGTGCTGGTGGATTGTTACTCCCTGATTTTATTGGGGAAAAATGCATGCACTGCGATGGATAATCTTTGTATCTTGATCCACTTTAATTAAGTTTTACGATTTGCGAAAGCTGCAGTTTATTAATATCTAACTACTTCCCACATTGATATTCCGCCCTGAAATAAATCTGAATGTATGTATGTATATCCTGTTATTCAACTTGCAATAAAACATTTATCTAGCAGCCAATCTGGACCATACAAGAATGTTACAAATTTTCTTACAATTGTTCAACTCTAAAAATATATTTTGAACGCGCATTCTGATACATTTCAATACAATTTCCAAATCGGAAACAACTCGAGTATCGAACACAGCGGCAACAAAGCGAGAGCATTCACTGTTCCGGGCGTTTCTGCCGAGAACTTTGACAAATTAGTTCATGCTTTACGGCCGGTACAAACTTTGTTTCACGTTTGTGTGACGCGGACTCCGTACCAAAATATATATTTACGATAACGGTCCTACTTCCGACTTCCCATTGTTTCACGAGTACATTTTTAATGCAATTACTCGTTCAAGCACTTTTTAACTCTACCTCGTTAGAACGAGAGCACTGCTGACTCGTTAACTTTAGCGCAGAAAGAACACAATATTACAATGGCTTTTGAGAAACTTTTTGCTGTGTAAGTCTTTACTGTACTGGCAATATAGTTTTTAATGAATGTTTGTGTAAGCAGGACTTGAAGTGAAATGAATCTGTTTCGTCTTATACGACGAGAGCCCTTATTTGGTTTTTTTTTTTCGAAGATACAAGTAGGATGTGATATTTCCTAGTACGAGTATAATAATACAAAGGCATTCCAATGTTTGAATATCGTCATGCTCTTTGCTAAATTCTTGCTTATCTCAACTAATAGTTACTTACGCCACTATTACTAATTAACAAAGAAAATGAAGGGTTTTCCTGGAAACATGTACATAGTTTTAATTAGACCACGATTTTATCCGTTTAAAAGAAGATTTATTTTTACACAAAAATATTTGGGTACATATGAATTGACGACGCATTTAATATTGTTGAACTAGCGGCCGCCCACGACTCCATCCGTGTGGACTTCAGTATCCGCAAAAATAGTGTTATTTATTTATTTATTTTATTTATTTACTTTAATATAGCATAAATGCTCACACTTCAAGTGGATTATCTGACACAAAAATATGTTTCAATTCTATCTAGTAGTTCCCGAGATTATTGCGTTCAAACAAACAAACTCTTCATCTTTATTATATTAGTATAGATTGTACGCGTAAAAGCATTCCAATCTAATCTAATTGGAAAGTGTGTTACTGAGAAGCATTAATAAATGTTATTAACATATCGCAAGCATTCGAATCGAAGCATTAACATATCGCATCGATCTCTTGAACGGAGCGGACGTGTGAGGGTTTATATTATTGTAAATAGTATTGGCCCGCGGAGACTTCGCCCCTGGGCTGCTGTTTGCTGGTGCTGCGCCCCGATTCGTCCGGAGCGCCCGTGTTTCGCGAATACAGTGAGTTGATCTCGAAACTTTTTTGAAGTCTCGCTGGATTCCAACCGGGGGCGACCTGCGTGCCGAGCGGTGTTTTGGAAGATCGGCCAAGCAGACGTTAAGCGGCTACGGCGAAATAAGCTACCATAATCGACGTGCGGCAACTCACCGGTGCTACGAGAGCGGCTACGAGCGGCACAGTGCTACGCTACGACTGCGTGTCCGCGAGTGATTCCCTTTACAGTCTCAGCGTGTGACTTTTTGTTTTGGTTTTACTTGTTTTATCTTTAATCTTTTCTTTTTTTTTATTGTAACAATGGCATCAAAGAACGCTGTCACGTGTGCTGGATGTCTGTCAACTATAACTACCAAAGAATTTTTAAAATGTCGTACGTGCAGCAGCACATATGACCTTCCTTGCGCTGGCGTAACGGTGAAGCGCTTTTTAAGCTCCTACGGACCTTTATCTAAAGATAAATCTCCTTGGACCTGCCCTGGCTGTCGAACAAGACTACCTAAAGGTGACAACTCGAAGACTCCAGTTCGCCGAGACGGGTTTCACGATATCCCACTTGAACATGAAAACGTAACTCTCCGCAACACCGTCCCGAAGCTGTCTAATAAATCCCCTAGTGTGATGTCCACATCTGAGGTCGAATTACTAAGTGAATTGGCCTCAACCGAAGTAGAACCCTCAAGCGCAATCGATCCAGGTCTTCAGTGTGAAGATACAACTTTCGTCAATAACAGCTCTAATCCGATTACTGTGACAGAGTCACCATGCGAGAAAGATACAGGCCTCTTTAGCCTAATCCAACGCATCATACGGTCCGAATTATCACCTATTAAGGAGCAGCTGAGCGCACTTCAGGACAGTGTCAACTTTGTGAGCCAACAATACGACGATATAATAAAAGCTACCACTACACTTGTCGACGATTACAAAAACTTACAAATTGAATGCGCCAGTCTTCGGTCTACTGTTACATCACTATCGGCTCGCTTGAATGCAATGGAGCAGCAGCAGCGCGATAACAATATTGAAATTCAAGGTATGCCTCAGCACAAAAACGAAAACGTTGTAGAGGTTGTTAAGAAAATCGCCGAAGTTGTGTCTTTTAAAGTAAATGATGCCGATATATTGAATTGCACAAGAGTTGCTAGTTTGAAGAAGGACAGCACGAGACCTAAGGCCATAGTAACAAAACTGAGGAGTACCCGCTACCGTGACGAATTTCTTTCGGCAGTAACACGGTACAACAAAGCTCACCCTAATAAGAAGTTATGTTCTTCATTGCTGGGATTACCTGGTGACAATACCCCCATTTATGTATCCGAACATCTCTCTCCGGTCAACAAAGCGCTTCATGCGGCAGCCAGAACCAGAGCTCAGGAACTGAAATATGACTTTGTGTGGGTTCGAAACGGTCGAATTTTTATGCGCAAAAACGAAACTGCCCCCTTTATTCATGTTAAAAACAAAGATGTCTTAGATTGTCTAAATTAGTGTCTTATATGTTAACATCTTTAGATTCCTGGTATACTATTTTATGTAAATTAAAATGTTTCTTGTCATGGATTTAATGTCAATATATTATCAAAATGTAAGAGGATTAAAAACGAAAACACTGGATGTTCTCAGCAGTGTACTAATTAATAACTACGACGTAATTTGTTTGTGTGAGACATGGCTTGACGATTCGGTCTCTTCTTCAGAACTATTTGATTCTCGATACAATATTTATCGCAGAGATCGGTCATTACAGTTTATGGGTAAATATAGGAAATCTCACGGTGGAGGGGTGCTCGTCGCTGTAAAAAAGTGTCTGTCAAGTTTCGAAAGGGTTACCTGGCAATCTAACGTTGAGGATGTATGGCTAAGCATACGTTTTAAAAACACAAACTTCAATATTTGTACTGTCTACCTTCCAACTTACCTCACTGATGAGGATCTCTTGGGGTTCCTAGATAATTGTGAACACATTATAATTTCATCACCTCATACCGAGACCCTAATTGTTGGTGATTTCAACATCCCCTCTGCCGACTGGTCTTGTCTTCATAATAACCAAAAGAACACTAACGTAAGATTCTTGGCTTTACAGGAATTTCTTACTAGAACAGACTACAAGCAATGCAACCTGATCAAAAATACTAACGAAAGAATCCTAGACCTCGTTCTCTGTCAATATAATAAAACCTATATAGTTTCGGAATCTCAATGTCTTAGCCGAGTTGACGATCACCATCCACCTATAGACATAACGATTAAAATTGATAAGTCATCAAGTCTAAAGGTGAAAGATGGAATTAGATACAGATTTAGAAAAACTAACTACCCTGACTGCATAGCAGAGCTTTCTCGAATAGACTGGTACGAATATGCAGACCTTAGCTGTGACGAATTCCTAGAGGTTTTCTACGAGCATCTGTGGACTTGCATTGACAAGCACACTCCGAAAACAAAAACAAAAAAGTCCTATCCTCCTTGGTTCTCAGGCCCCTTGATAAAAATATTAAAAGAAAAGGATAAGTTTCACAAAAAATATAAGAAGTTCGGAAATCCCCGAGGCTTTGATACCTTTTCTTTGCTTAGATCACGATCTAAGGGTATGTTTGATAAAAACTTTAAGACCTATATAACTAAAATTGAAGATAGTCTAAAATATGACATTAAAACCTTCTGGAGCTACACTAAATCCAAAAAAGATGTTAATGAATTACCAAAGCAAATGACCTATGGCAGTGAACAGGCTGATAACGGAGACGACATAGCTAATCTCTTTGCTAAGTACTTCGCCTCAGTCTATAGTAAACCTTCTGTAGACACGTACACACCAGACTTTCCTGAGGCTGATTCTGTTATCTCTTCAATAGTTATCTCAGAGAACGAAACAGAGTCCTCTCGCCCTCCGGCTTTGGTGCAGAGTGGACGTGTTGCGGAATAATTTATTTATTTTAATTTTTTGTGGGACTTCGCCCCCGCGTCTTCGCCCTGTGATGTTACTGGTCTCCGGAGCACCTTTGAGTCGCGCAAATTAATTTGAAAAACTTTTGTGAATTCTTCGGATTCGAACCGGCGCCCCCGAGTGCGCGTGATTTTGAATCGTGCGCCGGACGCAACGCACCAGGCGATCAGTGAGCGGCCGCGACGAAATTGACGACCAGAATCATAAAGTGCTACGAAGACTACGCTACGGGTGACGAGTGACGAGTACCTGCTACGAACAGTGCACTGCTACGAACGAGTTATCGCCACGGCTACGGTTAGTTTCTGCGCTCGCTGTGTCTTCCTTTACTGATAGCGTTTTTTTACGTATCCAATCCACTGTTCTATCCTCCGTTTTGTATTGATTAAAACTGATTGCATCATGATTAAGCGCACGCCTCCCCCCTCACCTGCCACTGTTGTAGCCGCTAACACATCGGAAGCCCTGACACTGGATCCGCTATCCAAAGTTGAACAACAACATGCCACAATTTCGGGCCTCACCAGAACAGCCATCTCGCTCGATGACCTAGTGAGTAATATCACAAAACGTACTAAGCGCAAATATGAATCTGGGGAGGGTGATGGGGGTGAGTCAGTGGCTGACATTCTGAGGGATCTGTTTTCCTCTTTCTCTCAGCAGTCCGAAAGACGTTTCGATGCCTTGCATGACTCAGTTAAGCAAATATCAGATCAAAATAATGAAATGCAGAAAAATCTGAGTTTCATGAGTGAAAAATACGACCAGCTGCTTATAAAAATGCAAAATCTCGAGGACGAACGCACGAATGACAGGAGGTACATACAGAGCTTAGAGGACAAAATAGAATTGCTGGAAAGGCGATCACGGGCAACAACCCTAGAGATACGCGGTGCTCCTAAAGTAACAACCGATAGCAAAACAGCCGAGACGAAAGCCGATTTATGTGAAGTAGTCCTGAACCTGGCTGGGGCGGTTGGCTGTGATTTAGAAGTATCAGACATTAAGGATATTTATCGTGCACAAGCTAAAAATGAGACCATGCGCCCTATCATATTAGACCTCAACAGCGTCCTAAAGAAAGAAGCACTGTTAAGCTCTATAAAGAAATTTAATCGCAACAGAGAAAATGGAGATAAGCTTAACTCAAAGCATATTAAATTGCCAGGTCCGAGCAAGCCAGTCTTTGTCGCAGAATCACTAACATATAAAACACAGAAGCTGTTCTACGCCGCTCGTGAGTTCTCAAAAAGGTTTGATTTCACGTACTGCTGGACATCTAGAGGCATTGTGTACATACGCAAGAATGACAAGCAGCCTTTTGTGCGCATAAGTAGTGAAAGTGACCTATGTGATCCAAATATGTGACTATGTATCTACAAACGGGTCTTGTTATTAATGATAATGGCGCTTGAAGTAAGGCCTAACTGTTTTGCAAAATTCGAAAAGGTGTTTCTGTTTGTTATTGAAATGTATTTGTTACTGCAACAATTATCCCACACTTTATTGTATAATATTTATCTTTATGTAGGAAGTAATTACTCGAAGGTCGACGTAAATGTTATTTTATGTTTTATAAGAATTAAATTTGTCAAAGCACTAGGGAGTTTCCGGGGACTGAAAGTTGATTGTGCCGATGTTATTCTATATAGAATTATGAGGATGTTAACGTATTTAACTTGTTGGGAGACTGATTCTGTGGGACCTTATATTATTACATTATTTATAATTATATGATGGAATATTACGATGACTTTGATAATACAGTAGTGTGTAAAGCAACTACATCGGAAATTGATTCTTGTCATACTCTTGTTCATCCGACAGAGCCCTATTTCAAGGTGATATTACAGAATATTAGGAGTATTGGATGTAATATCAATAATTTTACCTTACTTCTTTATAGACTTAAGATAGAATTTGATATAATCATCCTAACGGAGTGTTGGCTTTCATGCAACCCAATTATTCCACAAATTTCCAACTACACAAGCTATGCAAATGAAAGATTTAAGAATCAAAACGATGGTGTGGTTGTATATGTCAAAAATGAAAGCAATGTTACTGTCGAAGAGCCCTCATTTACAGGTGCTAATTGTCTTTTAATAAAAAAATCAATTGAATTAGCAATTATCGCTATTTATCGATCTCCGGCTACCGATAACAGTTTCATCCAGTTTTTAAATTCTTTGGAAAGCATTTTGAGTGATTTGACACATTTTAAAAACATAGTTATTATGGGAGATATAAATGCTGATATCATGCCCGGAAAAATTGAATCATATACAGAAAAATATCTGAATCTGACGGCGTATTTCGGGCTTTTACCCGCTCACAATCTGGTAACAAGATTGGCAAGCAAGTCATGTATTGATCACGTTTTGCTAAAAACCAAGAACCCCGCAATAACAATAGTTGTTCAGTCAGATATTACAGATCACAATGCAGTATTGTTCTGTATCAATCTCCAAACCAACCCAACCATAAAAAGTAAATATATCTCTAAATTGAATGATGTTAAAATATCACAGGATATGAACAAAATAGATTTAAAATTCATATATGATATTCAGGATCCAAATACAGCTTTCAACATATTTATAGACTCTATAATGACAATTATCTCAAATAACACCCTTAGTTATAAAATAGTAAGTCGGAAAAAAATTTTGAAGCCGTGGATGACCCCAGGGCTTTTACGCTGCGTTAGAAATAGAGATAATCTATTCAAAAAGTCTAGAAAGGAACCTGATAATGAAATAACTCAAGTAACATACAAAAGATATAAAAGTTTTTGTAACAACATAATTAAGAATATTAAAAGGAAATACGAACGCGATCTCATTTCTCAAGCCGGTAAAAATAAGAAAAAGCTTTGGGATGTGTTAAAAACTATCACTTTCACTAAAAAGCCTAAAAATTCCGCTAGCGAACTTTTGTCGTCTTGTGCCTCTCCTGCTTTAGCCGTGAATATTGCCAACGAGTTTTTTAGTAATATAGGAAAATCACTTGCAAAGAATATAGAAAATAATAGCCAACCCCCACGTCAAAACGGTGTTTCAAGGCATACATCCTTCCATAATTCTTTTGTCCTTCTTGACACCGATGAGTCGGAAGTTGAATCATTCATCATGAACCTTAAGAATGATTGCTCGGTTGGGTGGGACGGCATCTCTAATACATTTCTGAAGAGGCATAGAGCTATACTCGTTCCAATCTTAACTCACCTCTTTAATAGATGTTTAGACACTGGGATATTTCCTGATGCCCTTAAAAGATCAATTGTTGTCCCAATTTATAAGGGAGGGGTCAAGACACAGGTAAATAATTATAGACCGATTTCCATCCTTCCGGCCTTGTCTAAATTACTGGAAAAAATCATTAATGTCCGTCTTGTAAATTTCCTGGAAACTAATAATTTATTGGCCCATAATCAATACGGTTTCAGGTCTTGCAAAAGCACCGAAGACGCGGTACACGATGTGGTTCAATTTATTGCAGAAAACTTGGATAGAGGTAAAAAATGTCTTGCTATGTTCTTAGACTTGACCAAAGCGTTTGACACAGTGTCCATCCCAATCCTATTAGTTAAACTTGAGGCACTTGGCATACGTGGTAAGCAGTTGGCTATATTTAAAGATTTTTTACAAAATAGATTACAATCTGTGAGAATTGGCGAACACAGAAGCAGCGAGCTACTTATAGAATACGGGGTGCCACAAGGCAGTATACTCGGACCCACGCTGTTTCTGATTTACGTAAATGACCTGTGTTTGATGGATTTGAATTTGGGTAAGTCTATATGCTATGCGGATGACACAGCCCTTGTGTTTGCACATGATAGCTGGGAAGACGCTTTTAGAGCTGCTCAGGAAGCTTTTGATTGTGTGCAAAGTTGGCTGCGACGCAATAGACTTACTCTAAATCCAGAAAAAACTAAGTACCTCACGTTTTCTATCCGAGACGGAACCCAACCTCCCCTCAACCTCAATCTGACTGCTCACATTTGTCAAACCTCAACAGGCAAAAACCCATGTCAGTGTAGGTTCTTAGAAAGAGTGGAGGTTATTAGATATTTAGGTATATTAATTGACAAAAACTTAAACTTCTATCATCACTTAGAACTTGTTACGGGTCGAGTCCGAAAATTAATTTATGTGTTGAAAAATCTAAGGCTTGTTGCCGATGGAAAATTGATAAGGGAAGTCTATCGTGCCCTCTGTGAGTCACTGATTACCTATTGTATATCATGTTGGGGGGGTGCCTCCAAAAATAAAATACTATCTTTAGAAAGAGCCCAAAGAGCTGTTTTAAAAGTTGGGACCTTTAAATCAATAGATTATTCAACAAAACTGCTATATCGTGATTGCCAGGTTTTGACAGTTCGGCAATTGTTTATTCTAAATGTCATCAAGAGACAACATCGGTTGCTAAATTTTGACCCCGAAAAAATAAGCTGCCGACGACGAAAGGATATTGTTGTCGGTTGTAATTTTAGACCTAAAACTGTTTTTGTTAGAAAATACTTTGCTTGTATCGGACCATTTTTATACAATAAGATAAATAAACACCTTAGTATTTATAATTTAAATAGACATGAATGCACTACAGTACTCACAAAATGGTTGCAACAGATGTCCTACGAAGAAACTGAGGACCTAATGGCGGTGGTTCACTGATGTATACCTAAGCTTGTAATTATTATTACTATATTGTTTTTTTTTTTTTGGTAATTTATTATCATTAATTAAATTTTTTTCTTCCTTCCTTTATATTATAATTCGTAGTTATGTTTTGTAATTAATCGGAGAAAGATTTTGTAAACAGAAACCTATCTTTATTTTTGTTTTGTTGGTATGTATTTTATTGTCTAGTTTGTTAATTAAGTACATAACATAATTATCCTAGTACATAAGATTTCCAAATGTATAGTTTTAATGCGTCGCTGTGTACTGCAGTCGGAGGAGAGAGCGTTTACTTATCCTATAACACAGGGTTTACCCTATCTTAGGAGGTAAAGCTCACTCTGCAATGTATTATACGAATAAAATTAAGATGCATTGTTAATTGTCCGGTAAAATGTACTTTTTTCATGAATAAACTTTATTATTATTATTATTATTATTATTATAGTTAGCACTCAAATCTTTGGATGACAAAAAGGGCCCTGGGCCGGACGGCATTGCTCCCGTGTTTGTGAAGACATGTGCGAGTGTTCTGGCGAAGCCTCTGTCTATAATATTTAATAAAAGCCTCACCGGTGGTTGTTTTCCTTTATCATGGAGGAAAGCGACGGTCATACCCATACATAAATCAGGAAACAAATTAGATGTAACACATTACAGACCCATCAGCATCTTAAATTGTTTCTCAAAAATATTTGAAAGTCTCGTTTACAAATACATAAGTTTCCATCTCAAACCTTTGATCAGTCACAGACAGCATGGATTTGTTAAGGGACGTTCTACATCTTCTAATCTGTTATCCTACCTGCATTGCATAGGTTCTGCGAGTGTTCTGGCGAAGCCTCTGTCTATAATATTTAATAAAAGCCTCACCGGTGGTTGTTTTCCTTTATCATGGAGGAAAGCGACGGTCATACCCATACATAAATCAGGAAACAAATTAGATGTAACACATTACAGACCCATCAGCATCTTAAATTGTTTCTCAAAAATATTTGAAAGTCTCGTTTACAAATACATAAGTTTCCATCTCAAACCTTTGATCAGTCACAGACAGCATGGATTTGTTAAGGGACGTTCTACATCTTCTAATCTGTTATTCTACCTGCATTGCATAGGTTCTGCTTTTGAAAGGCGAGTCCAAGTAGATTCTCTGTATACAGACTTCGCGAAGGCCTTTGACAGAGTGGATCACCGTATTCTTATTTGCAAGACAGTTCTTGCATTGCAATACGACATAAACCGCGTGTATCAGTGGTGCCTCAACAATAACATGTCCCTGAATGTCTCAAAATGCCTATTTATGACTTTTACAAAAAATAAAACAAATTCTATACATACCACTTATAATATTAATAACGCTGAATTGACTCGACAGGACGTGGTTAAAGATCTTGGAGTGTTTCTAGATAGCAAATTAACATTCACTTATCACTATGACTATGTTACGTCAAAGGCCAACAAAATCATGGGATTTATATTCAGGACTATAAAACCATTCAGAAAGTCTTCAAGCATATTAACACTCTACCAGGCTTTAGTAAGAAGCAGTCTCGAATACTGCTCAGTAGTCTGGTCACCATTCTATGCTAACCATATAGACAGAATAGAAGCCATTCAGAGACGTTTTCTTCGTTATTTAAACGCGAAATTCGGTTTGAGACGGAGGTTAAAAACCTACGAAGCCAGGCTCAAACATTTCAGCATGAGCACCCTTCAATCTAGGAGAGAAATCGCAAATTTATCTGTGCTTTACAAAATCGTAAATTCTGTGTGGGATACCGGTGATTTGCTGAGCTATGTCTCATTCAAAGCGGGGGGTAGCAAGAGAACGCAAAACCTTTTTTCATTGCCTCTATGCACAAACAACGTAAGCTATAATAACCCCATTGTACGAACGTGCAGGGCTTACAATGAAATAAGTAAGGAATTGGATATTTTCTACCTCTCACATGTATCATTTGTTAGGCTATGTAAAAGAAAATTAGGCAATAATATCTAGTGTTATTATTCTTGCTGTCGTAAAACTGTGTCTTTATTAGTTACTTTGTATTTTCCTCCACGGGCTTGTAACTTATTATTTCTTATTACTGTTTATATTTCATGCAAATGTCGTGTTCAGCTGTAATCGGGGTGCAAATTTAATATTGTATTACTCATAGATTTTAGTATCATGTCATAATTTGTACTTTGTAGCTGTACCTTAATAAATAAATAAATAAATAAATAAATAAATAATGCCTTTGGTTTTCCTATGTAGAGGAAACCACCATGGTATACACGTAAATAATGGGAGAGTCACAACCTTTTGTTTCTAGTGATTCACAACATTGAAATGTGACCTTATCATAAGTTTTCTTATTTATTCGATTTTGACCACCAACAGTACAATTGAGACCTAAATTGTTCATCAAACTCATACATTATTTAACTTTTTTACCATCGACTCTCTACTATCTGTAAGCCGAAACATTACATTTTACTAACGGCAAAGCACAAAATTGTTCACAGCAATAAAAGAACTAAACTAGTTTACACGCTTCATGTTAGAAACAAAATAAAAATGCGTGTTAGTATAGTTCGATACATACAGGGTCGGATTTTGAAATGGCATGGAAAAAATGGTTTTTACCATCCGTTCCTATTTCATGTACGGATCAAAGACTCTATGGGACCATTTAAGGTTGGAGTACTAATCAGTTACATAAATATTAGAAATCGCCAAAAAAATATATATTCCATACATTTTATACTGAAAATTACATTTTTGCCTTTCGATCCTATTTTATGTAGGGTTAGAAAGGCCATTAAAAGATATTTATTTGATTTTAGGAACTAAATTATATTTGTTGACCGGAAAAGACAATATTAAGAAAATGAATGCAGATCAAAATATCTCAAAAAGTCATGAATGGTTTGCTAACAATGCTTTCTTGAGACTGTAACGTTCAATGTAACCGCCCTTCAAAAGCCGTTGCAAAATTCCACCCTGTATAATAGCACCGACATATCGGGTTTGAAAAATTGGAGTTGTTTGATTCTAGGATTGAATGGGCTACACAAATTGGATTGATGGGCACAGGTGAACGTTTCAGTTTAAATATAGAATTCTGATCCAAAACATTCACTGAATTTTTATATGTAAGTTGAAGTGGGTTGTTCGTACTTGTTCACTTTGTCAAAAAATCTATGGTATATAGAGGATACTACAATAAAATAAAGATTTTAATATTGCTTCCGTTGGCTCTGAACGAATCCTACATAAGTGGTATTCTTCAATAATAGTAAGTTATTTACGCAATATTCCTTGTATTTCTACTACACTTTAATATGAATACTGCCAGAATATAAAGACTTGTAATACTTTGAAAATGACAGATAAGTATTAAATTTTTATTAGTACTGGCAACATTTTTCAGGTAATTTTTCTAATGTTGCAACTGTTACCTATATTTCATTCATTCACTGCATGAGAAACCCAAGAGAGTAGTCTTTTAGAAGGAGTCTTTCAAAAACAAAAAGCTTTTAATGATTAGCATTTCGTACATCGTACAAACATTTAAATGTTTAAAGGTAAACAGATAAATAAAAAAATATTAACAATGATTCAATCTTTATATCAATCTGAAACACTGAGGTCGTAATGCAAAAAGAATCTCTTCAAAATAGGCGGCTTATACACAATCCTTTGGGAAAAACATCTCTCATTCCGTACTAGTGAAACAAATTCCCAATAACTAGTCAGGTGCCTACTCCACAATCCCTCTATAAAAAGAACATACAATCATATAACACCATAAACACACAAATCGAAGTTGTAACGGTCTACCGACCAGATTTATACGTTCGTAACGTAGAGCCTTCACATAGTGATTTGAGAGGCAGTGATGTAAGTTTCCTTTTTACATTCGTTCTATAGAAACACACTCAGCCAAAAAATCGCGACCGAAGTTCGGCGGAAAATAACGTTACGTTATATTGTTCAGTGGACTTCGGCCCGGCTGCATTATTTTTTGTGGAAACTGCATAGATTTTTGTTGTTCTTGTAATTTTTATAAAAAATATTAAGTTAGTTATGCTTTCGAAAGAAATCCTTAGACACGTAAAATACAATATCAAAAAACTTATTTACATTACTTTCATACAATTAAGCAAGAGTCTATATACTCTTGCTTAATTGATTTACAAAATGGCCGATAATAAAAAAAATATTCAAAAATGTTGTGAATAAAAATTGTTTAAGAAAATGTGATTTTGAATCTTTTCATGTATTTTAATACGTAGTTTTATCACTTCACTGCTCAACATAACATACTGTGCCTGAGGAGAATTGGAGAGAAAGGGTCGCGGGAAATATTTCAATACGCCATTCGCATTTTTTACGATCGTCATGTGTGCCGCCCCGCGATTGTGCAGAACCGCAATATTGGACTATTTCTTTGGTTTTCTTTCCTCTTTTTCCGATAGTTTATCGACGAGATGAAAAGAACCAGGTTTGAGGATGAGAATTCATAATAACCGATCGGTCATCGCCTCAAGTGCCACTTTTTTCTAAGTGGCTGTAGAAAGTAGAGGTTTTGGAGTGTTAGTTACTGTTATTGGTTGTAATATTTTCGTAATACGTAGTTACATTATTTTATGTATTTTGAAATTTCTCTTAAGCAAAAATAAAATAATATCTTATTAGAAATCCAAAAGTTTGCCTGATTCTTTCATAAGAATAAGATCATGCTCAAGAAAACACCTTTGGTTTGAGGTTTAATTCCGTACCTACCGATTTCGATTACCGTCCGGGTTCGATTCCTGCGTCGGGAAATATTTGTTTGAATTTTTCTAGCCCGGGTAGTAATTAATCTCAAAATTTAGGCAAAATCCCATCTTTGTAATCAAAACATGATTTTATATGATGAGGCCTATGCACTGCAGTGGGAGATTAACAGGCTGATAATTACTTTTCTTTTGTGATCAAGGCTTTACTCCATTAAACATGACGTACCCAATGTTTAACCTACAGGAACCTTCAAAGGGCATTGAATGCAGGACTGACCCTTCTCTTTTCAATTAAACTGGATAATTTTGCCAGCAATATCTGCATTAGCTCAACGTATGAAGTCAAATAAGCCTAATTAACTAAAAGGTGGAAATGAATGAGGGTGTTTTATAGCCATCAGACAGAGTTCAGAGACACCAAATACAACTTATTTCTTCTTCTTCCTAGCGTTTATCCCGTTTCTAAACGGGGTCCGCTTTGACCATGATCCAGGATTTGGCAGAGGGGAACCAGACAGATTGGATCATGGTTACACATTCAGATCTAACTGAACTAAATTCAGAAATCACTGAATGTGCAGGTTTCCTCACGGTGTTTACCCTCACCGCCGAGCTAATGGCACAAATCCACACATAGATGTCGAAAAATCCAGAGTTGTGGGCCCGGATTCGAACCGCGGACCACGCGGACCGCGGATCACGTATGTGAGGCGCCTTCCGTACCACTAGGCCACCATCGCTCTAAATTATTTCAAAAATCAGAAATATCATATAATGAATCGGTCAGGTGTCCTGAATTTCAGAAAATTCAGTTATTAATAAAAAGTCTCGATTCAATGACAGCGCTAACGACGTCTCTCATTAATTTTAACGGAACTCTAGTGTTGAACGCAGAATCAACTTAAGCTGTTACTGTTTCGAAGTCCTATGAAAAGCAAATATTTATGAAATACAAATAGATAATACGCTTAATTTATATCTGAAACAGATTTATTTATATAATTTTATACATTTATAATATGGCTGAGTTTCTTATACTAAACATCTGAGTGAAATGTCAATTATTCCTTTTTTTCTGTTGCCCAAATCCTATTGGACATTCTATCTGTGAATAGGATCACGGAAAATTGTTCGAAATAGTATTTCTCCTACAAGGTTAATTTAATTCACACAATTTTGGCATTTAATGATTAAACCTAGCACTAAAACTACTGTCAATCCTGCAAAAAACTTAAGCGAGTCATCATCTTAAATCTCGAAAACGACTAAAATGCAAAGCGAGGTTGTTTAAAAAAGAAAATGGGGTAATTTCGGCAGCGCAATCTCATAAAATTATTTAAACGCCCTATAATAAAAAAGGCCATACGACGGGCCATAAAAGCGTCTTAATTGCATACGACTGGGGTTTTAGACTTCTTCGCGTCGAAACAATACATACACGAATGTCAACAGCTCACTGAGCGTTACGTAGAATGTAGACAAATGCTTGTTTTGTACTTTTAGGCAAGTCAGATTTTGTACTCAAGAACATTGCTTCTAAGTGTGATTCTAAGATTATGTTTAACAATGCGCTCGAAGACGCAGTGGCTACTCGGCGCGTTTGGTCTATGATTGCAAAGTTAAGGAACTTTCGCAGAGGCCAGTCATCGGATGGGTAATCGAAAAATTTCATGTTAAGCTCCTCCATGCTGCCGAAGGAATCGATTTAGTCACAAATGATCACTGTTATAAAGTCATAACCAGTAAAGCTGTCTATTAACAACTAGAAACCTAAGTTTAGTTTGAAATACCAGAATCAAAAGTTTACTTAACCTATATTAAACTAGACTAGAGATCTGAATTATTAAACCAACAAGTCATTGTTAGCTGAATTTGTTTACATTAAGAAATTTACTCAAGCCAAAAGCTAAAGTAAGATTATGAATTTAATTCCAAACAGTTGTTAAATATACAAATTTAATGCAACTAAATCCGGAGTTAATTACTCAGCTTGGTAACGGGCATTCTGTACCCTTTGATTAATACCGCAAAACAATAGATTTTATAATACAGGGTGCTTACGTTAAATTCTAAAATGCAATTTGGTCTGGCGACTCGGTTGGGGTTAGGGGAGAGGGGGGGGGGGGAGCACGTGCTCCATTAGAATTTATGATACATGTAGGGGCAGGCAGTAATTAAAAGAGCCCATAGAGAGAAATAACACACTGAAATGTTGGGAAGTTATGGCGTAACACTGGAGTAGTGGTCTACTTTAGGAACTCTAGTCGTTCGCGACATTATGACTCACTAACCCTCTACTAAAATATAAGGAGTAAACTTTTTTATATCAGGGAAATGTAGAGGGAAGTTTAAAGTGTGATGTTTATTCTGATTTTACACTGTTTTCCACAATCAGTGGTAATTAGTCAAATAATGTTTTCAGAACTAATTTCTCATTAGAATTCTAAGTACTTATTATTTCAAAATGACACATGCCCGGATTGAAAGTATACTTAGTATATAAAAAATGCTTAAAATAAATAATAAATATACAAAAAAATTACACATACATTTCAAAGCATTTTTTTCATTTAATAATAGCATAGCGACTGATACCTACAGAATCGAAGGACCATTTGTTAGTTAGAGCCAACACTACATTATTTATTCCAGAGTGGTCACCGCGCTACAAGTTTTAGCTTTTAACTCGCAAAAAGGTAATGCTATTGTTTCATTCTCTTCGTCAATAGCCGGCTGCTGTCAGGAATCTATTCATAAAGTTCAGACGTTGTTTTGCCGTCACCCTCAGGATGGAGAAGTTTTTGTATTGTCACTAGTGAAGTCGCCCTGCGTTTTAATGTAGTCTATTATGATGCAAATGATGATGAAAATGTGATTTGACAATTAAACATAAGTGCTTTTAAGAAACTTATTAAAAATATGGATTTTTTTTGTTTTTATATTTGTAGGTTTGTACCTGTAAAGCATAAAGAAACAACTTGTGCAAATTTTGGAGAAAGAGTATCTATCTAATTGTGTTTGTTGTATTTGATGTTATAAGTGTTGTTTTAATTAACGTAGAGTAGAAGCAAACTAATATAGTATTTCTGTCCTCTGTATAGTAGAAAAATAAAACTTGCTCAAAAATACCCAACCATACTAGGCTTTAATACGATTTGGCTGACCCAACTAATTATTGCAACTAATGCAATATCCGCGCGGAAATATATTAGGTGCATTTGCTATCCCTAATGGCAACTACATCACAATACTAAATTATCAAACGCCAAAGCGGTAGGCTGCCTAATGGATATGAACGAATATGGCAGAACAACGGACAACAGACCAATTGCACGTTATCGCCATGGGAATCGAGAGGACCGCTATAAATATGGTTCTAATTCGGCAAAGCCAGCGGGTTGGGTTAGCGGGTCAATGCGACCTCCGATACATTATAATAAGTTTGTCTAATGTGTTTTCGTGACTTTTTACTAGACTTTTGAACTGAGAATTGGACTTTATTAATAAATCTAAGAGAGATTTTAGAGATGTTGAGCTTAAGGGAACTTCCACTCGAATGAATTGCAGGCCTGGGGACGTACCTCGAGTAAGTTGGGAAAATTATGGAGTCTTAAAATCAGGCAACGCATTTGTGACGAAGGTTGTTGATGACCATGGGCAGCAGTGATCACTTACCATCAGGTATCCGTATTGTTCGTTTGCCACCCTATAACATAAATAAATCTGCGAGAGGAAAGGGAAATAATTGGGGAACATAATAAACACAATTTATTCTGAGTGTAATTGCGATAATTAAACAAACGACTTCTAACTTGAATTGAATTCATTTTGAAAAACAACGATTAAGTAGGTAGGTACTTTTCTTAATGAAAATTCTAGCTATTACCATTTTAAAAATAAAATTATGTAAATTAATTGTGATGACTATGAAGCCGGTCGATAGTGGTAACTTTGGGACATAAACCCAAAAGGGGCCGCTTGTCTTCAGGTGTGTAATAATGCCGATGGAAAAGTTGTCGAAAAAAAAACTAGACCAAAAACGTTCTCCAATACAAACTAAATAATTCTTCGACTGAAACGAATATTTGTTATTTTTCCACTGTGAATTCGATTGAGAGTTCTGATTTAAAATGGCCATGAATGTACAACCCTTCCTCTTTTAACTTTTAAAACGTATGCATATTCATTCAGCCTGGTAACGAATGAAATATAAAACATTTTTATGGTTACAGAAAACTGGATGAATTATGATGCTTTCAAGCACCTGCAACTCTTTAAATCCGTTGTTTAAATAGTATACGTGTTCAAGAGTCCGACTGAAAATGTTATGTTTTAAGTAGCGAGCTTTAATACGCATATTTGGCAAAAGGTGCATTATTTTAACAGTGCAGGTAAAAAGCTGAAGTTATACTTGAGCATTTTTATTAAATATCATTATAGTCCATTTAAGCTAAGATGATCTTTGTGCCATGTATACTTCTTATAAGAAATTAGACTTTAGTATTTCAATAAGCTCCACGAGCTGTTTATATTATATTATAGTTTTTCCATAGATTTCTTAAAAAACGCTTTATATCAGTGTCGGTTGTCTCTCACGGCTCCTGAAAGGGAGCTGAAGCGTCGGGTTTCCCTAAAAATATGGAGATTTAAAAAAACCGCAATTTTATCCGTATAAAATTAGTTTTAACTAATGAAAATCAGTATCTAAAAAAGGACCTTATTATTTACTTTTTCTACAAGTCTTACAACAATCGTAGGTATGTACATTCGTCTTGATGCAATGACCTAATAAAAGCATCTGAGTTTGCCACAAGAATTAACAACATCATTTGGCAGTGCTTATGATCTTTAACTTTCTTAGTGAACTCTGCAGAAAGGAGCTGGTTAACTTAGACTACTAAAACGTAGGCTCGTAAAGTGAGAGCTTAGTATTTGCAGAACTACTAACTAAGTATTCGAGTACGAGTAGTAACTGAATCTAATAATAATAATAACGCTGAAGAGTGTGTTTGTTTGTTTGAATGCGTTAATATCGAAAACTATTGGTTGGAATTAATAATATTTTTTGCTTTCGATAGTCAAGGAATCCTTTAAGTTATAGCATAATAATGTGTCTGGAAACCGAAATTGCGGACGGAGTCGCGGGCTTCCGCTAGTTAATTCCTAACATAGCATGAGGTATGCTGTAGGTTCTTGGTGCTCCTGTCCAGTATGTTTTTAATGCAGATAGGCCATATTTGCTTTCCCCTGATGCGAGTTTTATCGGTCCATAATAAAATTTAACTAATAGTTATCTCAGCATCACGCATAAAACTGTTTATCGAAAGACGATCAGGATGACCTTACCCTGAAGGCCTGCAAAGATGCCGTTTCACGCCCCGCCTAAAAAGCCCAGGATCATACGAGGAAGGAAACACGTGGGCCGGAAGGGCATTCCAAGCCCTGATGGCGCGTGGGAAAAAAGTGGAACTGTACCTCTTAGTACGGGCCACCAATGTCTGGATGGTGTGTGGATGACATCGCAGTCCGGCTCGTGTTGTTCGGGAGTGGAAAGGAGAAGAAGGAATTAGTTGAAATAACTCTTCAGAACATTCCCCATTATAAAGTCTGTAGAGAACACTAAGACTGGCAACGTCTCTACGTAACTGAAGAGGTTCTAGAGACTTAGTCACCTCTTGATCACCGACAATACGAATAGCACGTCGCTGCAACCTGTCAAGGGCCTCCAACAAGTACTTTGCGGAACCATCCCAGAGATGAGAGCAATACTCCACACACGGGCGAACTTGTGCCTTATATAAGAGACAAAGCTGCACCGGGGTGAAGAATCGTCTCACTCTGTTCAAGATTCCCAGTTTACGGGAAGCAGTTCTAATGACGCTCTCGATGTATTCCCGTTGGTTCAGGTTGCTACGAACATCAATGCCAAGGATGCTTAGGCTATCCTGTATTGGTAAAGTCGTGTTCTGAAGAGTGGGATAGGTAAGGAAAGGAGAAGCCTTTGCAGAAAACACGCACACCTGTGTTTTCTTGGCGTTGAACTCGACGAGATTGCTGGCACCCCATTTGGAAATGCGATCCAGGGCCTCGTCCAGTTCAGCGACAAGAAGATTCCTCTTTTCCTCGGTTTCGGCCAGATTTGCCGCAGGTCTTCCGAAATAACGTGCGTGGACAGTGCTATCGTCCGCATAGCAATGAATGTTACCTAGTGATATCATGTCATTGATATGCAGGAGAAACAAAGTCGGCGACAGTACGGAACCTTGAGGCACTCCGGAATTTATCGAGAAGAAGCGAGAAGCGCGTCCATCACAGAGGACACGAATCCTGCGACCCTCTAGAAATCCCGCAATCCAGTCGCATAAGCCAGTTGGCAGGCCATATGCCGGAAGCTTGGACAGAAGCGATTGATGCCAAACACGGTCGAAAGCCTTGGCAATATCCAGGCTAACGGCCATAGATTCACCATGCTTCTCCATAGCCTCCCCCCAAAGGTGCGATACGTACGCTAGAAGATCACCCGTGGACCGTTTTGTCCTAAAAACTGATTTTTAATATATTTCGTTTCTCATGAGTTCTCGGTTTGCTATGCCAAACAAACTTGATTACAAACTCCAGGTACACATGCCGTTTGAGATAGTATTCAAGCGATACAAACTCTCTCAGACGGCGTAGTATTCCCTTGTGTGTGGTCAGCCGATGCAGGCTTAGCTGAACTTAACCAAATTTACTACTGCGAAGCCTTGCTAGATTACGTGTGTTCTAAGAGTAGCAATTTTGTTAGAATCAAAATTTCGTGATAAACGGTTCGTGATAAACTTATGATATCAAAGTCTCGAAGACAGTTGCAAACGCCTGAATACCATCTACTACCAGCTTTAAAAAAATAGGTATGTACCCTTCGAGACAGTTTTCAAGCGATACAAACTCTCTCAGACGTCGTAGTAGTCCCCTGTGTGTGGTCAGCCGATGCAGCGGCTTAGCTGAACTTAACCAAATTTACTACTGCGAAGCCTTGCTAGATTACGTGTGTTTTAAGACTAGCAGTTTTGTTAGAATCAAAATTTCGTGATAAACGGTTCGTGATAAAGTTATGATAGCAATCTCTCGAAAAGAGTTTCAAACGCTTGAATACTATCTACTACCAGTTTAAAAAAAATGGTATGTACCGATCGAGACAACATTCTAGCAATAGAAACTCTCGCGTAGTATTCCCCTGTGTGTGATCAGCCGATGCAGCGGCTTAGCTGAACTTGACGAAATTTACTACTGCGAAGTTTTTCTAGATTTCGTGTGTTTTAAGACCAGCAGTTTTGTTAAAATTAAAATTTCGTGATAAATCGAAGAGGGTTTCAAACGCTTGAATACTATCTTCTACTAGCTTTATAAAAATAGGTTTTTACCGTTCGAAATCGTATTCAATGGATAGAAACTCTCTCAGACGGCGTAGTATTCCCCTGAGTGTGGTCAGCCAATGCAGCGGCTTAGCTGAACTTAACCAAATTTACTACTGCGAAGTCTTGCTAGAGGCGTGTTTTAAGACTAGCAATTTTGTTACAATTAAAATTACGTGATTAACGGTTCGTGTTATCATACGATAGCAATCTCTCGAAGAGAGTTTCAAACGCTTGAATACTATCTACTACCAGCTTTAAAAAATTAGGTATGTACCGTTCGAGACAGTATTCTAGTAATAGAAACTCTCTCAGACGGCGTAGTATTCCCCTGTGTGTGGTCAGCCGATGCAGCGGCTTAGCTGAACTTAACCAAATTTACTACTGCGAAGCCTTGCTAGGTTACGTTTGTTTTAAGACTAGCAATTTTGTTAGAATCAAAATTTCGTGATAAACGGTTCGTGATAAAGTTATGATAGCAATCTCTCGAAAAGAGTTTCAAACGCTTGAATACTATCTTCTACTAGCTTTATAAAAATAGGTTTGTACCGTTCGAGATAGTATTATAGCGATAGAAACTCTGAATTTAACCAAATTTACTACTGCGAAGCTTTTGCTATATTACGTGTGTTCTAAGAGTAGCAATTTTGTAAGAATTATATAATTATAATTATATAATTATAATTCACGTAATCGTGATCAACGGTTCGTGTTATCATACGATAACAAACTCTCGAATAGAGTTTCAAAAGCATGAATACTACTACAATTAAAAAAAAAATTGGTATATGTACCATTCGAGACAGTATTCTAGCAATAGAAACTCTCTCAGACGGCGTAGTATTCCCCTGTGTGTGGTCAGCCGATGCAGCGGCTTAGCTGAACTTAACCAAATTTACTACTGCGAAGCCTTGCTAGATTACGTTTGTTATTGCGCGAGGTCACTTGCTGGGATTCTGTTGGACCGCTTTTCGGTTACCGGCCGATATCAGCTTAATGTTTTTGTAAGTGCATGCGGTTTTGTGCCCGTTTGGATGCACATTGTGTAACTGAGTGAGTTGTTCCTTTTGTTTTCTTTAGTGTTTTTATCAAGCGTTTAAATCTTTAAATAATGATAGACTTAGAACATCGTAATTTACAGTCGATTCATATTGCTTTATATTTGCCTGGTAAAGTTTAGGTATCTTATCATAACAAGATCAAAACTTACTTTCTTTTTCTCACGACTGATACATTTTTCTATAACTCCAAACAAACTTTTAATAACAAACTCTTTAACAGAGTTTCAACCGCCTGAATACTATAGAATAGTACTTACAAACCTTAAAAAAAACCTGGGTTTTGTTCAGAAAAACCGACACAAACACAGAAATCAAAACCACGAGTCTACGGTCTGGTAGGTACTTGAACCACAATACTATCTACTAGGCGTTAAAGCTAAATTTACGCTTTACGCTTTTATTTAAGTGGCCACCGACTTCAGTAGATTGTTTTCTACTCTAGCAAATCATAAAACACACAATCTCTACACTTCATCAAATGTTAAACTTGTGATATAACAACAATGCAACAATTTACATTTGGGTAAACCGTACATCATTAAACTCAAAGGCAACAAAGGATAATTAAAGCTTGTATTACACTGTACTAATTTTAACAAAACCTTTGACGTAAAAGGTAGCCATAAATTTTGAAATGTGTTTTGTGGATTACCAAAATGATGCAAGTCTTTAAGAGAGGTAGAGCTTAGTGGAACTTCCACTCGAATGAGCCGCTTATCTGAGGGAGTACCTCCACCTTACAGAAGATCACGGTGAAATAGCACTTCGTAACTGTTGAGCTATGTTTCTGCTGGTGAGTAAGGTTGGTTGCCAGACTCAGTTGGGGAGGGTATGGGGTTGTACAGGCCTCGTTGCCTACGCATCTGCGACCCTTGTGCGGTTGTTGATGTCCATGGGCAGCGGTGATTACTTCCCATCAGGTGACCATCCAGTTCGATTGCCAATAATTTTTTTCTTTGTATTTTTTTAAACATTATATTGAAAGAAACCAAATTGGACAATTAAATTACTCATGATTCATTCAAAATCTTCTCAGACTGGAAATAATCTGAGGCCGTGAAAAAATTTATGTTTAAAAAATGTTATAATACTATGAGAGAGTAAATGGTATTGAATTGATTAAGTTAGGTTTGAATAAAGCTTTTAGTTTGATTCCTACATTTTAGAAATTGTTTATATTTACTCACGTTCTATTTTTCCAGATATTCATTTCATCAAACTTTTTTACAGGATAAATTTACTTTTGCCGATATAACCCAATACATATGTACGAAACGAACACTTCTAATAAAAAACATACTGAAAGCATTTTAAACAAATATTCACATAAAAATCATTCACAAACCAGATTCATAGAGCGTGGACTCTTTAATTAAAATTTGTCACGGAACAGTGCACCGTTAAATGAAATGGTAAAGCCCGAAGAATCATTTTCATCCCAACGTTTCATTATAAACCAGAAAAATTGAACCAGCCCAGGATTAAACACACGTTGGCAGATATTAAACTAGGATTCGGGAGGTAGGAAGGGAGGCTTTTGGGACCGGGCCACAGTCCCGAAAGTCACCTTTGATTTTAATTTTATATTTTAATGCAACGTGCAATTTACTGGACCATGTCCGATGGTCCCTAAAGCCACTATGAAATTATTAAATACATTGTTGTAAGTTGGGACCACAAATACTGCACTGATTATCTTTTATTTTATTTGTTTCGAGACAGATAAAGGAAACAACCTGCTGAGTTCAAACTAGATACGTAAGTACCACCTACCCACTTCTAATCATTTTCCATTGTAACTTGTTTGAAATCTGGATCAATTTGATGAGGATACTAATAAATATCTTTTCTTTCCTCAATTAACTTGTTCAATGAAAATCAAATTTGTTGATTTTTATTTTATGAACAGGATATTGTCTGTGTTTTTATATATATGAGTCCACTCGTTATGTACTCATATATGTATGTAGCTTTATTAAAAATACGAATAAATTGATTTTACTTTGTCTCGTGGCGACGTTTATATTAATAGTTGTTCGCGTAAAAAGCTGGTGAATTCAACGTTTCGTGTATTATGCTTGGATTGACAGGTTAAAAATATTTAAAATGCCGAGTCAAGTCCTCCCAGTATTCTACAAACCGAAACAAAATCACTCTCCCCGCAAGTACGCAAACAACAGTTTTTAAACCATTACGTATTGCGGCGAAATTTACGTCGTTCAGTGTGTTTTATCGTTTTTGTGTGATAAAAAACGCTTGTAGAACCGCACAAACAGTGATATAGAGGTCCCCCGGACGAGTGGTGGTCGTACAAGTGGTTTTTATTACTGGTATATCCGTGTAGCTTTATAGGAGCGAAAGAATGTCATTGATTTTTTATTATTTGTTTTTGTTTAACAAATTTTTCATTTGTAAAGTTTAGAACACGTATAAGTCATCGTCACCATCATCAGCAGCCTATCGTAGTACACTGCTGGATATAGACCTTTTGCCATTTTGCGCAAGTCTTCACTCCACCTGGCCTGAGGGCGTCCTTCCCTACGTTTTCTGAAACATCTGCTGAATCCATGCCGAATCCTCTCCAGAACTCTTTTACTTCAACGGTTGTCGCCTGCCACTTCAGCTTGCTTATCCAGAGAGCTATGTCGATGACCTTAGTTCTCTGCTGGATCACACGTTTTCATTTACACGTATAACCGATCACGTTCATTAAAATTAATCTTTCGGTTTACTTTTGGTTTAATAAGCAAGGATTGATTTATCAGTCAAGCTGTGATAGAAGTTATATACGAAATACTTTGCCAGACCCAGAACTCATTATAAGCACTTAAACTGTATCCTCTTTTTGGAGGTGTAAAGTTCAGAAAAGTCGTTTAAGGGTAAACACCGAAATATAATCCTAAAGCCGAACGGTCATCATGACCCTACTTAAAGCATTTTCGAAAAAATCGTTAATCAAAAAATATTATTTCACTTTTCTACTTTCCAACCATACATCACCATTTATATCTTACTGTACGGATTTATTACCGTTCCAACCCACTAGCGAATGTAGGCCAGCAAAGCCAGATAGATTGACTACAGTCTCACTAAATCATAAACTTATTCTCCAACTTTAACAAATAACTAATTGCTGAGCTCTGTAATAAGTTTAACGCTTTCCAGTGCCGATTCATAATTCAAAATTTAATTCACTTATTCAATGCACTTCACAGATTTCGTGCCCCGTTGCAGTTGCTTCAGTAATTATTTTTGCAAAGCCCCGCTGGGTTGGCGAGTCTACAAAATAAATTACAACGGGAATACGAAATGACTGGAACGCTCCAAAGTTTGGAGAACTTACGCAGTTTTAAAGGGTACCTGGATTTCTTGATTTTCCATCCGAATGCACCTGAAGATTAGCTCGAAATGCAAATGCTGGGAATTGTCATGGATTTTGTGTTCTGAAATGAGTTTTGTCTGTATTGAGACATGGAAGTCGATATCTGAACTTAGGCAAAAGTTTTGTTCTTCTTCTTTATAAAAGGAGAAGTAGTGTTTTTGGTATATACGTCGTGGCCATATCGTTGAAGTGATTATTTTCATGAAATAGCCAAGTCTTAACTTACTACTTATATTTGAACAGATCGTGAAGACACGTCATGTATAAATGAAGGTGTAAACGAATACACAAACAAATTAATTTGATTTCTTTTACTTGAATCCACTTTGTTAGGAGCTAGTTAAATTATCTGACTTATCAAACACAAATTCATTATAGAACAGAAAAACGTTTTTTTATTGGACTAACATACCAATAGCATTGCCCGCAACTAAGCTCGAAGCTTGTACTATGGATGCTAGGGAATGGATGGACATACTTAAATATAAGACCAAAACGGGCCCGTCAAGTATAATAAGTAAGTTTAAAATCATTTGTGTTTTTTATATACTTAACTAAACTATTTGCCGTAAATGACCATTCTCAGGGCTCTAGCTTCCTTTAAAGGCCCGAAATTTCGTCGGCAGGTAAATAAAGTTATGGATTGTCGACCACGGCCCAACCGAATTGAATAAGCCGGTGTATTGACAAGGATAAATAGGCCGCTTATTCCATTGACAACTTTAGGGTGAACTGAAACGCGTAACATTTTTCAGAAGGCCATGTTTGGATTCGTTTACGTCAAAATGGTGTCTTTATGTGTTTGAATAATAATTTTCTGCTCACGTAAAACCATAAATATTTTTTTACCTCTCTCATCAATTGCCTAGACCCAAACAAATCTCAAAACATGTATTTTAAAAACTAGGGAACGGATAAACATACACAAATCCTACTACTATTATAAAGGCGAAAGTTTGTAAGTATGGATGTATAGATGTATCCTACTACTATTATAAAGGTGAAACTTTGTATGTATGGATGTATGGAAGTATGGATGTTTGTTACTCTTTCACGTAAAAACTACTGAATGAATTTGAATGAAACTTTACCACAATATAGCTTATACATCAGAATAGGTTATTATAGGATATTGGATATTGGAAATCAAAATCCACGCGGACGGAGTCGCGGGCGGCCGCTAGTACTTTATATAAACATCCATGACTTGAGTACAAATGCCGATGTTCGTCACACAAACATTTGCCCTTAACGGGATTCGAACCCGCAACCCTCGGTTTGTAGCCAGGGTCTCTGAACACTATTCCGATGGGCCCGTCAATCTACTTACCTATAACATTACTTAGGAATATGAACTAAGCTTTTGATAAACACAGGTAAGACTGATCTACATAACAATATTGTCTAATTAATAAATTCCTTGGACTAACATACTAACTACGCTTGAAGTTTGTACTAAGAATTCAAGATAACAGATGTACCAACTTAGATACTACTATAGTACTTTAATTAAATTACTTCAAGTCATATCAGCTAGTTTTAAATAAAGTGGTTCTCGAGTTTGAGGCGGCTGTCGAGGCAACGGCAGCCATGGCGCGAAGGCAAATAGTGTTTCTTGTTGCTTTTGTTAACAGGATATTATCTTGTCAAGTGGGATGAATTTTTATTAACGAAATTGGTATAGTGATATTTGACTTACAACGCCAATTGTCCATATTTAATCATCTCATCTATACTTACTAATATAATAAAGCTGAACAGTTTGTTTGTTTTTTTGAACACGCTAATCTCAGTAACTACTACGTGGAAGGCTTTAGGCTATAATACATACCTATATGTGCGGAAACTGAAATAAAAACACAGTTTAAAATAAGAATAATGAATATCAATGGATGCAAAGAATTATTGGCAGTTATGCTATTCTTTTTCTCCTTATTAGGAATCACGTGTGATAGAGCAAGATAGAAGATACACGTACTCCGGCCGCATTAACTGTCAAGTAGGATGACGTCATCATTATTGCGTGGCAGTCGTCTTCTGTTCAGAGAGGCTAAGAAAGAAAAAACTTAGGTGAATTTTTGACGTTTTGGGAGCATTTATGGTAGGTATTCAACTGAGAATTTTTTTTAGCGTTCCTCCATGTTTTATTGTACACCATACTGCGGTTACAAACCTGCCTGCCCAGTGCAGTGCAGCTATATGGGCGAGTCAAGTAGGTGTCAGATAGATACTGACGTTAGGGTATTCAAATGAATAGACGCACCCAAATAATAATAATAATAATAATAATAAATGCCTTGGACTAACACACCAATTGCCTAGCCCCAAACTAAGCTCGAAGCTTGTACTATGGAAGCTAGGGAACGGATAGACATACTTAAATACTTTTATAAACATCCATGACTCGAGTACAAATGCCGATGTTCATCACACAAACATTTGCCCCTAGCGGGATTCGAACCCGCGACCCTTGGTTTTGTAGCCAGGGTCTCTAGCCACTCGACCAACGGGCCTGTCAAATAGTGAATAACACTATCTTACACTATCTATCCTATACCCTGAGTGTCAATATCTATAAGACTCTGTACTGTACCTATGTAATTACCTTGTGAAATCCAATAACCAAAGCTTGGTATTTGTTTATCGGAAACTAAGCAAGCTGGAGTTATCTTGTTGCCGTAGAGTATCATATATCTCCTAAGCATAGTTTAACAAGAACGTAGACATTCCGCAAGTTGCTTGCTCTTTAGTTAGTTCTAGTGATCTACCTAGGCAAATCTCTCTAACTAGGATGTAGGTGTCTAGATATTTACTTGGTTGTCATGCAAAACTGTTTATATCAAGTCTTCAAGTAACCTACTTCATAAGACTTCATTTTAATTGGAATTAAGATACATATTTTTATTAAGACAATACCTAGTTAGGCAGGATACATAGCTGCAGATATAATTATTATTAACATTTTATCACCCTCGGCTTTACCCACGTTATCAAGGGTCCTGTTTTTTTCCATAGGAGTATTTTTTATTCGAATAAAAGTATCCTATCACCTAAGTCAGCCTAATTTCTTGTATATCAAATTACGTCGAAACCCCTTTCAGCGTGATTGACGGATAAATATTCAAACAAGTAAACATCCACATTTATAATATTTATATAAATTCCTTGTTTTCATCATCCTACTACTAATAAAAAGGCGAAAGTTTGTATGTATGGATGTATGGATGTTTGTTACTCTTTCACGTAAAAACAAATGAATGGATTTGAATGCAACTTTATCACAATATAGCTTATACATCAGAATAACACATAGAAAATTGGAAATCGAAATCCACGCGGCCGGAGTCGCGGGCGGCCGCTAGTAGTATATCGAGGCCTAAAGACTCTGTGTCAGATAGCTAAAAAGAAACTTCAACATCATCATCAACATTTTGACGAGCCGTTTGGTGTAATGGTCGAGAAGTCGGCTATTACACCAAAGGTCGCGGGTTCGATCCCCGCACGGTACAAACATTTGTGTTCATGCTGTGTGAATAATGTCCAGAGATATTTATTTACTGAACAAATATACCGGGAAACTAAACTGATGAGCATAAATCAACTTTATACATATTGCTCCTGTATTCTTATAAAAAAAATTCTTGACAAATCCATTCATACCCAGATAACCTTTTCAAAAGTACGTCACGTCCATAGTAAAAGTAGTCGTAGAAAATACCATATTGTTCTACCAAAAGTACGCACTGACTATGGAAAAAGGTCAATTAGTTTTGAAGGGGTACAAATGTACAATAAACTCCCTCAAAATATAAAGTGTGCAGAGTCCTTTAATATATACAAAAATAAATTAAAACAATACGTATTGGATTTTGTACCCGTATTAAAGAAGTAAAATATTAACTACTGTCCGTTATCTGCACTGTGGCAACCTCAGTCCGATACGTAAGCGTAACTAAGATAGAATACCCTCATTTAATGTTAACATTTTAGTTTTGAATAGAATTGTGTTTAAAGGTTGTGAGTAATCCCGTTATTTGGTCTTGAAATTGTATAACTATAGTTTTAATTTAAAATACTATTTAGTACTCAGTTATTAAGTATTGTGTGTTTGTGATTATTTGTTTGCTACTGTTCTATTGCTGGACTATTAAGTGTTCTTTGAAAATGTGTTCTCATGTAAGTGAATTTGTTGTAATTCTTTATGAGAATAAACGTTCTTTAACCGTATTATCAACAGCCTTGAGCAGTCCACTGCTAGATATAGGCCCTAGGAGAGCCTAGGGCTCTCCATTTAGCCCGATTCTCGGCGACGAATAAGAAACTTGCCCTAGGAATATTATTATTATAACTCTTAATATTTTCAAAGCCGTTATTCTCTTCAACTTAAATTTAAGAAATAAACGTATAAACAATTTGAGTACTATAACTTTGAGAGTCGGAGAATCCTACGTATTCTGGCTGGGTATTTAATTTATTACTGCACAGTACAACTTTGTCAAAAATGTTTTCCTACCTTGCCCTTTTGCGAAATTTCACGTGCCCCTAATACCCGTATACCCAGTGTCCAGGGCAACTTTCCAAGTTCAAAGTTGGGACATTTGTTATTCTGATACCCTGCTGCTAATGAAAATTTATTGTTCGTTCATTATTTTACCCAACAGATTCAATTTTGCCGGTCCATTAGAATTTTCGGGATGAATTCGGCTAGTCTGCCCGGATAAAATGAGGATTTGCTGAAATATTTATCTTGTGTTACATTGAAAGACAGGCAATGTTGGATAAATTGCTTTGTTGACAATTTTGTTGGCAGCGGTATTATTATTTCTTAGAGTCAGAGCAGTGTGTGTACCTAACATTGTCTGAAGGTAAGTGTTTTGATAAAAATCATTTATATGACTTGTTATTAATGGTATTAAAATCCACATCTTCAGTCTGTCCTCAACTGCCTACGTGGTCTAGTGGTTCAAATCCAAATCTCAGATATCGTGAATTCGAATTCCGCAGGGACCACTATCACTTTGTGTTGGTTTTCCCAGTTTTCAGGCTTGATTCACTTGATTGTCAGATAACAACGACGATTCTCTGCTTGGCAGGGCACGTTGTGCCGTTGGTCCCGACTATTCCCTTGTAAGGGTTCCAGAGATCTGACGTCGTAGCGTACCCTGGTCCCCAAGGCCATGGCCGAGGATACAAGAGGCGCTAGGATGATGATGATGACCATCAGTCTGTCCTTAACTGGACGTGGGTCCCCACAGGGTTCATGGTTATCACGCTGGGCAGGCAGATAGTCGCAGTTTGATGGTAGAACATAAGGATACTCTCATTTCCCGGTATGCCCTTAGTCGCTTCTTAAGACACCCACGGGAATGAATGGGGTAGTACTATTCTAAGCCAGTACCTTTTAATTGAAACACCATAAAACTTCAGCACAAACTTCCCAGTCCATCCGGGTATCAAAACGTTTCTAATTAAGGGATTCCATCGTATTTGATAGGACGTAAAACACATTCCGTTCCCGAGATAGGTGTAAATTGTAAAACGTGAATTACTCAAATATTTACCGGGCGCTTCGCTGGACGCCTCCTGAGCACCACTCCCATTGCGGTGGAAACACAAGGTTGTAGTTTCAGTCTAATAATTTGAATGGACAGAGTAACTCTTAATGGAAAACATTTAATCCTACTACTATTATAAAGGCGAAAGTTTGTATGTGTGGATGTGTGGATGTATGGATGTATGGATGTTTGTTACTCTTTCACGTAAAAACTACTGAATGGATTTGAATGAAACTTTACCACAATATAGCTTATACATCAGAATAACACATAGGATATTTGAAATCGAAACCCACGCGGACGGAGTCGCGGGCGGCCGCTAGTGTAAATATTATCTTAGTGTTAATGTCGCCAATAAAGGAAGGTCGACTAAAAATGAGATAAGATAATATTGATCAAGCTTGATGGTAGTGGCGTTACTTAATATTATACATGTAAATAAATACCCAATCCAAAGAAAATTGTTAATGCGCCCAGTTTTATCTCTATTGTATTTCATGGCACGTAAAATTACAAGATTTACCAAAACGAATTCTACCACCAAACAAAAGCTAGTCCCGGGTCAGTTTCTTGAATCGCTATGTTTTTTATTTTGGGTGATACATAAATAAGTAGTAACCAGTGCAATGACATTTGCTTCTCATTTTAATTTTCGATTATTACTTTCAATAGTTATTTGGCGTGAGAGCGATGGTGGCCTAGTGGTACGGACGGCGGCTCACATACGTGAGGTCCGCGTTTCGAATCCGGGCCCACGCCTCTGGATTTTTCGAAACCTATGTGTGGATTTCTGCCATTAGCTCTGCGGTGAGGGAAAACACCGTGAGGAAACCTGCACATTCAGTGATTTCTGAATTTAGTTCAGTTAGATCTGAATGTGTAACCATGATCCAATCTGTCTGGTTCCCCTCTATGGGTTACGAAGGTCTGATGGCAGTCGCTTCACTGTAATAACCAGACTTGCCAAATCCTGGATGATGGTCAAAGCGGACCCCGTATAAAAACGAGATAAACGCTAGGAAGAAGAGTAATTTGGCGTGACCGGACGTGAAACACTTCAGTATGTTTCCAATTTTAGAAGTATGGACCGAATCTAAACAGTTGGAATTATTCACAAGTCTTGTTTTGAACTACTTTGGATGTTTACTATTAGCATACGTTTTGATTTGTCAGCCTGATATTATTTGGTAGAAATTTATTTACATAAAAATGATAAGGAAAGGAGCGTTTGTTTGTATGAAAGTAATAGTGTTGTGAACATTTTGCACTTTTAACTAGGTGCGGACTTGTTTTGTTAAAGGCAAATCAAATCAGATCAGAGAACTATGTTTGATGGGAAAGAAGCTGTTATGTGTATAAGCTGCAGGGCTTTGTTGACAATATTGTTGGCAGCGGTATTATTATTTCTTAGAGTCAGAGCAGTGTGTGTACCTAACATTGTCTGAAGGTAAGTGTTTTGATAAAAATCAAAATTATTTGTATGACTTATTATTTATGTATGTATTAATAATCCACATCTTTAGTCTGTCTTCAACTGCCTCCTTGGTCTTGTGGTTAGAGCGTTATGCCCTAACCTCGGAGATCCTGGATTCGAATCCCGCAGGGACCACATTCACTTTGTGTTGGTTTTCCCAGTTTGTAGGATTGAAGCATTTGATTGTCCGATAACAACGATGATTCCGTGCTGGGGAAGGCATCTTAAGCCGTTGGTCCCGACTATGATCTAATTGGTCTGGTTTCCGACGAGTAGCTCCACTGTAATATCCAGGATGGTCAATTCAAAATCATATTCATAGCGTGCCCTGGTCCCCAAGGCCATGGCCGAGGATACAAGAGGTGTTAGGATGATGTTGACCATCAGACTGTCTTTATCTGGACGAGAGTCCCTTAGGAAGGGGGTGGGTTTCCCTGGCTATCATGCTGGGTAGGCAGTTGGTCGCAGTTTGACGGCAGAACATAGGGATACTCCCATTCCCCGGTATGTCCCTTAGTCGCTTCTTAAAATACCTACGGGAATGAATGGGGTAGTACTATTCTAGGCCGGCACCTTTTAATTTAAACACCATAAAAGTTCAGTACAAACTTCCCGGTCCATCCGGGTATCAAAACGTTTCTAATTAAGGGATTCCATCGTATTTGATAGGACGTAAAACACATTCCGTTCCCGAGATAGGTGTAAATTGTAAAACGTGAATTACTCAAATATTTACCGGGCGCTTCGCTGGACGCCTCCTGAGCACCACTCCCATTGCGGTGGAAACACAAGGTTGTAGTTTCAGTCGAACAATTTGAATGGAAAGAGTAAATCGTTATTGAAAACATTTTATGTAGGTATAATTTACTCGTAAAGCAATGTTCATTAAATATTATATTGGTGTTAATGTCGCGATTAAAAGGAAATTCGATCGCGATTTAAAGGATATGAAAATCGATCTCAAAATGTGTTGGTAAGAGCATAACTCAATAACAATAGGAGCTCGATGGCGCAGTGGTTAGCGCACTCGGCCTGCGGTTGCTAAAGTTAAGCAACGTTTGCAGATGCCAGTCATCGGATGGGTGACCGAAAAATTTCATCTCGAGCTCCTCCGTGCTTCGGAAGGCACGTTAAGCCGTTGGTCCTGCGCCTGATCTCTCTACGGTCGTGTCAGATTGCTGTCCCACCGAATTATGAGAGTGAAGGAATAGGGAGTGCACCTGTGCTTGCGCACTCACTTGTGCACTATAATATATCCTGCGTACCTGGCTGATCGTAAGATCGGCCGCCATGGCCGAATACGGCCGGAGGGTATTATTATTTATTAACTCAATAACGCCTGGAACAATTTGGTCAATTCTTTTTTGAAATTGTTTTTTCATGTCCAGGGATGGTTTTCAGGCAAGAAACATTTCTAAACTTAGAAACGGGACGACAGGACGGGACGGGACGTGGACGAAGTCGCGGACGGAAGGCTAGTTATGAATAAATATGTTGATAGATAATTTAAAATGGCCTTTTGTGTATAGGAACACTTGCAAAAGTAGAAATAAGAGTTCTGTTAGCTGTAATTTCGCACTTAGATCAAATTGTACCTTATTTCATACACAATAAAAGTTTACTTTTTATTTAATATTTATGCGCCTAGTGCCACAGGGTACTGGGTGCATAAGCAATAACGTTGTACCCTTGTACCCTTCGGGAGTGGAACAAGCGATCTCTTGACTGCATGGTATTTCATAGCATGACAAATTACAAGATAAACAAATTCCACTACCTTACCAAAGCTACTCCTGGTCGGATTCTTAAATCGATATTATTTTTTGTTAGGTGATTGATACATAAATAGTTTCAATTGCAGTGACAATCATATTTGATGAAGAAATCTCCCCATTATAATTTGAAATTATAATTATTTACAGTATTTTGGCGTGTCCGGACGTGAAACACTTCAGTATGTTTCCAATTTTAGAAGTATGGACCGAATCTAAACAGTTGGAATTATTCACAAGTCTTGTTTTGAACTACTTTGGATGTTTACTATTAGCATACGTTTTGACTCGTCAGCCTGATATTATTTGGTGGAAATTTATTCACATAAAAATGATAAGCATATGTTTGTATGCAAATAGTAGTGATGTGAACATTTTGAATTTTTCACTAGGTGCGGACTTGTTTTGTTAAAGGCAAATCAAATCAGATCAGAGAACTATGTTTGTTGGGAAATAAGCTGTTATGTGTATAAGCTAAGCAAGCCACGAATTAATATTACTCATTCGGGGGGCCCTACTACCTCGGTAATAGATGAAATCTTTCACCGTAATACGAATTATAGCAAATATTTATACTGTTTGTGCAATGACGGGCTTGTTCATAGGATAATGCCGAAACCATATTGGTCGACTTCTGTCAATCAATTCAAAGTAAAGTAACAACATTCTTTAATAAATAATTGTAGTGGCTAATAAAAAAAAAGTACTCGTAGCAAACATTTTTTCCAGCGATCATAATAATATAAATTAAACATACTTGTCGCCGTCACAATGTACAAAATAAGTTTATCACTGATACTAATAAGTAGATATTCGAGTACAAAACATAATCCGTCCTCATTTCATATTCGACTTGCAAATCTCGCCATTAACCAGTTGAATAATAAATTCCGCTGTCGCATTGCTACTGGAATAGAAACCAAGGTTTGAAGCTGCTGCAAGCAAGACAGTATGTGCAAATGCACGATATTATTAAGGGAAGATTGGGTTTTTAATTCGCTTAATCTATACTCGCACTACATATTATCCATACTTACTAACATAATGAAGCTGAAGAGTTTGTTTGAACGCGCTATTCTCAGAGCCTACTGGTTCGAATTGAAAAAGTCTTTTGATGTCGGATAGTCCATTTAAGCTATATTATAACACTGTGTGCGGAATAAGAAATCTACGCACTGAGAGGCGGCCGCTAGTTCCTTATAGGCTTGAAAATCATATTTAAAACTTTTACATGGTTTAGTTTTTTGTAACACGCGATGTCATAAAAGATGCTCATGTGATAAACGTGTATTCAAATTAAAAATAGCTTTGTTAATGGATTAAGCTTCTGGTCTGCGGAAATAACAAGGATTTTAAATGAGGTTGTCCTATGTCTATGGACTGCAATAAGCTTATAATAATATCATGAATTATCTCCAAAACTCAAGAACAGATTTGTTTATTCCTAGATCGATTTTATTGTCTACCAAACCTTGCAGACAACAAAATCCAACACCGCAGCTAACTCAACATTGTTTTTTTAGCTACAATATCCCGCGATAACGAACGCTGCAAGAACATAAAAATAGTTTAATAACACCGTACAAAACTCACCGAACGGAAATAGCTACGTCTGGACACACGTCATAAAATTGTACGACGAAAACGTCGGAGCAACTTTATTGGCACTATCATGACATAGCTTATCCGTCATAAAAATATGTATCGGTATTGTAAGAAAAATATGACGGGAACTTATGTTAACATTGCTCCTGGTCTTCTTACTAACATCCCAGCAAAAGTAATCCTTAAATACGACCGTTTAGAGTCCAATACCCGTCGGTGATAAGAAAATGTAGCGGGTGCGTCGCGCAAAGAAGTGCGAAGTGGGTGTGTTTTTGAATGCCATAATTTTGTTTGCTAGGTTGTTGCGTGTCAAGTCTGGTTGGCAATCTATGAAATACGGGCCCTCAATATAAAAACGAAATTGGAACTTTCTTAGAACGGGTTTTCTGTTTATTAAGAGCTAATAGTCCACCATCGAGTTAAATATTGATAAGGCAAAAAAGATTTCAGTTTTACAAAAAAAAAAACAAATGCTTAAAAAAACCTAACAAAATCATTCATGGTTATTAGTAAATCGACTGCGACGCAGGCCATTAATTATTTCAATAATTTCTTAGATCTATAAACCACTCCATATTTCAATAAAAATCACCCCGAAATCTTTCCCCACTAACCAATATCGTTTCATTTTCCGCTGGCGGACAAAAATGCCAACAAAATGAAATTCAACGTCAAAAAGTTAAATAACACTTAAATATCGACGCCGGATGGGCGCGGCTGGGGACTTTTTGTCCCATTCCCATCCATCAGGAAGGGTTTCCACTCATCGGCCACTCGACATTAATACGACACCATTATCAGTAGCCACTGAAGGGTTAAATTACGGTAAAATGTTTTTTTTCCTCCACCGTGGCAATGGAAACGAAGTAAGAAAGTCATTTTTGTTGTAGGTATTTGAAATATTGATCGCTTTTTGTAGAAAAAATACTTTTTTGCGTAAAAAAAACTTTTAAGATCTAAACGAAACCGTAACCACTAAACACATGTTTTTCTTTGTTTGCTTGAAACCACGGTTGTCGTTATAAAATTGAACGTCACAACAATAAACACTCATGTAATATCCAAATAACGTTTAAATAGTAAGTAAGTTAGACAAAGAGTTATATTAATTATAAATAATTATTATCTAAGTCGTCCAATTAAACTATTAATATAGAAAATATTTCACTGTCAGTGATTGAAATCGCAACAAATTTATTAATTGCGTATTGAATCATCTGGACTTAGGATTGGCAGTAAAATCGTAAATATTTTAGTGCTCCTATTTCAGCAGATGATAGATGTTCTAATCACAATTTGCATTTATTAAAGTAGAATACAACTTGTAGCACTATTATTGCCTAAATCTATAATTTCTATATTTTTTTTATTATATAATAAAGCTGAAGAGTTTGTTTGTCTCAACGCGCTCATCTCAGGAATTACTGGATCGAATCGAAAAATATTTTTGTGTCAGATAGTCAATTTTTCAAGGAAGGCTTCAAGCTATGTACATTGTACAATTGAACACAATTTGTGTGGAAACCGAAATCCTCCACTAGGCGGCCGCTAGTTATTTAATTCAAGCGCAACACATTTATTTGAATAACCCTTTGATATTCATAGTATATCAAAGCGCTTGTGTACCTAAAAGTTATTTTAAAATAACCGCGGGAATGTATGTAATATCCGAGTGCATCTTTATTCGGCCATTATAATCTTGACTGTTTAGAGTCCACGTGTGGTTAAGGACCCCCAAGAAAGCAAACCTAGATATAAAAACCAGCCGCTACATTACAGTGCAGCACTGTTATTCACCATTCTACTGTCTACTTCAACAACATTGGCCACTCAATCCCGATACCCTCATACTTCCAAACCAAAAAGTACAAAAATAAACCAAATAATAACCACGAAAACAATGAAGCTCCATAATTTTTCGCTACTACGTTTCAAGGGCCATCAGGCTACGGAGTTGAGGGGCACTCAGCTCGATGGCTTTTAGCCCTGTATAAAGAGATCTTTATACAGGGCTAAAAGCCATCGTTTTATTTAGATATCTGACTTCTAAGCTCGTATATTTCGAGGAACTATTCCGACTCAGTGGTTTATTCAAGAAAGGTATTTGTACAGTCGACCAGGGAATTGGAAGTACTCAAGTGTTTCGAGACAAGAGGCTGTAGTTTTTGGTTTCGACCGCGTTCAATTTAACTTTGCGTACTTCTTGGCTTCATATTTTGTTTCTTGAGGGATCAGTTGAGTTTTTAAAGCAAACATATGTTTATGTTACGGGCGATGTGACCGTCGAGGGCACTATTAATAATGACCGGTCTTTATTAATATTGACCCGTTACCCGTAACGTAACATATTTCTTCTTCTTCTTTATCGTTCCTTCATAAATATTTAGGTGTACTGTACATAAATATGTACGTCTGCACAATCATCAAGCAATCATCAAGGCTAACAGACTGATAATATTTAGTTTAATTTAATCTGTTATAACCCTAAATATTCAGTTCGGGGTAAAAAGCATTCAAAACAAAAAATTAAGTCCGACCTACAATTATAAAACATGAATCCCTACAATGGTTACCGAAAATCCTACTACTATTATAAAGGCGAAAGTTTGTATGTGTGGATGTGTGGATGTATTGACGTATGGATGTATGGATGTTTGTTACTCTTTCACGTAAAAACTACTGAATGGATTTGAATGAAACTTTACCACAATATAGCTTATACATCAGAATAACACATAGGATATTGGAAATCGAAATCCACGCGGACGGAGTCGCGGGCGGCCGCTAGTATAAACTAATTTTGATGTATTCCCCTCCTCTTCAAAATTTATATTTGCAGGTTCGAAACTATGAACTAATCTCTACATTACTCAAACAGTTAAGAAATGATTAAGTTAAGAATTGAATTGACTTGCGTCAAACTTCTCATTCTAAACCAAACTTGTCTTATAACAGACAATATTCTGTATAAACACGCTGAGGCAACTAGGGCGGTGTATGCCTTGTTGAGTTTTACAGAAGTGGCTGAGTCTGTGTTTACTTTGAGGCCAGGCGTCCTGGCTGTAACTTGCAGGTGAGCTCGAGCGGGCCAATTCAGGAAATTATAGCGAAATCAATATATAGTCCTCCTTGTCGAAACCGAATTCGGCGACCTCAGTCTCTTTTACCGCAAAACCGAACTTCGCTTTATCACATTGAGGGCAGAACAGCTGACCATCTGCATTCGAAGTATAAATAGCACAGATATTATAGCTTCGTTAGACGGTTCTTGTGGCATTGGCGTTTTGCGTCAAGCTCTTTCGGAATCAATAGTATAGTAACGGAAAAAGGCTCGTAAAGCATTACTATTTGGTCTGGATTCTGGTAAGATCTTAATCCATACTTATACTTACTGATATATAAAGCTGAAGAGTTTGTTTGTGTGTTTGTTTGTTTAACACTTAAGGACGCGCGCTTCAATTTGCAACACAAATAGTCGCTACCGGGTCCAGCGGACCCAGAAAATATTATGTGTTTATTCTAAAACTTCTCAATGAAAGTCATTGATGTTTATAAATATCGTAAATAATGTCCAAAATAAAAACAAATCTTAAGTCAAATACTAATATTTATTGTTTTACTTAATCAAACAATCACCACAAAAATAAAACGAATTTTGGCATAGCTTTATGGCTAATGTTAAAAAAAAAGCTATAAATACTGTAAAGATATATTTTTTACAAAATCTTTTTACTTAAATATACTGCTATAATGTATATACTAAAACAAAATGTAAATAAGCGATCAATTTTCATAGGAACTCGCAAAATCAACTTTCAAAATCAACTTATATTTTTTTGGTGTATAATAATTTTCCATCACAGTTCTGCATTTACCTTTATAAAATTAACCTATAAAAATTAGCACAAATTTGTTCCATATGTTCTCCATAAACTGTCGTATTATGGTTAACACAGAAAACCTTGGTTTTCCTGCCTTTCTTCCAGTTACAGAGACCGCAACGTACTTTTCATCCACCCGTAGGCCCTTCCCGTACGCGGGATGTTTCTGTTGGTTCTACTTCTGGTAAAATGTGTTGGATACGGGTTTAGATATGCTGTGATCAGATTCTCTAATTCGTGTAATCACAAATTCCGGTTGCTCGCCATTTTCTACGAAATTACGTAACAAAAGTAATAAACAAACATAAATAACATGATGAAAAAAACACTTACGTATTTAGTCGCTACCGGGTCCAACGGACCCATACACACCTTTCAGGCCTGTAGCACTCGCATGCAGTGCGCCAACTGATATCCAAGATGACGATCTATCGCCTCATTCTGTCGTCGAAAGGTACTAAGAGCGGCATCGTCGCAAACTACGTATTTTTGAAGTATTTCAACAAAATACAAGGCACTGGGTCCATTGGACCCAGTAGCGCGTCCTTAAGTGTTAAACGCGCTAAGCTCAGGAACTACTGGTCCGATTTGAATAATATTTTTTGTTTTGACTTGTTTTCAATAGTCAAAAGCCTTTGTGTGTCAAAGGCTTTTGACTATTGAATACCGAAATCCTCGCGGACGGAGTCGCGGGCGGCCGCTAGTTATTTTAATAGTTGACTGGTAGAAAACGTGATCAAGCATGTGATCCGCTTTTTAAATCAATAAAACTTCTTTTATTTATGTTCATTTTATTAAATCGGTGATAACAGCACAAGCAAAAATTCCTGGAAATAATTTATATAGCCACTGATCTTATCCATAAAGGATTTTTCTCCTAATCTAATTATCTTCAAAGAGGGAAACGCTCTTTTATACTTATATCATATCAAGATAATAAATACAAGTAGGAGTAGGATGTATTAATGATTATATTATGAGAAGGGTCAAAGATCAAAGTCCCTCAATAAATGAATAAATGTCGGACACTAGTACATCACGCACATTAATGTGACCCTACAACAAGTTGCTTCGTTGAGTGTGATATAATAATCCCCACCTAGCCATTTCATATACATGCAGTGGCTATCTGTACGATGTACTTGTTTATATTAAATGGCTTGATTAAGTGCGTAAATGCAGCTTTACATCGATTCTCAGAGACTTTAAGTATTCCCTGCATAACATAGCTTGAATAGAGGTCCGCCAAAACAACTCAAGCTCCGGCGCCAACAATATTTATCTCTATTTTTAGAGTAAAAGTAGTGAAACTATAATAAAGAATCCCCATTCCTTTACTCATGAAGGGCATATTAAAATTCTCCATGCTTAAAAAGATATGTTAGCATAAGAATTTACGAATAGGGATTCCTTATAATAATTATGCTACTTTTACTCTATAATCTTAGATATCCTTTGGCGCTGGGGCTGCGGTAATTTTGTGTGGGATTTGGCGGATCTTATTACATTGCAATCGAGTAAATATTTCCGGAGCGTATTAGATTCAAACAAACAAACCAAATTATTATGTTACTATCTTTTTTTTTAATTATAATTTAAGTGTAGGCAAACGATCAACTCTTATGATTTAACCCTATTCACAAACTTACCCGGGTTCAGATGGGTTTATTTGCTAAAAGCGCAAGACATTGTATCCGTCGAGTCGGAGGTCTTAGAAGATTTGTGATTCAGAGCATTGATCTTATAGTTCTCGCAACCACTATTAGGCAGTTTGAAGCTTATTGTATTTGCAGTAAAGCACATTCTCACCTAATGGTTTTCTGATTTAATTATGTGGTGATGTGTTGCGTTTGGTATTATTAACATCCATAAAATTTTAAACGCATGCGAATAATAATTTTATACATTGCAACGTGTGTTACAAAACAGTACCTCTCTTTATTGTACCATAATCGGATCAGTCAATATAAATGTTTAAATCATATTATTTTCATTCAAAATTCAACGTTACGATTGAGGGTTTTAAATAAAATATGCGATCAGCTTAAAACATAAAATATGAAAACTATGACTGCAAAGTTCCATCATCGAATGAAACTGTTTCAGTGCACGCTTGCAACATTTTCCAATTAAATGAAACACAATATTTAGGCGACACGACAGAATAATATTTTGGTACTAGACATAAACGCGGGTGTGGAGTGAAAATAAAATGTTTTATGTCAGTTTACAAATATTTAGCCAAAAATATACATTTTGAAAATCAATTACTCGTAGATCTCTCGTCACAGAAAATATTTTTTAAACTATCCTTGTTTTTGGGTTTTTGGTAACCAGCCACTAGCTAGGGTTGGACTTTTGATCACTAGCCACTTGTTTTGTGACCATACCATTGATCATAAAATCTTTAAAAATGACAAATGATGAAGCAAAGTTCATATTTCCTGCATGAAACATGTAAAGGCAGTAGGACGGAAAGTATTTTATTTTATAGAAACTACACAATAGCACATGCTTTGTTTTTAGGCTAAAAAAATAACTTGAACAGATTACATAGTCCATTTTAGCTAAGATGATCTCTTTGACAGGTATACGAAATTTTTATAAGAAATTAAACTTTATTTCAAGGCAATAAGCTCCACCAGCTGTTTATAAGTTTTTCCACAGACCTCTAAATGTTTTAGAATAGTGTCGTTTTTCCATTGAATCGTCAACTGTCACCGGGAGCATCTTAGATGAAATGGACTATAGCCAGTAATCCCGACAGCTTCCGGACAGATTAGAACCCTCGCGCTATTTAGGGTAAACCGCATCATTGGCAGGTTTGCACAACTATACAGCTTTATTAGACTCTCGACTCGTGGTATTATTGAGTTGAAGGCTACTAAATGCAGGGTATTTAAAGATGTACTTTGTATAGATAATTCAAATGTTTTTGCATAGTGCTAAATAAAACTTCAATATTTAAAAGATTTTTTTTTTCGTCAATGGCAAAATACACTACACAATACACAAACTTGTTTGTTTTTCGAAGTATTCTATTTAGGCAACGCATTTTAATCTGGAAGTAAACTGAAACTATTAAAAAGGAATTAAACTGTAAGAACGGTATTCGTACAAACGATTTAAAATAAACCTTTACCAAAGCTCATAACAAGTTATAGCACATTTAGGGCAAAATTCTTGAGAGAAGTTGTTTTAACAAAAAAAATATCGTTTTGTTAAACCAATGATGCATAATATTATTATAATCATTTTTTTTCTAAGAGGAAACTCAACAAAATACTACATTTAAGATTTTTATATCTAATCACTCTATTTATGTAACAGACGATGAGTACGTGTTTAGGTGTTGATTAGACCCCGGGCTCTATTTAGGGTCAACCACACCATTGGCTTCGCAACTCTTGATGCATAACTGACTGCTCCCCAATGTGTTTGGTTAGTTAGCGCGCCATAAAATGTTTATTATCACTTAATTATATATAACCAGCGGCCACATGCGACTCCGTCCGCGTGGAAATCGGTTTTCGCACACATACTGTTATATTATTATAGCTTAAAGCCTTCCTCGAAAAATAGACTATCTGAAACAAAAAAAACAATTCGATCCATTGGTTTCAGAGTTTAGCGCGTTCAAACACACAAACAAACGCTTCAGCTTTTATTATTATAAGTATATAATATGATATATCGTGTGGTATAAAATCAATGGCTCAAAGATCACAGACGCCTTGTGCAGCTACTATAATATTGACGCAGTTGTACAAATAAATAATCCCACATATGTTTGTGTTTGCGTAATACTCGATTAAATTTAAAGTCACGAGATTCGGAGCAAGCTTATTAATAACACGATAAGTTTGATGGCGTAATGTACATACATACATACATAAGTTTCTAAGCTTCTATCTCAGAGACAGATTACTTAATAGTAATTTATGTCACCAGATTCAGTTACATTCAGTTACAGATGTATGAAATAAAATATTCATCATTAATAATTAATTTAAAAATATTGGCAATAATTTATTAAACCAACAAGTTCAATAACACTTTCAGCCTGCTTTTCAAATATTTTGATGCTTAATTCATGCGTTCTCTAAGGTTTACGCGACTGTTACTCATGAATTTTCCCGTATATATGTAATTTCAAAATTACACCGCGATTATATCCGTTTAAAAGTAGTTTTATTTCATATCCCAGGATTATTTAGAAGCATTATCATTAAAATTATAACAACACAAAATCAGTTTTCCGCTACGAATCCAACTGCAAGCCTTTTTAAATGAACTTCAACTTTAACTGTTACGATATAACTACCAAAATGAACTTTTACAAAATAAATGACACTCCACAAAGAATGGTCACCGCCCTCAGGAAATGAAGAAACTGCGTGACCTTGGCGACGGTCAGTCTGGAATGAGAAATGTAATTTCCTATGGATCATTTCAGAGGGAAAAATTATGAAATATTTCCACGTTTTCTCAAGCTTGAAGAGATATGAATTGTCGGGGGAAATGTTGTTTAAGGTCTTATTTTAATTTGAATGAAAGCGGCAAGGACTTTTTAGAACAAAAAAGATTGAAGCATAGTAGGTGTGCAAGTGTTTTTTAGGGTTCCGTAGCCGAAATGGCAAAAAAACGGAACCCTTATAGATTCGTCATGTCTGTCTGTCTGTCTGTCTGTCTGTCTGTCTGTCCGCCAGTCTGTCACAGCCACTTTATTCCGAAACTATAAGTACTATACTGTTGAAACTTAGTGAGTGGATGTATTCTGTGAACCGCAACAAAGTTTTCACACGAAAATAGAAAAAAAAATAAAAAAAGTGGGGGGTCCCCATAGTCAGAACTGAAACTCGAAATATTTTTTTTCATTGAACATATACGTGTGGGGTATCTATGGATAGGTCTTTAAAAATTATATTGAGGTTTCTTATATCACTTTTTTCTTAAGTGAATACTTTGCGTGACAGACCCTTCCAAAGTGGAAAAAAGTGTGTCCCCCCCCTCTAACTTCTAAAATAAGAGGATGACAAAACTGAAATTAAAATATAATGTACATTATCATAAAAACTACCAACGAAAATTGGTTCGAACGAAATCTATTCAGTAGTTTTTTTAATACGTCAAAAATAGAATTTGTGCGGAACCCTCAGTGCGGAGTCCGACTCGCACTTGGCCAATTTTTTTATGAATATTGTTTTGTAAATGAATAATCATTATTTTTTTCATTTCGAAAAATGTATGTATGTACCCTAATGGTACATACTTTTTCCTAATGAAAGAAAGTTAAATGTATATTACATGATGTTTCTTAGGTTTACGCTACTATTACTAATGAAAAACAAACAATTTTAAAACGGATATAATGGAGGTATCCTTTTTTCAAAGTAGTTTTATTTTATAATGTACTTTACTAATATCTTTAATTTATATGTGTCATGTTTAAATCGTGTGACTCATTCTTGACAAAACAAGATTTACTTTCGTTTTCTTTGCTATCAGTTCAGATTTGATTTGTATAGCCCACTAATGGCAAAGGTGGTCTTCTTTCTCATAGAAGCTCCGGCTTATAAGTGCCATTAATCCTTTAGGTAATTTGATCTTAATACAGTGAGACTTTAAACTCAACAGCCACCAACAGAATCATTCTTAACAACTCCCGCTTATTTTCAATCGTTCCGCCTCAGATAACTCAACAACAACTTCACTCAGTCGGAACACTCAACCTGGCCGGTATCTGAATTGCCCAGGGAACCGGATGGCCGTGGAATTTCCGTTGATTCCCCTGATTCTCCCGATTCTACCGATTCCGTTTTCAGTCGTAATTGTGCGAGCCAGTTATTGGCACGCGAAATCATTACTGATTTGAGAATGGAACCAGCTACTCGGAAAAGTAGGCGATATTCGATTCCATCCGTTCTGGTTCGGTTGCTCGTTAAAATGTCAGATATCAGTGTGTTTGCTCAAATGGACTCTCGGATTAGCCGGAACAAAGGTCCGGTTTGTTTACCGCAGCTACGTGCCTTTTACAGGGTTAACTATTTTAATATATATTTATTTTTACTTAATTTCTTTAGTAATTGTCAACATGTTTTACTAGACTTCTAAATACTGCTCTATCGGGTTACTCAAATATGCGCTGTTTACGCGGCTAGGTGACCCTGTAGTGTGTTTAACATTAAAAATCAAGAAAACGTTGCCTTGTACGCCCCCTTAGTCGATTGAATTTTCCCAGAGGAATAAAAGAAAATAGTCACGAAAAGAAAATGGTGAACTGCTATTCTAGGTCCTAAAATAGAAGGCGTGCAATAATATTCAAATCAGGTAAATGTACTGTGGATGCGATAAATCAAACAACTAGTCATTATTGAACAGTATAATCTCAAGTGTTCAATTCTGCATTGGCAAACATCGTATTAGCCGACGCACCGTCCCGATCCGGCTTAGCTCCGGATTCCGCGCATATCTACACACTCGTGCCACTCCGCGACCGGCACAAATATTCGCGCGGCGGATCTCAAACATTGCGAGCTGCCGAACAAAGGAGTTACCCTTACCATTGGTGTTTACCATCGGTAATTGTGGTAGCTAGAACACAATTAATGAAAGTCATTTACATAAGTTACGTCGGTATTTCGTGTGGTAGACACTGATTTGAATAACCCTTAGTTAATACTTTGAATGAATGAAATAAAGGTGTATCGATGAAAAAAGGTTTTATTGCAAAAAAAGGCTTGAAATGCCTTTAGGCATAGTGCACGCAAAAATTTATTACAATTTGATAAAGTATCAATATAAGCGAAACAAAACGTGAAGCGGTTGCGATAAATCAAATGACTAGTCATTATTGAACAGTATAATCTCAAGTGTTCAATTCTGCATTGGCAAACATCGTATTAGCCGACGCACCGTCCCGATCCGGCTTAGCTCCGGATTCCGCGCATATCTACACACTCGTGCCACTCCGCGACCGGCACAAATATTCGCGCGGCGGATCTCAAACATTGCGAGCTGCCGAACAAAGGAGTTACCCTTACCATTGGTGTTTACCGTCTGTAATTGTGGTAGCTTGAGCACAATTGATAAAGGTTCGTTGGTGTCGTCGGTATTTCGTGTGGTATTTTCTGAATAACACTTATTTTTACTTTGAATGGGTACAGTTAGAGCTGTTTCGCTATGAGCAAATCTTAAAAAAATTTAAATGCTCACGCATAGCAACCTGAATTTATCTTAATAATATAATCAATAATATCAATACAATAGCAGAAAATAAACCAAATGTGCTGCGGATGGGACAGAGAAAAATAATTGTCATTATTGAACAGTATAATCTCAAGTGTTCAATTCTGCATTGGCAAACATCGTATTAGCCGACGCACCGTCCCGATCCGGCTTAGCTCCGGATTCCGCGCATATCTACACACTCGTGCCACTCCGCGACCGGCACAAATATTCGCGCGGCGGATCTCAAACATTGCGAGCTGCCGAACAAAGGAGTTACCCTTACCAATGGTGTTTACCGTCGGTAATTGTGGTAGCTAGAGCACAATTCATGGAAGTAATTTACATAAGTGACGTCGGTATTTCGTGTGGTAGACACTGGTAGACACTGATTTGAATAAGCCTTAGTTAACACTTTGAATGAATGAAATGAAAGCTGTATCGATAAAAAAACGTTTTATTGCAAAAAAAGCTTGAAATGCCTCTTTTTTATGTCAGAGGCAGCAAATTAGCTAGCGGGTCGCCTGATGGTAAGCAATCACCGCCGCCCATGGACATCCGCGACACCAGAGGTATCGTTGATGTGTTGCCTGCCTTAACCCCATACCCTCCCCAACTGAGCTCTGGCAACCTTACTCACCAGCATAAACATAGCACAACAGTTACGAAGTGCTACTTCACTGCGGTCTTCTGTAAGGTGGAGGTACTTCCCCAGACGAGCGGCTCATTCGAGAGGAATACCTCTCTTAAATGCCTCTAGGCATAGTGCACCCAAAAAAATATCCCTATTTGATAAAAAATCAATATAAGCGAAGCAAAACGTGCAGCGGATGCGGTAAATCACATCACTAGTCATGATTGAGCAGTATAATCTCAAGTGTTCAATTCTGCATTGGCAAACATCGTATTAGCCGACGCACCGTCCCGATCCGGCTTAGCTCCGGATTCCGCGCATATCTACACACTCGTGCCACTCCGCGACCGGCACAAATATTCGCGCGGCGGATCTCAAACATTGCGAGTTGCCGAACAAAGGAGTTACCCTTACCATTGGTGTTTACCATCGGTAATTGCGGTAGCTTGAGCACAATTGATAAAAGCTTATTGGTATCGTCAGTATTTCGTGTGGTACTTACTGGATAACACTTATTTTTACTTTGAATTGATTAAGTTGGAGCTGTTTCTCTATGAGCAAATCTTAAATAATAAAATGCTCACGCATAGCAGTCTAACTTTATCTCACTTTGATTAATGATCAAGGCAGCAGAAGTTTATATACTAAACGTGCTGCGGGTGGGATAGAGAAAATAACTAGTCAATAATGAACAGTATAATCTCAAGTGTTCAATTCTGCATTTGCAAACATCGTATTAGCCGACGCACCGTCCCGATCCGGCTTAGCTCCGGATTCCGCGCATATCTACACACTCGTGCCACTCCGCGACCGGCACAAATATTCGCGCGGCGGATCTCAAACATTGCGAGCTGCCGAACAAAGGAGTTACCCTTACCATTGGTGTTTACCATCGGTAATTGTGGTAGCTTCAGCACAATTATGAATGTCATTTACGTGGGTGACGTTGATGTTTGGCATGGTAGTCACTAGATAGCCCCTAGTTAATATTTTGAATGGATGAAATGAAATCTTTATCTATGGGAAAAGGTTTACTTGTATAAGAAAACCTTATAATGCCTAGGTATAGTCTACCCTAAAATTAATCCCAATTTGATATTATATCAAAATAATTAAAGCACAACGTGCTGAGGATGCAATAAATCAAATAACTAGTCATGATTGGACAGTATAATCTCAAGTGTTCAATTCTGCATTGGCAAACATCGTATTAGCCGACGCACCGTCCCGATCCGGCTTAGCTCCGGATTCCGCGCATATCTACACACTCGTGCCACTCCGCGACCGGCACAAATATTCGCGCGGCGGATCTCAAACATTGCGAGCTGACGAACAAAGGAGTTACCCTTACCAATGGTGTTTACCATCGGTAATTGTGGTAGCTTGAGCACAATTGATAAAGGTCCGTTGGTGACGTCGGTATTTCGTGTGGTACTTACTGAATTAGTTAATACGTGTAACTTACTATATTAACAGAAAGAAATTGAAGGAGGGAAAATAACAAGGATGACATTTTAGGCATCGTATCTGAACTTTTATGTTACTTTGATAAAATATCACGAAAAAAGCACTTTTCATCTTGCTTAACGAAGCCTCTTGTTCAGGATTGCTTAGTTAAGTTTTTTCACAATAAATACATTGGAATTGTTAATGCCTCCTTCATTGAAAAGATCGAAATACTTAAACATTATTTTGAAATTCTAATATTTAGAATTTTCTTGTGAGCTAACTCCTACACTTGCTAGGAGAATTATTATTATTAAAATTTAAAACATAACATAACGTTTCGCCAATAATATAATTATTACAGATAAAAATACCTCATGTGTGAGAATCAAAAGTAGCGTTTAAAACATCACTGTACTCACACATTACTCTCGTGTCCGTCCCTCTGCAAATCCGTAGAAATTAAGTTCGCAGTATTTGCTGCCAGCTTTGACATACACTGATATTTGCTATTTCAAATGAGCACTGGGCAAATTCGATAATCTAGGCGCCAGCGCCATCTGTGCGCGCCGTCGGTAAACTACGTGGATTATGAACTTTGTTACAGAGTTGTTGTTCTAATATTTTAGAAGTCGGAAAACTACGTTTTGGAAACACTTCATATTTGGGACTTGTTTCACGATTATGTCTAATACATCAGTTTTTCACCAAATTAAGCAAATTCGATAAATCTAGGCGGCAGCGACATTTGTGATCGCCGTGAGTCTACGCGGATTATGTTATGAACTTAGTTACAGAGTTGTTGTTCTAATATTTTAGAAGTAACTAATTGGCAAAGTTCGTTTAGAAAATACCTGATATTTGGGACTTGTTTCACGATTATGTCTATACATCAATTTTTCACCAAAATAAATGTTTTTTTCGAATTTGGCGCTCAATCTTTAACAATCCGCTATCCATTCATATCCATACTTTTCCTCTCTTAAATGAAGGCAAAACAGTAATCTAACACGACCGTATGTACCTTTGAGATCTTTGGTTTTGGAAAAATGTTTCAATAAACACAATATGGGTTTGAACAATAATGAATAAATTTTCCTATTTGAATAAAGATTATTTTGATTTTGATTTTGAATGTTGTTGTTCATAAACTACGTACCTACATTGCTGCTGCTCCGAGAAAGTCTTTAAATGAGAACTTTACTCGACCCGTATGAATTAAGAAAACTAGCCATTAACTTTATTAGTCATTTTCAATTCTTCATCGCCTTACCGCAGTGAGGTAGCAATAACTTCACGGCTGGCAATCTAGGAAATTTAATTTCCGATAACTGCAACTTTTTTTTATTTGATCGGTCAGCTTCCAATGATGAATCTGTGTAATTTTCCTTCATTTTAACTGAAATTTGCATTTCCATTCTACAGAAAAACATGACGTCATTGTTTCATCCCCGCTTTATTACTATAAAAAGGATAATAGGCGTCATCACGACAATGTTTCGCGCCCGCCACCTCTGAACTTGCCGGTTGCACAGAAGAATGCTCTATTTTAATGTAAATAGCATCGAGCGTAATTCCTGTGGTCGCTTGCGTTGTCGTTTTACACTGGATGAGTGAATAAACACGGAATGAAGGAGCGGTTCCGTGTATTAAGTCGGGTGATTTTCCACGAAAAGAGGATCGAAACTGGTTAATTACTTTGTGAGTAATGAGTGACTTCGTAAAAATGTTCTATTTCCAAAGCCATTAGGCCTGATGGATTAATTTCATATGCTTGATACAATATTATGAATCAACAATAGTTTGTATTGGTTAAGGTGTCTCCATAAAATCGTAATAATTATTATCTGCGAATAAAATAACTGTGTAAATGATGATGTCACGTCATATCTGCCCTACTGCCGTGTCTTTTCATACTTATTTTTTTTTAATTTATTTGCTATTAATGTTACATAGCACCTCACGGCTCTACTTATCAAAAAATTGTAAATTAATTTATAGTAAATTGGTTATAAAAGGTTACTATAATCTTACAATTTACTTAACATGAACCAAACTTTTGTGTGCAACCTGCCCGCGGTACCCTAAAAAGTGAAAACAAAAAATCTGTCGACATCTGCAAATAAGGAAATTATGAAACCGCCGCAAAAAGCTTGGCATTCAAGCCTTTGTCCGCTCGACACCTTTTGTTTTACCCTTTGAGATTTTAATTGAAAAATCAAATGGGGTTAGGTTTACGTGACACTTTAATCTTTTTCATTTACGCCCTAATTGTGGGCCGTGACGGCTACACAATATAATTGACGGAGTAGAAGTGAGACTTTTAGAGTAATGTCTTCTTTAAAAGATACATATCTATGCGCGTATTATTAAGACATTTTATTTGGACATTTAAGTGATTTAATTATTTTTGCGTTGCTTTTGGGTTTTTTTGAAATAATAATAATAATATAATGGAGGTTTACATATTAGGTGCGCCTATTGAAGATAATTATATCTCATGTACTTTGTATACTCAAGTAATAGCCTTCGTTTTGAGTAAAATATTTAAAAGAAACAATTATTACCTTGTATCTATAACTACACACATTGTACTGCCACTTTTAATTCTTAAAGTAAGATTATTATTTCATTGTGCCGACTAAAGTTACAAAGTAAGCTAACCAAAAATATTCCAGCCTGACAAATAAACCCAAGTGCGACTCGCCTTTATGTTGCAGAAATAAATCCACTCCACCCACCAGCTATCGGCCAATACCAAAATGGACTGGGCAAATACGGCAACAGACGAAATTCAATTTGTACTGCGGCGACGACGTCGACCGATCTCTCGCGAGGCTCCTCGGGCCCCGGGGACGCGCGCCGATTGGCTCTTTTGAAAATGGATCTGTGTGTTCGATATGAGTTAAGATGTCTGCATCCGAAAATTCAAATGACATTAATGCTCGTTCGAAATTCGAGCTCGATTCGAAATCTTTTATTGTGATGTGTGTGGCACTCCCACAGGAAGATTGTTGCTGTAACGTACACACTTATTCAAAAAAAAAATGTTAGGGGATTTGTGAATTTAGATCATTGCAATTTTACGAACTTAAATAAATAAATAAAAAGTATATTGTTGCTATTAAAAATCATTGCCATATTATCTGGTTTTTATAAAGTAAAAATTTCGATAACATGAAACGACATTGCATTATGTTATTAAAAGGCTTTTAGGCCAAACTGTACAAATATTTGTTGCTAAGCTTATTTTTTGCCGCGGAATCTTGCACCATGTTTCATTACTACAATATTCCACCCTCGCCTAATAAAAGTGTCATCTTCGCGTGAACTATTGGGCAGTATACCGGCCTAGCGCGATGAACCATAACCTAAGCTGACCTTTTGACTAATAACCCCTCAGTCATCAACGTCAGTTATAATTAGCGGGACGAGATTACTCCGTCTGTTACCTTGACTAGTACGAGATCTAATTTAGCCGCTGGTCAGGCCTTCCGAGTATCTGTTAGTGGCCTTTCACGCGTTGGTGACCAATAATAATGAGTTAAAGAAGATTTTGATTTAAAAGAGGAGTTGATGGAAATGGGATCAGACCAAGAGTGTTCTGAAGAGGTATTCATATATCCAGAAATCGATGATGATGATTATGATGAGTTTTTGCTTTGTGGCATAATGTCCTAGATATAAAAAAATATATAGCAAAATATTAATCCTGTTTCCCCAAACTTTCAGGGTTGCAATTAACTAATTTACTCGTATATCATTGCGATCCGTTGTACCTTCTTATCATCTATCTGGCTCATAAATCGCATCTACCTATTCCCGAAAAGATCAACCACCTCGGTCTCCCACACGTTCACCAACTCGCAAATACCCCGCAAGTGTTCCATCAACATTTAAAGGTAGTGATTTACGTGAGGCGTCAGCAATTGCCATCGAAGAGGCTGCTCACCTATCCTGACGTTGGCGCATTTAAGTTACCTTCCAACTTAATCCAATCCATTGGTTACCGAAAATATGTATAATAGAACAGTTTTTAAGTCAAAATGCCAAAGCTTTCTTGTAATTGATTTGCAATCAGTACTTTTTTTTGCATGTCGAACGTTTTTCTACCTGCCAGTACTTTGAAGTGAATAGCCCGCTGAACAGAAGTGCTGCAAGAAAGCAAGAATCTTAATAGTTTTCCTTGTTTAAACTATTATTACAAGTAAATAAATAAGTTAAGAAACAGGTTGCCAACTCGCAAATACCCCGCAAGCGTTCCATCAACATTTAAAGGCAGTGATTTACGTGAGGCGTCGCCGATTACCATCGAAGAGGCTGCCCCGCTGTCCTGACGTTGGCGCATTTCAATTACCTTCCAATCAAATTGCATATTTTTGGACCAATCTATTGGTAACCGAAAATATGTATAATAGAACATTTTTTAAGTCAAAATGCCAAAGCTTTCTCGTAACTTGATTTGCAATGAGTACTTTTTTTTTGCATGTCGAACGTTTTTCTACCTGCCAGTACTTCGAAGTGAATAGCCCGCTGAACAGAAGTGCTGCAAGAAAGCAAGAATCTTAATAGTTTTCCTTGTTCTAAACTATTTATGTGCTATTACAAGTAAATAAATAAGTTAAGAAACAGGTTGGCCAACTCGCAAATACCCCGCAAGCGTTCCATCAACATTTAAAGGCAGTGATTTACGTGAGGCGTCGCCGATTACCATCGAAGAGGCTGCTCACCTGTCCTGACGATCGGGCATTTCAATTACCTTTATATCAAAATCCATATTTTTAATTAACTATGGACCAATCCGTTGGTAACCAAAAAATGTAATAAACAAGATTTTTCAAGTCAAAATGTCAAAACCTTTAATTTGCAACTTAATTTGCAATGAGTTTTTTTGCATGTCAAACATTTTTCTTACATCCAGCACTTCGAAGTGAATAAGCCGTGGGAAGAAGTGCCGCAATAACACTTATTAAACTATTAGTGTACATAAGTAAATAAGGTAAGAAACAGGTTCGCCAACTCGCAAATACCCCGCAAGCGTTCCATCAACATTTAAAGGCAGTGATTTACGTGAGGCGTCGGCGATTACCATCGAAGAGGCTGCCCCGCTGTCCTGACGTTGGCGCATTTCAATTACCTTCCAACCTAATCCAATCCATTGGTTACCGAAAATATGTATAATAGAAGATTTCCCAAGTCAAAATGCCACAGTTTTTTTGCAACTTTATTTGCAACGAGTTTTTTTTTGCATTTCATACATTCTTCTGCCTACCAGCACTTAGAAGTGAATTGACTGCTGTGAAGAAGTGCTGCAAGGATTTTAGTAGTTTCCCTTTATAGTGCTATTCTAAGTAAATAAATTAAGAAACAGGTTGGCCAACTCGCAAATACCCCGCAAGCGTTCCATCAACATTTAAAGGCAGTGATTTACGTGAGGCGTCGCCGATTACCATCGAAGAGGCTGCCCCGCTGTCCTGACGTTGGCGCATTTCAATTACCGGCCTAGGGTACCGCCTGAATAATGTATAGGGAAGTCTGATTGAATCGTTCGCTTCTCATGTAGCGCTTAATTTTTAGCTGTTTGATCAATTATGTGCATATAAATTTTCGACCGGCCCGAGGGGATCTGGCCATATTGCTGTTATAACTTCGGTATTTTGCGGCGGGGAAACTATTCGTTCATTTTCGGAATCTTGCGTTATAATTTCAGGGGTTCTGTTTCGCGCGGTCAGTTTAGTCAGTAATTAACTTATACTGGGTAAAAGCTTCACAGTTTCAGATGTTTTTTTAATTAAAGTATATTAAAGACAGAGTCTTGTGTGTGTATTATCAATGGAGCAATCGTGATAAATAAGCAATAAGATGGCTCCGTAACAAATAAATATTTTAATAATAATTAATCATTCGGTAAACTAGCTTATCTTTAATAAAACAAACCAAAATAAGTAACTCGGACACTAAAGGTCGAAACCTTATTCGTAATTTCTAAAAGTCTAAACAATTAAGGCAATATTATAAGGCATGAAAATATTTAATTTTCTTTTTTTTGTGTTATAAATGAGCGCTATGAATTTAACTTAACTGCGTCCATAACGTTGATTAACGTTTCAACAAACGGATCTGCGATAAGATTTACGGACACAAAACGTTTTAAGTATCACTATCACAAAAAAACATTCCACCAAAACTCGACATGAAATTATTGGTTACTCGGAACGAATTTATAGTCTACACCTTCCTCGTTTGATAGATTTATAGGCGCAAACTACTTAGGATTGGGTACTAAAGTCTGTTCATCTTTAGTAGGTGTAGAATTCCTTCGCGAAGGAATGGATTTTCAACAGGAATGTCTTTAATTTTTTTGAGTAGAAACATCTTGGAGTTCTCTCTCCATTATAACATACTAGCGGCCGCCCTCAACTTCGTCCCCGTGTCCACAGACTGTTTTTTTTTTCAATTCAAACCAGTAGTTCCTAATATAAGGGCGTTCAAATAAACAAATAAACAAGCACTTAAACTTAATATGTTAATAATAAGATTTTAGGAGTTAACTTTATATCAGAATAAAAATATATTTCAGAATGTAGCAATTATTAGTTTTCACTAATACATGTTATTATTTTTATAACATGGCATACGCTGCGCTAACTAACTAATAAAAAATACTTAATTTGCGATTGAATTGAACCTTAAATCACGTCGATACTAAATAAGAGATTCAAAATAAAATCTAAAAGACCAACTCTGAATGCTAAAATCACATCCAATTGAAAAGCCAATATGAGCAGCTCGTAAACCTCACTCCGTAGTTTATTAGTCATTACATCCCACTAGCACTAATCTCTATCAAATTAACTGTTTATCTGTTCGTCTATGAAATATGGAAGTGGTTCGGCAAATTAATATCACTGCATCGGTGTTACTCGGCCCATGTGGGTTTGAGTTATTGCTTTGCCTTAAATTACTTTTATGTGGTACAAGTAAAATATGTATTTTTAACAAGCATTTAATATTATTCTTTATTTTAGTATAAGAACATATAACTATATGTTTAAACGATGTCAGCTTGCCGTGACCAGTGCCATTGAAAAACCCAAATATGGGATGTATTAAGCACTTTAAAAATATTCCCCTGTGTACATGCTTTGGTGATCGAGTGTTATATACAAGGCTGTTTCACCGGTATTTTATAATGTATTGAAAACAATTTGATTAAACATGTCACACTATTTGTCTTTCCATAATAATACCTGTTATTTTTACCAAAGCTTAGAATAATAATTTTTAACCAAACATGGTCAGGTAACGTCGTTTGGCTGCCATAGTTATTCTTTGGAACAATTAAACATTTTGATTAAAACAACAGAATTAGCCGAGCCTGTTTTTATCTTTTCGTTTTTAGAAATGCCGTTACTTTCAGAATAACAACGAAAATGAAATCATAAAGAACAAGCAAAAGACGGAAAAACCGCCGTTATAAAACTTCCAAGATCTGCATTGAAAAAGCAATGTAGATAGTGTAATCTGCAAATCTTCCTCTCGTAAAGTCTCTTTGAATTTCCTAAGAGGCTTACTCCGTATGAACAAAAGTAAATAACAGCGCCATCTATGCTTTTACCGTTGAACTACAACAATAGGGTGCGTGAAAATTGCTTGTAGGCTGTTTGCTTAGCCTGAATAAGCTCTTTAGTTGTATATCACACAACTAGATGTATCACTTAGTACCGTTTATAGCCGTTTGGTGGGTTCTATGGAAGGCTTTGAAATGTTAATTTGTGGTCAGTGAGTGGTTTCACGGATTGATATGCGTGAATTTTGGTTGTGGTCGAGTTTCATGAATGAGCCTATTGTAATTGTTCAATGCTAATTCTGATGGATTGCTGTTCGAAATACTGTTTTGTTACTATTCTATTATTGTAATTAAAATCAAATCAAACAATCCATGGGGTCATAAATCTTGTTGTTGCATGAATAGAATGAGTTTCACTTACGTATTATTTTTTTGATCTCTACTAAAGGAATACCATGAATGAAACTTTATTTTGCCGTATAGATAAAGCTGTCCCATAAAATTAGTATCGTATTTATGTTTCGTTGGTTGACACAGCTTAGCAGGCCTGCTAAAAACGTTTAAAATAATAGTTTTAGTTGAAATTATAATCTGCCTTATGCAGTACTGGATGTATCCTCAATGTGTTGGTAGAACCAGGACTCTTTCAGGTGGCGCCCATAGCTACAACGATGTTTAACAATCACCATTGCTTTCTGTTGGCTAAAAAAAACAAGGAAACGCTGCTGCCCCTTGGATTATTTAAATATACCGAATATCAGTACAATTTAAATATCTCACCCAATTTCAAACCAACTACCAATCAACACATTTCAAAGCTGGCTGGTTGCAGAGCTACTTGAGCTAATGTCACTGAGCAGGCAGGTTGCTGCCCATCGTAAGTTGGACAATAAAAACAAGGGACACAGCTGCCCGTTATTATAATTATTTTTTTCTTTTTTACGCAGGGAAACACATTTTCATGCCATAACTGCATATGCCATAACTGCTAGCTAGACCTGCAGTCGTGTGCAGGGCTCGAGACTTCGTCCCACTACCTACTAAAACCATGCGGTTTCCTTATCACCCGTGTGGTGGGAGGGACTGGTTCTCGTGCCCTGCCTGGTGAATGCCCAGTCCATTCCCGTGTATTCCCTGACCTAGAAGGTCAGGCCAGGGGGGCGCCTTGGGATGATGACTACGGAAACGACGTCATCCCCAGAGGGACACTGCTGCCCATGCCCCTTCACTGTATGATGCATGATAAAAAGGAGAATATTGCTGCCCTTGAAATATAAATTCAATTGAAATATCTAACACAATATTATACCAATTACCAATCAATATCAATACAATTCAATGTTGGTTGCTAAGTGTTACCTACTCGAGCGGGTTTATCCGGAGAACACAGTTATTGCGCCATCTCACTAATGAGGGCGGCAATCGATTTAATCCGCGTCTAATTTACTTGTTGGATAATAGATTTGTTCCATTGTGCCCTGGATTGTTCACAATATGAATAGTATTATACGATTCTTGTAGTGTAAAGCGATGTTTTAGTCAGAAGTTCTAGTAAGGTAAAAGAATATTTGACGTGCAAAACAGTGCAAAAGAATTTAATTGTAAATAAATTAGCAAAATAGACGCTTTGACTTTGACTTGGAGAAACTTTAGTATAGTCAATGACTCACGAGTGAAACATTACGAATATGACTAAAATGACGTACGTATTATGTAAAATGACTTAATACATTGTGTGGAAGTGTTTAATTAAGTATAAAACAGGGAAAATACACTCGAAAATTTCATCTGATTGATAAATAAAAAATAATTAATTGTTATTTTTATTACTAAACGGCGCAGTTGTAGTATGTATATAATAATGACACCCTGGACAAACATTTTATTTGATGAATATTTTGTTTGTTCTGAGTTTTGAGTCAATTTGTGTATAATGTACGTTTTTTATGTATGGTCTTTCTGATAACCCATAAAATTTATTAATTTAATTCGAATAATTACCACAGTCTCATTAAACATTAATGTTTCCCTGCAGGCTAGGGCTTTTCACTACATTAGACTAAATCACTTCATATTTTTGTGGACTAAAAAGTACATTAGTTTCTGTTTTAGATACCTACAGTGTTGCTATATATTGTGTTTAGTAGGGCCTTAAGCTCAGGTGCTCAGTTGGGAGGGTATGGGTTTTAGAAGCAAGCAACGCATCAGCGACGCTCGTGATATTGTTTTTGTGTATGGGCGTGATCACTTACCCTTAGGAACTTTCTTGTGCGTGTGCCTCCTGTTGACATAAAAAACCGTTGTGCATTGTGCTAGACGCAGGCAACGTATCAGCGACTCTTGTGATTTTGTTGCCATGTCCAGGAGCAGTGGTTATCACTTACCATCAGGAATTGTATAAGTTAGAGACTCGTGATCCCACAGACAAACTATGAAAATAGTTTTGTGGGACTTTTGTTATTGTTCGGTGAATCACTGTACGATTAATAAATAAATAAATAAATAAACTATCTTGCGTGATTGCCTTTGACGTCATAAAAATAATCTGTTGTGCGTTTATGGTAAAAAAAATTAACTACCATCTAAAATTATTATGAAGAATTCCAATGCAATAATTAGGTCACGTCAGTATGTGGAAACGAGCCAAAGTTGTGTCAAAAAGGATCCGTCCTAATTAACGTTGAACCGCAGAGTGACCGTGAAGTGGGACGGAAGGCTTTCGGTTGAAAAATGGGATAGCTATTGTAACTGACTCTACCTGCACAAACGTAGCAATCTACGAGTACATCTACATCTACACTAATATTATAAAGAGGAAAGATTTGTATTTTTGTATGTAACGAATAAACTCAAAAACTACTTGACTCATTTGAATAATTCTGACAATATTGCCTATTGCTATACTATCCCCGGTGAACATAGGGTAGGAACTTTTGATCACGGAAATGTGGGAGGAAAGGGGAATATTTGAAAAAGTAAATTACGTGCGGGTGAAGGCTAGTCTTTTATAAATAGAATATAAAAAATACTCAAAGATTGAATTATTAATAACATGTGAGTCAGCACTAAATATGAAACCTTGATATTCTGACGGTTTTTGCTAATTTTAATGCTTACAAAACGAAACTCAATTTAAAATCATGACAATTAAATCAAAATATTGCAAATTTTATAACATAGTTTCGAACTTTTACAACAAAGCTGTAGGAAAAAACGCGTAGAAAAAAGAACAAACAAGGCTTAAGACTACGCTACGACTTGACTACGACAAGAAGATATTGCTACAGACGCCTACGAAGCCGCTACGCTGCTACGTATTACCATAGTAGTCTGAATTCCGTGATATACAGAGAATAATACAAAGCGTAGTGGGAAACCACAACCAATATATTCGGTCTTGTGTATTGCCTCTTAATTACAAAGTTAAATTAATGTAACCTTCATTGGTCTGATACTTAAATCAAGAGGATGTCACTGGACTAATTTCAACATTATAAAGATGATTTTTTGATTAAAATCATTACCTGCTTAATAAAAAAATGTTAGTATCCATATATTTTTTTATATAAATGCAGTATATTAGCTTGTCTCTATCAGAAGCTAAGCAAGAAAGGAGCTCATATTGCCTAGCAACTGAAGCATTGTGCAACTGGCTGAATTAAAAAAAAAATAAAGGGAAATTAATAATAAAAACGTCTTAGCTCGATTGTATTTTGATACGCAATCAAAATCATATTAACCTAACAATAAGTTCTTCAATTAAACAAAACGACACTTTACGACAACAGCTGATTACGCGATGACTGGAACGCATTATTAATTCTGAAGCATGTGTCTAATATCAAAGAGCGGATTGAGAGGGTACCGCGCGATGAGAGGTCCTCGGCACGTCAAGAGCGTTAGGGAACATTCTGGAATTAATTGGAATTTTGACAGTTTGTGTAAGTATACGATGCGCTATATGTTGGACGTAAGTTGTAAAAGTTGTTTGTTAATTGGGTGTTAATTCTCACTAATATTATAAATCGACAATTGAGTTTGATTGTTCCGCTTTCACACCGTAACTAGAAAAGAAAGAAGAAAGAAAATACATTTATTGGCATAACCAAACACTCACAAAAACATAATAAATAAAAATTAAAAAACAGTTCTTAGAATAACAAAAATCAATCAGCACAGGTGTGTGTGTGTGTCTGTATGTGTGTTTGTGTGTGTGTGCGTGGTATGCCAATCAGGTCCGTACCTCAGCATAAGTTACTACGGCGGCTTAACTACTGAACTGATTGCTTTGAAATTTTGTAGACGTCAAGTTAGTAGTCTTGATTAAATAATAGGATACTTTTGATCCGGAAAAAAATCGGATAAAAATGATATTCCCGTGGGAAAACAAAATTATTGTTTGCAATATAACCGAATTCCACGCGGGCAAAGCCGCGGGCGGAAAGCTAGTCTACAATAATACTGGAAATTATAATTAGGATGTTATAATTCAAATTAAAAATACTTTTGTTCAGTTTTGATAGTTTTGTACTTAACAATTTAGCTGTGTGGAATTTAATAATCCTTTCAAAAAACGTGTTTAGTTGACATAACATACTTGGCTTATTTAATACTTTACCATTGCTATAAAGTTAATAATCTATACTTATACTTACTAATATATAAAGCTGAAAAGTTTGTTTGTGTGTTTGTTTGTTTGTTTGTATGTTTGTTTGTTTGAACGCGCTAATCTCAGGAACTTCTGGTCCGATTTGAAAAAATCTTTTTGTGTTGGATAGTACATTTGACGAGGAAGGCTTTAGGCTATTGGAAATCGAAATCCACGCGGACGGAGTCGCGGGCGGCCCCTAGTACTTAATACAATCAGTCGAAAGGATCCTTTTATACCCAATCGAATACACACGTCGACCACTTAGCTCCTAGCACTTGAACTAAATGACACTTAATTATGATAACACCTGATTATACGGTGACTTCGCCTTATTAATTATGAGGCCTGTGTCTAATATCACACGGTTCGAGGAGCTCTTGCGACAAGAGATCCTTGATATGCTGAGAGCATTCTGGAATATTCTGGAATGAATTCTATTCACTGGCAGTGGTAATGAGTTGAATTTAATATTAAAAAAATACGAAGACGTAAAACTAAGTACAATAACTCGCTTCGCCTTAATAGTCGTGTTAAAGAGTTCTGGAATTAATACGGAATATGAAAATCTGTATGCCGAATCTCTTCATTGATTAAACTAGCGGCCGCCCGCGACACTGTCCGCGTGGAGTTCGATTTTCAATAGCCTAAAGCCTTCCTTGCCAAATGGACTATCGAACACAAAAATATTTTTTCAAATCGGTCCAGTAGTTCCCGAGATTAGTGCGTTCAAACAAACATACAAACAATTCAGCTTTAAATATTATAGATTTATTTATTTTAAAGCATTTTTTGGTTAGTCTTCAATGAATGTTACAATTTTATCTGATTCAAATTTGCATTTCTAAGAGTAATCTTCTAAAGCCTGTGTCTTATCACAGGGCGGATCGAGTAGCTCTCGCGACAAGAGATCCTCGATATGCTGAGAGCATGCTGGAATATTCTGGAATTAATTCTATTGACTGGTAGTGATAATGAGTTGAATTTAATATGAAAAAAATTAGCGCTTGCTGATTTAAGACGTAATACTTAATACATGAACTCGCTTCGTCTTTACAGTTATGTTAAAGTGGTTCGGGTATAAATTGGAATATGAGAACCTATATGCTGGCCATTTTTTATATATATAAATACATATTTTTTGTGAATTTTCCCTGAAAGGCACTATTATCTGATTGTAATTTGCATTTCCAAGAGTTAATCTTCTAAAGCCTGTGTCTTATATCACAGGGCGGATCGAGTAGCTCTCGCGACAAGAGATCCTCGATATGCTGAGAGCATTCTGGAACGTTTTGGAATAAATTTGGATAGTTGACTGAGTTGGTAGTCGAACTTAATTTTTAAACATAAATAAACATGGCGAAAGTATAAACTGGCTTCGCTTACATACTACTCGTAACTTGTAAGTAATTTAAGTGTAAATTGGAATTTAAAATCTTTGTAACATCTTCTGATAGAAATAGTACAGTGACAAACATGAGTGAGAGGATGACACGGGGGAGTTTTTGTTGGTCACCAATCCGATGACTGGCCTCTGCGAGAGACGCTTAACTTAGAAATCACAGGCCGAGCGCGCCAACCACTGCGCTATCGACCTCTTCAAAACGTTTTAACTCTGTGATCAAACTGGCCTATTTATAACACTAAATTCAACATCATGATTTCACAGGCACCGTGACAAAAATTAGAAACAAGAACATAATGTACAGTTTAGCATTTAATTTTTGTTCTAAATTGGGGAAGCTGCCCGCGGAAGCAATCAAGTCCTTTAATCTTTTGAACCTTTGAAAACGTGAGTTCAAAAGGTAAATTTAATTGAGTGACCGTCCAGACAAATCTGTAGGTGCGGTTTTACAGTAAAACTTTTGCATCTGTCACGTTTTCCATCAAAAATATAAATTGTACGCTGTGTTCCGATAGTTTGGAAATTCCGGGTGAATTTGTGAGAGTCCTGCAATTCAGCGTTAGGAAATGACTATTCGCTGTGTTCTTTGATCAGTGTCAAAGGAATATCTATGTCTTGTAACTTACATGGTCCCTTAGATATTCTGAATATCACAATATTATTTGCTACTGAGCTCGTATCTTTGACATCGAGAATGTTTAGTAATAGTTAGAAGGCTCGTTTAGAACTGATCTGCTTTGTTTGAAAAAAGCTGATACTTTACTGATATTTTTACATAATATCTTTGACAAAATATTTTTTGTGCTTTAAGCCTCGTCTTAAGAGCGCTATTTAATTCGCTTAAATGTTATTTCATTCATATAAAATTCAATTTGAAATTATATAAAAAAAACACACACACACACACACACACTATAGAACAGTAAATTCTTTATAGCATTATGTTTGGATTAGTTTGCGTGTTTACATATTTTATAACTATTAAAGTTTATTTGTAATACCACTGTTGATTCTGACATTCTTTGGAACAATATAAAAAAAATCAAGCACGATAGTGGTACGACGTGTCTTCCTATTGGTCAAGTTACTTCACACGCACTGTACAGGAGACCTTAAGGGTGCGCTTCCACATAAGCTGAGCTGCACGGAGCTGGGCAGAGACGTGTAAAAATTGACCAATCAGAATCGGAGCGGAGATGAGGTGTGCATTTTGAGCAATGTGATTGATACATTTTTACACGTCTCTTGGCTCCGGGCAGCTCAGTTTATGTGGAAACGCTTCCTTAAATAAGGTGCAAAACAGACTGATCTACATTAAACGGGCGAGAACAAAGCGAGAGACAGAAGGGGTTGTAATAATTAAGCGAGGCTGATTTTTAGACTTCATTTTATGACTAAGCTTTTGTCACAGGACAAAAGATCAGGCGACAATGGGGTCGCCACCTATACCGGTGGGTAAGTAGTTTCGGTGACAACAATGTTCGCTTTACGGAGGATATTACGCACTTTTGTGTTTGTACTTCAAATTTTGAATTGTGAAATATAATTTGTAAGGGATATTTTGCATTGGATTGTAACAATTTGATCATCCCTTCAATTCTTTGAAATTCACTATATTAATGTAACTATTTTCTTTACTTAAGAAATTTATATTTAGTTAATCAAACTATGTATGTACCTACTTGTCTTTGTAATAAGTTTCCAGTAAAATTGATTATGACTACTTTCGTAAATAAGCATGGGTCAATGTTAAAAAATATTGAGCAAAAGGAATTGACGATTAACGTCAAAAAAATATACATAGCACTTTCTTATATTCAAAAGTAAGGTTGGAAAATTAAATTCAAATTAAAATTATTATTGAAACTTAACCTTAGCCTTTTATTTTATTAACCGTTAAGTAGGCTTATAAGGATATAGAAAGCATGCTGAGTGGTTATCCTACGAACAAATCCTCTGTTTTCAAAGAGAACAATAGTAATTTGAGAAGAGCATCACAAGACTGACTGTGACGCTATTCTAAAAGATTATATCCACGGGGACATTTGTTTGTCTCAGACGAAACTTATTTGAATTTTTATTTTTTTGCCCAAAGCGCCGGAAAATATCTCTTAGCCTTAATCTCAGATTTTTAGATAACACTCGCTAAAAATATGGAAGTAAGAAATACTATAATGTTTTCAGTCTTTTATTCTATGCTTATTTATTTTTGTCAAAAACATTTTGCCAAATCTATTTAGGTGAAATCGAGTACTGCCTTTTTATTTTATTTTCTATTCTTAATGTTTGAATGATATTATTGCAGCTAAATAACTCTTTATCTGTGTTGGCATAATTTTAATAGTCGATAGGGTTTATTTTGCAATTATTTTAAACAGTGGTTTAAGTAGGCATTTAGAAAAATACATTACAATCAGAAAAAGATTTTTACGTTCAAAACAAAATTGTATCTTAGTACTATGTCAGAGAAATGACAGTTCTACGAAAATTGCTATATCAAATCAAGTGCACAAAAGAAAACACTTTCTTCATTCAACCAAGCGAGCCGTGCCGTCATCCCGCAGAAATGTAATTACGACATGTGAATTAATGCATTGAAATCTATCCCAGTGATTTCATTTCGCTGCTGTCCATCGATTCTCGTCTTTATATCAAGGCGATTGAAGTTGTAATTTGAATGACTGCGTGAGTCGTTCTGGTAGATTAGGGAGTGGTTTTGTAATGTTCTGGACTATGACCATCTCGGAACTTGTACGGGTACTGGATGACAGTTTTAAAAGTACAATCACTTCCCGCTCGAAAGCTTTCAGACGATCCCGCAAATGGTTATGTTATAGGTTATCCAGGATGGTACGCTAATTAATTGAAACAGTGAGGTAATTAAAGAGCCAAATGAAATTCACTGTTAAGTGCCGGTTTTATTTTCAAGTAATATTTATGTTAACATTTATCAAGAGCACTATAAAAACTGGCAAGTTCCATTTAAGTTTGGACGCTCTTTTATCGAACTTACTTTGCATTAAATAAAGATACAATTAATTAATATGTAATAAACATAAGTCGAAATAATTTGTATACAATTAAAAATCAATACAATTTGATAGAGACGGTAAACAGTCCAATATAAACCAGTATCTTCTTTAGTAAATTAAAGCACTAGCTACATAACATAATTATGGTAACCCACAAAACGCGGTGTTGAAAGCTCATTTAGCCCATAAAATTACACAACAATTTTATTTTTTCCTTCCTTTATCCGTGAAGCCAAAAAAAGCCTTAGTAATTCCGCCTAATCAAGCATCAGGATCTTCTAGACGTGTTTATAGCGCTAAACTTGCCCAATATCAAACTTGTGCCATCATCTCGTAGGCCACGTAATAGGTAGGCTTGTACGTACGTTGGACCGATCGAACTAATACACGCCAGCGCGAACTAGTTCGTATTTCACTTGTGAATGATTTTTGACCTTTCCTTAATTCGGAAGTATTTAACTTTATTAAAGTATTTTTTTTTCAAATCCTTCATAAAGTTTTTTTATTCCACTGTAGTAATAACTTGAAAAAAGAAATAAAGCCCAACATTTAGTCAAGACAAACAAATTTAGTAATGGTAAGACCAGCAATTTCAAGACTAACGCTATTTTTTATTTTCCGTAGAAAAATGATAAGAAACTGTTGGTTTAATTCGACAGCTGAGCGTATTATTTAGGATAAAGATTTAAATAACTGAGCACCAACATAATAAACTTGTTACTAAAACAAATTTCCTCTATGAAATTCCTTTAAGTAAATTCTCTTGTCTCTCCTTTATTAATCTACTCATAATATTATTGTTACCCAAAATAGAAGGGAATAAATTAGGAAATGTTTGTAGATTTTGCATTAAATTTTGTGTCTTCAATGTTGACCTTACATCTTCAGACCGTAGAAATGATCAAAATGGCACACAAAATTGCCATATACATGTAGGTAATGTATGTTACACCTAATGATTGAAGGGTATATTTTATTTTGTTTCAGGTAAGTTTCGCGTTTTTCATCCATCGCGTGATACTTTGAAGATAGTTGTGTCAAAAAATCCGAGTCCTTTTTTATGATGTAAGTGGGTTAAATCTTAATTCACTATTAAATATCTTATGCCATCGAACTTTTTGATTAAAGTTCCATTCAAAATACGGCTCTTATAGTACTTGTTGTAAGCACAACACTAGAACATAATTGTGGGAAAAAGGCAGCCGTTCCATTATACTATTACGCCGTCATACTAGACTTGCCGGTTTCTGAGAACTGGCAGTGTTTGTTAAAGTAATATAGGTTGGTTTGGAGTTCTAGACATTGTTGGTTACTTAGGCTCGTATTAATAAATCGCACTCAACTCTGAGATCGAACTTGAGTGCGAACTTGAGGTGCTGTTTTCTATGAAAATGACATATCAAGTTTGCACTTAAGCTTGGCTACGGGATAGCTCGTAATATCACCATTATTAAATCTAAGATAATAATATCAAGCTAACGGAATGTGATACTGCGTCCGAATCAATTGGGTATTGCGCAATTACAGTTAACGACCATAAAATCACCTCGTTATAGTTATTACGTTTAGTAGCAGAAGTATTTTAATACACTACATATTTGCATATCTGAAAAGAGTTGAAAAACAAAGCACCATATAAAAATACCTTAATCTTAGTACCTAAAACAATCTATATTTCTTAATTTTCTTAATTTCTAAATATAAATAAAAAAACTGCAGAGTTTGTTTGTTTGTTTGTTTAAACGCACTTATCTCAGGAACTACTGATACGGATTGAAGAAATATTTTTGTGTTGAATAGTCCATTTGGTAAGGAAGGCTTTAATTTAAGCTAAATTGTAACTCGATGTGTGAGGAAACCGAGATCCACGCGGACGTAGTAGCGGGCGGCCTCTAGTTCTTGATATTTTTTCGATCACTATGTAAAAAAAACATTGGATAGAAAATTACAAGGAAGAAGAGGAAAGGGAAGACTGAGAAGGAATCTAATAGAAAATAAGAAAAGGCTTAATGTCAAGGCGTATAGGGAGGCACTTGTCCTCGCAAAGTCCCGAGAAGAGTGGAGTTTTCTTCCAAGACAAAAGCAGCGCTCTTAAATTTTGATGATGATGAAAAAACATGTTATAAATACCTATTTCTTAAAATGAATTAAGTACCTATAACACCCAAAACTTAACCCATTTTGTAATGTTATATCTATATTGTCTTGACACCATTACTCCGAAATCGTAGTTCAGGATTGTACGTATAACAATCTACATCTAGACATTAGGCTCGCTGGTCACGTAACCAATCAAACGGTGGTGTGATGCATCTTACTCAATTGGGCTCATGCGATTACCGATGATGACTGTCGTGCTATCTTGCTCACACATTAGAGTGGGCGACATTGCGTCTAAAACATCACATTATTTTGTCTACACTTCTACATCCACACTCATATTATAAAGAGGAAAGATTTCCTTTTTTGTATGTAACGATAAAACTCAAAAACTACTGGACTGATTTGAATAAACCACAAGTTCTATAGTTTTGTCGTGTTTATCTTTAGTTGTAAAAATAAAAAAGTATTAAATAGTAATTAACGTTTCTTTATACGTTAGCGAAAATTATGTATTATTATTTTCAATTAACATTTTGCTGGACTTGTAAATTCAACCTAAGATAATTAAGATATCTAGATCGTGACCCGATTCTTCATCAAACGATCAAATAACGCAGGTCAACATTTTGTTGCCAATTTTCATCTTTTAGTTTCTTAATAATATTATTTTGAAACCAGATGTGTGAGTTTTGCAAATAGCATCTATTATTGAAACTTAGTAATAATAAGTCCAAATTACAAAAAACAACAAAACTTTCAATCTCCAACTCCTTCTATAACAACAAGTCCGTTGATATAACAAACCGTTTATCGCACAAGTTGTAAGAAAGTCTCGACCGACGAGTTGTAGCCGGGACGCGATAACCGGGCGAGTTTGTGTTTGCGAACATAATTACGACGGCGGCTGCGATCGGGCGAGGGCCGCGTGAAATTGGTACACGCTACTTGAGGCGACTGCGCAATGTAAGAACAGAGCACATTCTAGAATATTCTTAAAAACTTCACTAAATGTAACTTTAGAAGGGATCCGGTATTTTACTACTTAAAAAATTGGTTTTGAAACAGATGATTATATAGACCTGTTATTACAACAAAAAAAACTTGATGTATGTGTGCCCAAAGTCATAATATTCCATTACTTTCTATTATATTTTAAATTACTACTATTTTGTGTACTACGGATCTGACACAAACAAATCAATAAATATCAAAATGACCGAAATAACAACTCGTCCGTTTATCGCACAAATTGTAAGAAAGTCTCGACCGGCGAGTTGTAGCCGGGCCGCGATAACCGGGCGAGTTTGTGTTTGCGAACATAATTACGACGGCGGCTGCGATCGGGCGAGGGCCGCGTGAAATTGGTACACGCTACTTGAGGCGACTGCGCAATGTAAGAACAGAGCACATTCTAGAATATTCTTAAAAACTTCACTAAATGTAACTTTAGAAGGGATCCGGTATTTTACTACTTAAAAAATTGGTTTTGAAACAGATGATTATATAGACCTGTTATTACAACAAAAAAAACTTGATGTATGTGTGCCCAAAGTCATAATATTCCATTACTTTCTATTATATTTTAAATTACTACTATTTTGTGTACTACGGATCTGACACAAACAAATCAATAAATATCAAAATGACCGAAATAACAACTCGTCCGTTTATCGCACAAATTGTAAGAAAGTCTCGACCGGCGAGTTGTAGCCGGGCCGCGATAACCGGGCGAGTTTGTGTTTGCGAACATAATTACGACGGCGGCTGCGATCGGGCGAGGGCCGCGTGAAATTGGTACACGCTACTTGAGGCGACTGCGCAGTGTGAGAACAGAGCACATATTCTAGAATATCCCAATAGACTTACAAAATTGCACGGTAACTCGAGGTCAGAAATAAGCTGCTTTAAAAAAGCCAAAATTATGATAAAAATGTTTGGCGCTAATGTCATAATGTTCTATTAGTTTTTATTTTTATTTTTAACGATACTCTTTTGGGCTCCGCAGATCCCAAATGGAAAAAAAACAATGAAATTCTAAAGTAACAAAACTAAATTGGTTTCCATCTCCTTCTATTATGACAACACGTCCGTTTATCGCACAAGTTGTAAGAAAGTCTCGACCGGCGAGTTGTAGCCGGGACGCGATAACCGGGCGAGTTTGTGTTTGCGAACATAATTACTACGGCGGCTGCGATCGGGCGAGGGCCGCGTGAAATTGGTACACGCTACTTGCGCAATGTAAGAACAGAGCGCATATTCTTGAATATTCAAAATAATATAACAAAATGTCACTTTTACTGGAGGTCCGAATGTAACTGCTTTAAAAAACCTGTTTAGAAAAAGTATGATCCGATATTTTCAACTAAAAATCAAAAGATAACTAAAAATTAAAAGATGTTTGTGAGAGCCGCTAATGCCATGACATTCCATAAGTTTTTTTTCTTTTAACCATTTCGGATATGTTAGAACAGAGCGCATATTCTAAAAAACTCGAAATAGTCCAACTAAATGTTACATTTATTGAGGGTATTTCACAGCTTAAAAAAATACTTTTTATTTTTTCTTAAAGTACTGATATAGTAAGATACATCTAGTTTGTTTATTTTTTTAAGAAAAATGAATCATTCAACTTTAAAACGGATCCAGTTAAGTGTACAATTTTAGAAATCATTTTGTAAATCAAATTTTTAAAGCATACGACAATGCTAATATACAAGAATAAAACTAATCAGATTTCGAACAATTTCATTAACAAGTACATTACGTTGGTGGAAAAAAAAAGAATAAACAAGTAAGTAAACTCGTAAACTTCCATACAACAGGAAATCTCCACAGCTTCAGTGGTCCTTCCATTCACCCTTACTTTGGTAGCATGTTGACGACTACCGATCAAACATACCAACTATTGCGAACTATCTTAGTTGGCTTCTTCTGGCGCTGAATTTCAAACCTTATTTTTCTTCCAATAAAATCTAAAATCAATCAATACCCATCTGTATAATGTAACGTTTGGATATGTAGGGGTAAATAGGTGAAAACCCTTAATGCATTGCAAGGGCTTACGTCCACCAAACTAGAAATAGATCGAAGAGAGCAGGCTGAAGTGAAGTGTTTATTCTTGACGTGTAATAGAAAAACGTTCACTTAAAGATTTACTTGGATATACGTAACGTTCAATTTAATCGGTTAAAGTGAGTTTAGTGGAGCTAGATAGATTTAAAATGTTCTTTCGTGGAATACTTGTAGACTTTGTAACGAGCAATAATTCCTATTTAAATAAATTATTAAGTACTGAAAATATCTTTTTAAAAGCACAATAAAGTGTTATATACGAGTTAATTTGCTTCATGAATTATAAATGGACAATTAATAACTAGACGCTGATTGGTATGTTTTAATTTTATTATGTTTTTAATTTACCTACTACCAAAGTTCAAGGTCAAAATCTAACAAAGCAATTTTCTAGGATTTTAATCCTTAAATAAGGTACCTAATTCTTTTTTATTAAATACAATGAGTGAAATGCCTTGTTACACCTTCTGTAAGGTGACGTCAGGTAACTTTTTTGTACTGCTAAACTATGATCTTTAAGGTAACTTGCTTCTTAAAGCCTTTGAGCATAACTAACTACAGACGCTGCAGCGTTACCACTTATTTATTCACCATATTGGTGCTATTACATAAGAAGAATGCAATTGGTATGTTTAGAAACTTTCGCGGAAACCAGTCATCGGATGGGTGACGGACAAATTTTATTTTGAGCTCCTCCGTGCTTCGGCAGGCACGCTAATCTCATCGGTCATGTCAGATTGCTGTCCCACCGAACTATAAGAATGAGGGAATAGGGAGTGCACCTGTGCTCTCACACTCACTTGTGCACTAAAATATATCCTGCGTATCTGGCTCATCGTAAGACCGGCTGCCATGGTCGAAACCAGTCAGAAGGTATTATATTACATTTTACTCGTATCATAAGAAGAAAACCACTTGCCTAACAGTATTTTTTCTTCTCTTCGTTCAATTGCCATTACCGTATCACATTCTAATCGTATTCCACTGTACTATTAGTTTTTACTCCACTGAACTAACCTGCTTACTTGTGGTCTGCCGAAAATCACGTCAACATGCGATCGATACCCACTATCACGCTCCGGTACCCGCCAGGTTACGGAATAAGACTCAGTCGCGACAGAAATTGCCGTTGATTTTATCACATTATTGTTGTTTTGGGTAGTTCTTTAGTTTGTTGTGAAATACGAAAGGTATGTGATAATGTTGGAGTCATTTCAATATTGTTAAGGTGCGTCACATTAGTCGAATGCGTTCGATTTCTATGTAAGCATTGTATAAAATTCATGAGAGGTGCACCAAACTGTTGCTCTAACTATACGCGCAGCTTTGCGCGGCGTTTCATAAGATTAGCGCGCCCTTAGAAGATTATGACGTTGATGATACTTGTGGAAAATATTACATAATGATGAATGTGTCATGTGAAAATCCACAATTTTACTGCTTGACTTACCGACAAAAAGGCGAGATTAAAAAAAAAAAACATTATTTTCGCTCAGTTGCATTAAAGAAAAGTTACGACAGCCTTCGGCATTTATGAACTTTGATAAAGAACCTAAATACGCACCATACAAAAGGGTTTTGTCTATGGACATTGACGACAATACTGTCAAACTCCTTTGCATAAACATTTACGTGCTGGGAAGATAAAATCAACCAATTAAGGTCGCAAGAATCACAGCCAGAACAGAGAAAAGCAAACTTTCTAAACTGACCAAGAACATGCACCGCTTCGCTTCTCAAGCATTTCAACTCAAGACAGTTTAACTCACCGCTGCAACTTAACTTGAACATCTAAAGACAACATCTGTGATTCCGTGAGGGAACAGGGGCAACTGACCAAGACTCACGATATTGCTTGGTCTTTTTACTCTTGAACTTTGACTGCTCACGAGCTGTCCGCGAGCATATTAGGTGTTTTCTCTATACCAGCATCGTTTTAGATGTGCACAAAATGGTTGCAGTAACTACAAACGCGCCAGTAGGTAGTTTTATAATTCAACCAACCAAAAAATTAAAAGAAATCTATTCATTTTTTACTAATTGAGTTGGAAAATCATATAAAAACATTTAATCATATTACTCGTACAAGAAACGCAATTATCATTGGGAAAAGCGACAATTCTGAACAGAGCAAACAGACCGATTAAAAACCGTGAAACTAAAACCAACATCTGCTAGTCCAGTTAAATAACGCGGCGTCAGGAGACGAGGGAAAATGACCGAGTCTTTAGCTGAGAATATGTAGGTATTCTTATAATTTAACCAACCACAAAACACAAATAAATCTATCCAGCAATAACTAATTGAGCTATAAAATCATAAAACAACACTGAATTAGATTATTCGTCCAAGAAACGCAACTAGAACTGAGAAAGGCTACATTTCCGAACCTACAAAGAGCAAACAGTCCGATTCGGAACAGTGAAACTAAAACCAACATCTGCTAGACCAGTTAAATAACGCGGCGTCAGGGGCCGAGGGCAAATGACCGAGACTTCTCCTTAGAATAGTACTCTAATAATTCCAAGGACCACAAAACAAAAAATCTATCCAGCTATAACTAATTGAGCTAGAAAATCATATAACAATAAAAAAATTGATGATTCGTACAAAACGCAACTAGAATTGGGAAAACGACAATTCCGAATCTACAAACAGCAAATAGTCCGATTCAGAACAGTAAAACTAAAACCAACATCTGTTAAATAACGCGGCGTCAGAGGACGAGGGCAAATGACCGAGTCTTTAGCTCAGAATTATGTACTCTTATACTTTCTCCACCACAAAAGTCAAAAAAATCTATCCGTTTGTAACTAATTGAGCTGGAAATTATATCACAACAAGAAATTAGATTATTCGTCCAAGAAACGCAACTAAAATTGGGAAAAGCGAGATTTCTGAACCTACAACGAGCAAATAGTCCGATTCGGAACAGTGAAACTGAAACCAACATCTGAGTCCAGTTAAATAACGCGGCGTCAGGGGACGAGGTCAAATGACCGAGTCTTCAGCTAAGAATTGTACTCTAATAATTCTAAGGGCCACAAACCAAAAAAAAAATTACAGGTATAAATAATTTATCTGGAAAATCATATTACGACACGATAGAATACTCGCAACGCAACTAGAATTGAGAAAAGCGACATTTCTGAATCTACAAAGAGTAAATAGTCCGATTCGGAACAGTGAAACTAAAACCAACACCTGCTAGTCCAGTTAAATAACGCGGCGTCAGGGGACGAGGTCAAATGACCGAGTCTTTAGCTCAGGTGTCCCGATACCTGGGAATTGCTGAGGCGGAACTAAACGGTCCTATTGAATCTGACTACGTCAACGTTACGTCTTCGTTTGCGTTGGCGAATGTCTTGTCCAGAGGTGTATTGTGTTTTGTTGGAGATTTAGATTTGAAGCTTATTATATTTAAGGTATAATTTGAGGTTATCAAACTTTTATTTTAACACCAACATAATTTGTGAAAGAAATGATATTTATTAAAAAAACAAAATTGATAAAACACTAGAAAGTTATTTCAACTAAAATACCCAGAAAAGAAATGACATTGACAATATTTTTAATCTGGATTCATAAAAAAGTGGCCCTGCTAAAATGTTAAATGAAAGTCGGAGTTGAAGTAGAATTTTATATTGATATTTTATTACCTTCGTTTTATCATAGTGTTAAATGGCATACATCATGTTGAATAAATTAGTGAAATCGAATATTCGGACCACACATCGTCGGTATCGTATAAATTGACGCATGTTTTCATTTTCGGCACTGTGTAGTATGTATTCCGAGTGCTAGATTATATCCTTACCGATCGGAAGGAATCAGGGGAACAACAATAGATTACAGAAGGCTTGATTGGACGAGAATTGCCACTACATTGTGTGACGGCAGTTGATTGGTCAGCTTTCAAGAGAAGTTACGATAAGCTTTCTATTATGAAAGAACCAATTGTTTAGTCTTCAAATCTGAACAGTTCCACTGAAAAGTAGCACTGTACTCTTTTTTTTTCATTTACGTGTCAGGTTGCTGCGTCAGTGTGCAAAATGTTTGTGTTTAATCTAAATTAAATTCTCAAAATGCTTTTTTTAAACAGTAAATTGCTGATGCTTCCTATTTTCACTCAATACTATGTGACATCGCCGTACGCTCAAATTAGGTAACTTTACATTTAACATTTTATTCTATTTAAACAACGATTACTTACATTTTAAAATGATGACATTGTGTATACTTAATCATAACAAAAATATAAAACTTTGTAAAGTATCTGTTCAAATAACCAGAAGTTTTGTGATTGAAAAAGACGATTTCAGAAAGATAAAAGTAGGTTTATTTAACTCAGATAAACCACATTGTCTCACAATCCGCTCAGGCACCACAAGTGTGACAGACAGCAATTTCACTCCCTACAATGCCCCACAAATACATTCTAGTAGCATGAGAGCCAATATCTGTAGTCCTCCGTTAAGTAACGCAATATCAGAGGACCAAGACAATTGGCCTAGACGTAATCTCAGGTGTCCAATAACTGTGTTTTGCTGACGCCAATCCTGTAAATGAATTTACCAACACTCCGAGACTCGGACGATGTTTTAGATTGAGCAGAGAATCTGTTTCTGTTTTGAGATGAGTCAATCATTAAGTCAATCCGCTTTTTCAGTAAAGAGGCTGGAATTAAATTTGAAAACATAATCTTTACTTCACATTAACAATTTGATTATTATGATAATTCATACTTTGGGAATAAAAAGTGGTACTTTTTCAAATATATTGAAATAATATTTATAAAGTTTTCTGGGGATAATGTTTTTATATTTATAGCCTTTATTATAATGCAACACTTTGAAATGTAACACTTAATGCATCCAAAAATCCTTTGCCAGTAAATACAGAAATGTTTAATATTCAATAGGAAAACGGCAATTCCGCTATCACAGCTAAAACAATGCAACCACTTTAGTCATGGCCTTCGCAAGCTGGCATAAACCCCTGTATCAATTTGGACACCCTGTGAGGTTAACGATAGCTGCCATATGGCGGTATACGTGACCCGAACTTTGGTAATATGCGAACAACCACCACAGTCCATTGAGCTGCAGTGAGGCGGCCTCGTTTGAGTGACCTCTGCTTAGAAAAAATGCTATGTTGTCGCGTGAAAGAGTGGTCTGATCAGAATATTACTAAAACCTGTCAGAAAACCAACGTAAAGTTGTGTACTTATTTGTCTTTTATTAGGTGGTACCTAAACCTTGAAAGTAATAAAATGTATTAAACTGAATTTTTACTGAATCATATTATCCCTGCCTGCGGTTTCAATCACGCGTATTTTCTTTCTTCAAATATCACCCCCCCCCTTCCCCCCACATTTCCGGGACCAAAAGTACCCTATGTTTACCGGGGATAGGAACACATTTTTTATGACTTTTTTTTCTTCTTAAACATAAAACTTCCATAAGCAATAGTCATTAATATTTCGTCATGCTGAGATTTAACCTTCTGATAATTGTAAGAAAAACTTGTTTATATAAAGTATGTTTTACTATACGCTATTAAGATTAAAGTCAAAGTCAAAGTCAAAGTCAAAGTGGTTTATTTTGCAATTTGATTTACATAGAAATTCTTTTGCACGTCATATAATTTTTTTACCTACCAGCACTTCGACGTGAATGGCCTGCTGAGAAGAAGTGCCGCAAGAAACTCAACAGTTTGCCTTTTTTAAAAAATAAATATTTGTACAATTTTTTACATGTCATCATAATAAATCATTAAAAATGTCAAAAAAAATAATGTCAAAAATAAAAAAATAAAAAATTACAAATGTAATAAATAAATAAATTAGACAACCACATGCGCAGAGTGGTAAGAAATTGTCAGACCCACAAATTCTTGTCAACATCATTTAAAAAATCTTCTATCTTATAATAACCTTTTCTCATTAAGCAGTTCTTAACTTTTAATTTAAATAGATGTAAAGGCAATTCAACAAGATTTTGTGGTACTTTGTTGAACATTTTAATGCTTAATCCTACAAAAGACTTTCCAGTTTTTTGCAGTCTGACATTTGGATAGGCAAGTCTGTGCTTATTTCTTGTATTAAATTTGTGAGTATCAGATTTTTTGAGAAACTGTTCATTATACTTTCTAATATATAAAATACAATCAAATATGTACTGAGAAGGTACTGTTAAAATATTAATTTCTTTGAATACATCCCTAAGTGAGTCACGAGGTCTAAGGTTGTAGATCGCACGGATAGCTCTTTTCTGCAATATAAAAATTGACTCAATGTCTGCAGCAGAGCCCCACAACAGTAGACCATATGACATAACACTATGAAAGTAACTGAAGTAGACCAGTCTTGCCGTTTCAATGTCAGTAACATATCTAATTTTTCTAACCGCGTAAGCAGCAGAGCTAAGTCTTCCTGCTAGTGCAGTTATGTGAGGACCCCATTGTAACTTGGAATCGATGGTGATTCCTAAAAATACGGTTGAATTGACAATTTCCAGTTTCGCATCATTCATAGTAATTTGTGTATTAATTTGCCTTACATTAGGCATCATAAATTTAACACATTTAGTTTTTTTAGCATTGAGTAACAAATTATTGGTACTGAACCATTGTGACACCTGCAAGAGAGCTCCGTTTACTTTGTCAAATGATTTTTCGTTTCTCTCTGTTTTAAAAATGAGAGAAGTGTCATCAGCAAACAAAACTATCTCACAGAGGTCTTTGGTAAAATATGGAAGATCATTTATATATATAAGAAATAGCAAAGGTCCTAAGATCGAACCTTGGGGCACGCCCATTTGCAGTTTAGCACCAGCAGAATTGGTGTTTTTGATATTGACACGTTGTATCCTGTCAGTGAGGTACGATTCAATTAATTGTAAAGAAATGTTTGACACACCGTAATGTTTTAATTTAATAAGTAATATTGAATGATCAACACAGTCAAATGCCTTTGATAAATCACAAAAAATACCTATCGCATTCTGTTTATTTTCCCATGCATCAAGTATATGTTTCATAAGTGCAATACCTGCATCGGTTGTAAAGCGCGTCACTGTTACTACTTTGCACTGTACCTTCAACCCTCGGTGCATAGGCCCAATATCAATCTATTAGAAGAACCCTCAGAAAATTGGGCGCTTGCGTGACCAATATGGTTCACACATTCTTGCATATAAATATGAACATGATTGTTAAATATCGTGACAAGGAAAAGATTTATGCCGGTCATACATATCAATATCATGTTTTGCCGAAATAAATATTCTAATACAGTCTTGGTTCACATTAATATTATAAATGGCACTGTTAAGAGTGTCCATATAAAGCTAATAGAAACTTATCACTCTCAAAGTAAAAACAAAATCTTTTATGTATGTCTTTAAGTAAGCTTGAATCTTTAAAACTTAACAACGGACAGTTGTTTTTTTTGTCAGAATGAGTGATTTAAGGGGAAGGTTTATGTGTATAATCCATGCATAATAGAAGTTGATAAACACTGACAAGTTTTCAAAGTCTCAAAATAAGGCGAAATTAGTATGTAAAAACTTAGAACTTTACTCATATTATCTTTTTCTAAATTCAATAATCTTCGCAAGCGTTATTAATGGGTTAACGCGAAAACCATTCACGTTTTCGTGTTACCCCATTAATCCGTCGAGTCATTTCCACTCCAGGCCTATTTGTCAAGCACGTGTCATATTGTTGTGTGGCTGTACATCAAAACTGGTGAAGCAAACGCTAACGCTTCGGAAACTCAGCAATTACATTTTTTGTTCATATTTTGTAGTAATCGCCTGGTGTAGTTAGTGGTCAAGCAGATGACAATTATATACCAGAGATCGCGGGTTCGATCCCCGACAAACATTTGTGTGAATGAACATGTCTAGTTTGGTGGGTCATTTGTCCACATCCGGGGTGAATGGAGCGGGCCAGTGACCGGCCGCCCATCAATCCGCCCACTAATAGCAAATACTAGGAAATTTTACCAATTGTGTAACAATTGTGATAATCACAGAATACAGAAACACAATTAACTCTAAAGAAACTACAGTTTAACTTGGGTAAGCAATCAAGCAAGAATGGCATTCTAGTAGTAGTAATATCAATGTTATTAAGTAACCTAATTATCATATTATTCTAGAATTGTTCCATGGCAAGATCAAGTATCACCAAAAATCACGCACTAGACACTCATTCGTATTTCAAAACGCAATTTCTCGCTTTCAACTCACCATTCCGCCACTCACGGCAGACAGATTTGCCAAACACGTGGGTCATTTGTCCGCATCCGGGGTGAATGGAGCGGGCCAGTGCCCGGCCGCCCATCAATCCGCCGCCTCCTGGCGCACTGATAGCAAACACTAGTCAATTTAACCTGTTGTATAATACAATGATATACATAATAGAATACAGAAACACTACAGCAATGAAAGAAATTGCTTACTTAATGAAATAAGAAAGCAATGTTAGCACTTCAGGAGTCGTACTATCGATGTTATTAGGTAACTCGACCAAGTCGAGAATCGTATTATCCTTGAATTGTTCCACGGCTAGAAAATAGGTGTCATCAAAATCATGCAAAATACATTTAATTTTATTCGAATTTCAAAACGCAATTTCTCGCAACGCAACTCACCATTCCGCCACTCACGGCAGGCAGATTTGCCAAGCACGTGGGTCATTTGTCCGCATCCGGGGTGAATGGAGCGAGCCAGTGACCGGCCGCCCATCAATCGGCCGCCTCTCGGCGCACTGATAGTAAATACTAGTAAATTAAACCTGTTGTATAATACAATGATATACATAACAGAATACAGAAACACTATAGCAATGAAAGAAATTGCTTACTTAAAGAAATAAGAAAGCAATGTTAGCACTTCAGGAGTCGTACTACCGATGTTATTAGGTAACTCGAACAAGTCGAGTATCGTATTATCCTTGAATTGTTCCACGGCTAAAAAATAGGTGTCATCAAAATCATGCAAAATACATTTAATTTTATTCGAATTTCAAAAAGCAATTTCTCGCTTTCAACTCACCATTCAACCACTCACGGCAGGCAGATTTGCCAAACACGTGGGTCATTTGTCCGCATCCGGGGTGAATGGAGCGGGCCAGTGACCGGCCGCCCATCAATCCGCCGCCTCCTGGCGTACTGATAGCAAATACTAGGCAATTTCACCTATTGCATTACAATGATATGCATCACAGAGTACAAAAATACAATTTATAATAATAATATGAAACTACTGTTTTACTTGGGTAAAAGCGAGTATAATCAGCATTCCAGTGGTAGTACTTGTTACATGGACATACTGAATAGCCTGATTTTCCTTTTCGCTAGAGTTTTGATGCTATGAGGATATCCGATTGTCGTATATATCTCTTTTTGATTTTTCTATAGCTAGATGTTGTCACAAGAATCAAGCAAAATGCATTCATTCGAATTTCAAAACGCAATTTCTCGCAACGCAACTCACCATTCCGCCACTCACGGCAGGCAGATTTGCCAAACACGTGGGTCATTTGTCCGCATCCGGGGTGAATGGAGCGGGCCAGTGACCGGACCCCATCAATCCGCCGCCTCCTGGCGCACTGATAGCAAATACTAGGCAATTTCACCTATTGTATAACAATGATATGTATCAAAGAATACAGAAACACAATAGTAATGAAAGAACTTGCGTAGTTAAATAAATTATCAAGCAATGTTAGCACTTCAGGAATCGTTCTATCGATGTTATTAGGTAACCCAATTATCTCATTATCCCTGAAATATTCTATTGCTTGATGTTATTGGTCAAAATCAAGCAAAACACATTCATTCGTATTTCAAAACGCTATTTCACGTTTTCAACTCACACGGGAGGCAGATTTGCCAAACACGTGGGTCATTTGTCCGCATCCGGGGTGAATGGAGCGGGCCAGTGACCGGCCGCCCATCAATCCGCCGCCTCCTGGCGCACTGTTACCAAACACTGGGCAATTTCACCTTCTGTATTACAATGATATGCATCACAGAGTACAAAAATACAATTAATAATATATTATGGAACTACTGTTTTACTTGGGTAAAATCAAGTATAATCAGCATTCTAGTGGTAGTACTTGTAACATGGACATACTGAATCGTCTGATTTTCCTTATCGCTAGAGTTTTGATGCTATAGATATCCGTTTGTCGTATATAATCTCTCCTTGATTTATTCTATAGCTAGATGTTGTCACAAGAATCAAGTAAAATGCATTCATTCGAATTTCAAAACGCTATTTCACGTTTTCAACTCACACGGCAGGCAGATTTGCCAAACACGTAGGTCATTTGTCCGCATCCGGGGTGAATGGAGCGGGCCAGTGACCGGCCGCCCATCAATCCGCCGCCTCCTGGCGCACTGATAGCAAATACTTAGTTCCGCCCCGGAACGTACGGCCATTTCACTTTATTGGCCTGTTTCGTTACACTAAAAGTGAAAATCTGACAGTGATCGCTTCAAGAAGAGTGTTTTAAAATAAATAAATTACGACATTAAACATATTTTACCGTCGTTGGAGTGTTAAAAATACATAATTTTACTATTAAACACTTTTACAGACATTTTTATTAAAATATTATACGAAAAAAAACAAGCAAATATATTTTTGCCAAAAATGGGTCTTTGCCAATAACTTAATCAACTTTGTATATTCATTCATAGAATGACTCAATCGCTAACAAATCTCTTAACAAAACTAGACCTATTTTATATTCTGCAGCCCTTTTTTATTTCGTTCCTTTTCCTTTAAATTTAGTGTTCTGTTTTAGTTATTCCTTGTTGCTTACGTTTGTTATGTGTCCAATTGTTCATCCATCATTCCTAATACGATGCGTGATATACAACCGCGCTCGTAGTGAAACGGCCATAGCATTGTTTCCTTCAGTTTTGTCCGGTAAGCTCTGTTATCAAGTTTTATGAGGCCGCTTTGTAATTGAGTGTGTCTGTAAATCAAACATTGTATTGGCAATCTGGCCAGATTATTAGTGCAATGGGACCGTTGAGCTCGGATTTATTTCTGAAGTTCGTAATTTCATGACGTCGTTAGCTAAATGTTACGCATCATGTTTGCAAAAAAATGGTGTCTAAGTATATAGAATGCACGCATCACCTTCGTTCTAAAATTATTATACATGAAATACATAGAACATTCATGGATTTCTTTTTACATCGCGCTAGGATAGTTTTTTTTGTTCATATCATGTATGTTAATACAGAGAGCGCATCTTTACTAATGACCTCGATGCTGAGCCGTATTTTTGTAATATTAAATAAACTATTTATTTTGCAACAATTCGGTTCCTCAGTCAAATTTGAAGCCATTTGACCGGCCACGTTACTTTCACAAAGGCGTCAGGCTTGATTTGGCGAGCATTCGTCAACATCCCGAGTGAATGGGGCGGGCTAGTGAGCCGCCGCCCATCAATCTGCCGGCTTCGTGCAGTGATAGCAAATGGGCTCTAGTAATGTTACCTTGGGCTCGTGTTCTCATTAAGAGGTTGCTGGCTTCTTGCTAAAGACTTCTTTCTGGTACAGTAAAATCTCCTTATTCGCGGGGTATACGTTCCATAAATATGCCGCGAATACAGAAACCGTGAATACAGAATGGCAATTTATATGGGTTTATAGGGGATACGTTCCTAGGTTCCAAAATAAAAAACACAAATATGGAAGAAAATCAATTTTAATGATGTAATTGAACATTTTGATTAATTATTATGCTCAGGCTTAGGCAATGGTTTGAAGAATTTTGTAATTTTCTCTTGCTTGGCAGTTTTTAATAGCTCCTTCAATTCAGATTGATACTCAGCAGTCGCAATAGCGATTTGCCTCTTAAAATTGAGACTTCGTTCCATAGATGGATCAATGTCCATAAAGAAATCGCAAAGCTCATTTGCCATTCTTAAACCTTCACTAAGATTTTTCAGATTAAATGTCACATTTTCAGTGCTAGTTGAAGCCTCTTCTTCAGTGGGCTGTGAATTTAACATTTCCTCCAAGTCAGTTTCAGTCAAATCTTCATCTTGAGATTCAAGCAATTCCTGAATGTCACTTGATTCTATCTGTTCGAATCCATCTCGTCCTATTTCATTTGCAATTTCGGCTATGTTTGCTGTCAAAGTTTGCACTTGCACGGATTCTTCGTCATTTTCCGCAGTCAGAGCAGGCCATAATTTTTTCCAGCATGACTTTAATGTGTGTGGTTTCAGTTCTTCCAAAGATTCTTTTATGTTTATGATGCATTTTGCTATGTCAAATTTCTTCCAGCATTCCATAACATTCATATCAGGATTACACTCCATATTATCTAATACGATTTTGAACGTTCGTCTAATGTAATAGAGCTTAAAGGCCTGGATTATTCCTTGGTCCATAGGTTGAAGCAAAGCCGTCGTATTTGGGGGTAAAAATGTCACTTTTATATTTGGATGCATAGCTTCGAGTTCGCGAGGATGACCTGGTGCATTGTCCAAAACTAGAAGTGCCTTAAAGTCTAAATTCTTTTTTTTCAAGTAAATTTCAACTTCAGTAACAAAACAATTCCGAAACCAGTCACAAAATACAGCGCTTGTTACCCACGCTTTCTTATTAGCACGCCAAAACACTGGCAGGTTGTCCTTGTTTTGATTTTTTAAAGCACGTGGATTTAGCGATCTGTAAAGCATCAGTGGCTTAATGACACAATCTCCAGATGCATTAGAACATAGCAGCAGTGTAACTCTATCTTTTGCTGCCTTAAATCCAGGTGCAGACTTTTCGCTTTTCGAAATGAATGTTTTGTTTGGCATTCTCTTCCAAAACAGTGCAGTTTCGTCTGCATTAAATACTTGCTCAGGTTTGTATCCTCCATCAGCTACTAGGTTTGCAAAGTCTTCTGGATACCGTTCTGCTGCAGCAGTATCTGCTGATGCAGCTTCTCCTACAATTTTAATGTTATGCAATGATTGTCTTACTTTAAATTTATTGAACCAACCTTCCGATGCCTGAAATCCTCCATCTGTACAATCACCACTACAACTACCATCAGGTTCTTTAAAATGAGCGTAAAGACGCTTTGCCTTCTCCCGGATCAATGGACCACTCAGGGGAACCCTTTTTTGGTTTCGGTCTTCTATCCATAATGACAACGCCACTTCCATTTTCTCTATTGCTGGATCACGAACAATTTTCGCCGACAATGAAGTTGAAGCTACAGATGATCTTATTTTATCTTCGGATTTTTTTATTGATCGTACAGTTGATTCGTTGACGTTGAATGAGCGCGATATGGATGCAAATGACTCTCCAAGGCGTAAACGATCAAGCATTTCTATTTTCACTTTAAGCGGTAACACAGATTTTTTTCGTGTCGGAACGCGTTTCTCAATTTTTTTTGTTGACATTATTATGTACAATTAACAAAAACGAAGCGAGCAGTAGAAACGTGTAACTCGATCACAATTTGTGTAACGAATGTGCAAAATAAAACAATAAAATAGGCAAAGCGGCTTTTACCAAAGAACAGAAAGCAACATTTAAAAATATACTTTATTCCTTCAGAAATAAGGCTGCTTTCTTGCTGTTTGTTTACATTCTCAAATACGGCGACCGCGGTGTTTGCGGCAAAGGCGACAAAGGCGGCTTAGGTCAAAGTGCTCGGCGGTACCGTTTGGCGGCACTTGCAAAAGATATTGCGTTGAACACCTATTGGAATTTTGTATAACATTTGTGATCCGCGAATAAAGAAATTTTTTGCCGCGAATAAAGAAATTGGGTTGCAATTTTTTTATCCGCGAATAGTGAAACCGCGAATGACGGAACCGCGAATAGGGAGCTTTTACTGTACTAGATTTTACTAGAAATATATTTGTATCCGAATCAAGATGTTTCAATGTAAATTCATGTAAATGATATTGTTCAATATCACTGTCAGGATATTGTTGAATGTTACCTTGGGCTCGTGCTCTCTTTATGTGGTTACTGGCCTCTGAACAAGTGTGAAGAGCGCATCATTTTTTTTTTTTTTGCATAATATATTTTACTTCTTTATTACTGCCCTTGGGTTAATTATTAGTCGAATTTGCAAGCCACTTTCACCGGCCACTTTACTTTCACAAAGGCGCCAGGCTTGATTTGGCGAGCATTCGTCAACATCCCGAGTGAATGGGGCGGGCTAGTGAGCCGCCGCCCATCAATCTGCCGGCTTCGTGCAGTGATAGCAAATGGGCTCTGGTAATGTTACCTTGGGCTCGTGCTCTCTTTATGAGGTTGCTGGCTTCTTGTTAAAGATTTCGTTCTGGTACTAGATTTTACTAGAAATATATTTGTATCCGAATCAAGATGTTTCAATGTAAATTCATGTAAATGATATTGTTCAATATCACAGCCATGATATTCTTAAGCGTCTGTAATAAGCAGGAATAACGCCTCTACAGAGACTGGTTACTAAATTGTCATTTTTACATAGTATCTTATTACTTTATTACAACCCTCGGGTTCCTCAGTCAAATTTGCAAGTCACTTTCACCGGTCACGTTACTTTACAAAGGCGCCAGGCTTGATTTGGCGAGCATTCGTCAACATCCCGAGTGAATGGGGCGGGCTAGTGAGCCGCCGCACATCAATCTGCCAGCTTCGTGCAGTGATAGCAAATGGGCTCTAGTAATGTTACCTTAGGCTCGTGCTCTCATTAAGAGGTTGCTGGCTTCTTGCTAAACACTTCGTTCTGGTACTAGATTTAACTAGAAATATTTTTGTATCCGAATTAAAATGTTTCAACGTAAATTAATGTAAATGATATTGTTCAATATCACAGCCATGATATTCTTAAGCGTCTGTAATGTGCAGGAATAACGCCTCTACAGAGACTGGTTACTAAATTGTCATTTTTACATAGTATCTTCTTACTTTATTACAACCCTCGGGTTCCTCAGTCAAATTTGCAAGTCACTTTCACCGGCCACGATACTTTCACAAAGGCGCCAGGCTTGATTTGGCGAGCATTCGTCAACATCCCGAGTGAATGGGGCGGGCTAGTGAGCCGCCGCCCATCAATCTGCCGGCTTCGTGCAGTGATAGCAAATGGGCTCTAGTAATGTTACCTTGGGCTCTTGCTCTCTTCATGGGGTTGCTGGCCTCTAAATAAGTGTGAAGAAAGCATCGTTTACATATATTTCACTTCTTTATTGCTGTCCTTAGGTTTCTAAGTAACTTTGCAAGCAACTTTCACCACTTTCACAAAGGCGCCAGGCTTGATTTGCCAAGCATTCGTCAACATCCCGAGTGAATGAAGCGGGCTAGTGATAGCAAATAGGCTCTAGTAATGTTACCTTGGGCTCGTGCTCTTTATGAGGTTGCTGGATTAGATTTTGCTCACGTGGTCTTTGGTTCATTGTGTTTTGTCCAATGAAGTGGCGCTCAAGCGTAAGATCCGCCTAAAGTGTCTTAAAAGCCATTGCGACATTTCTTACATAGCATGTAAATGACCAACATACATAATCATACTAATTTTATAAATGTAAAAGTTTGTTTATTTGGCCATTGTACGTCAATCACGCTGAAACAACTGAACCAATTTTGATGAAATTTGGTATACGGGGTATGTATGGCTTATGTGATAGGATTCTTTTTATCCATAGGATGAAACAGGAATCTTCATAACACAGGCAAAGCCGTGGGTATAAAATAGTTTATAATAAATAGTGAACGTTAAACGTTTTGGTGGTCAAGTAAAACGGCCATAATCTTAAAAACATCACCTTATTACTCGTACGTTTCAAAGTACGAACGTACATACGTACGTACGTTACGTCGTGAAAATTATTTAAAACATCCGTTCAGTGGTTGAGAAAATCTTATTTGAACTAGTCTGGTAAATGAATACAATTTTACGTTTTCATAGACACCGTAATACATTAAGTTTACGCATCAAACCATTACGTGAGGGAGCTTAGTCAAATTACAAGATAATTGAAATAAATTGAGATGAAAACTCAGGAGATTTAAACATGAAAGAGGCGAATAATTTATGTCAAATGTAGAACGTGGATTTTATATGTAGTTAAAAGCTGTTTTCGTATTAGTTATCCAATAAAATCAAAAAGTAATATAATATGGGTTTGATTTTAATTATTTGGATTTGGCGGCCTGTGGTTTGCCTACATTATAGATATAACGAAACATGGTCTAATAAATTTGACCGTGTTCAACACGAGGTACTCTTGAAAGAACTAAAACGTGTAGGTCTAGATGGCAAAGATATCCGCATCATAAAAAATCTGTACTGGAACCAAACGGGAACTGTGCGAGTCGACGGAGAGGAAACTGAACCTATTAACATACAGAGAGGCGTCAGACAAGGCTGCATACTATCCCCCTTACTGTTTAACTTATATTCTGAAGCTATTATTAAGGAAGCACTCCATGATTCGACTGCCGGAGTAATCATAAACGGCAAAGCAATAAACAACTTGCGTTACGCAGATGATACAGTGCTCATTGCCGGTAGTGGAGAAGATTTGCAGGAAATAGTGGACAGAGTTGCGTTGTGCAGTAGGAATGTGGGGCTTAGTATGAACGTCAAGAAGACGAAATTCATGGTGATCTCAAAGGAGCCTAAACAGATTAAAATCCTTGTGGATAATCAACCTCTTGAGAGAGTCAGCAAATATAAATACCTAGGCTCGTGGCTGACTGAGACATGGGAAAGTGAGACGGAAATCCGTACACGCATTGAAATAGCCCGAGGAGCTTTTGAGAGAATGAGGAAGGTATTGTGCAGTCGAGAACTTTCCATCAAGCTGCGAACAAGGTTGCTACAATGCTACGTCTGGCCTCTTGTTCTTTATGGTTGTGAAGCGTGGACCTTAAAAGAAGACCTCCGAAAAAAATTGGAAGCGTTTGAGATGTGGGCGTACCGTAGAATGCTACGCATAAGTTGGACACAACATATTACCAACGTTGAGGTACTGAAGCGCATGGGCAAAAAGGTGGAACTAGTTCGGACCATTAAAATAAGAAAAGTCGCATACCTTGGTCACATCCTAAGAAATCCACAATATCATCTTCTCCAGACCATCATGATGGGGAAGATTGCCGGAAAGCGCAGAGTAGGAGGACGCAAAATGTCATGGCTTAAAAACATCCGCCAGTGGACCGGCATTAAAACAGTTGAACAGTTGTTCAGACTTGCCATGGACAAGGCTAGATTTAAGGAGCTGACGGCCAACCTTCAGTGATGAAGCGGCACCTAAAGAAGAAGAAGATATAACGACTTTATTTGGTTTTTGCCTCTTTTATGTACATAAAATAAGATCTCAACAATTTATAAGTCACTTCAAAACAATAAGAGTAATTAAATACATGACTTTGTTCTCACTGTCTCATTACCATTCAGAGTACACATTGACTTTACGGCGACTATTGCTTGTAAGATATACAACTTATAAACGTACAGAATTGCAGATTTATTTAACTACTAGCGGCCGCCCGCGACTTCGTCCGCGTGGATGTCGGTTTTCATTATACGAATGTTTTTTCCCGCTAACTCCCGTTCCCGTGGGAATTTTGCAATATCCTTTTGCAACTAAGCATCAAGTTTACTAAGGGACCTGCATGCCAAATTTCAAGCGTCTAACTCAAGTAGTTTAGATTTTCCATACAAACTTCCACCCCCTCATTTCGGGGAAGTGGGGGGTTGGAATGGGTCAAAAAGTAGCCTATGTTCTGTCTCAGGGTCTAAAGATTGTCTGTACCATCAAAATCGGTTGCGAGGTTTAAGCGGGAAAGCGTAACAGACAGACAGACAGACAGACAGACAGACAGACAGACAGACAGACAGACAGACAGACAGACAGACAGACAGAGTTACTTTCGCATTTATAATATTAGTTGGGATGAAGGGCGCCGACTGACATTCCTCTCTGTTCCACGCAATGGATCCGGCTCCCGCACGGAGAATCCATGGATAGCTAAAAAGTTCGTCTCATCTATGTACAGGAAAACCCAACGTTTCGGCTACTTTTCAGCATCCGTGATATCACACGGTTTCTTTTGTATGATGTATTGAAACGAATTATTATATGACGAAATATAAATATCTCTGCAAAAAAGATTATTTTGGCAAATAACCAAAATGAAATATATAAGATTTCGATTAACTACTAACGGAATACGGTAATCTGGGCAAATTTTTCCTTATTGTATTTCTGTGTACCTCGTCTTTTTTGCTCCCGGAAAATATTAGGATGTCTGACTCGGAACCGGAGCCACTTTATTAATATATAAAAGGATATACGTTTATAAATTTCTCGCTTGTAAGAATGTTTTGGTACATTATTCTCACTTCCCTTATAAAAAATGTGGGAACATTCATACCTCATAATATATAAGTATAAGCTGGATGGTGTTCGAGAATTTGGCATGCCACAGATTCGTCAGTAACCTGAATAATCTGAATATAGATAATAAAATAACGATTGTTGCCTGCTTACCGTACCAGTTACTGCTGGTGAGTAAGTTCACCAGAGCTCAGTTGGCGAGGGTGTGGGGTCCTAAAGACAGGCAACGCATCTGTAATCCTTGTGCGGTTGTAGCAGCGGTGATCACTTACCATCAGACCTCCTTCTACCACTCTTCTTGCTCCTAACGTTATCTCGTTTCTATGCGGGGTCCTCTTTGACAATGATCCAGGATTTGGCGAGTCTGGTTATTACAGTGAAGCGACGGTCATCAGACCTTCGTAACCCATGGAGAAGAACCAGACAGATTGGATCATTGACCTTCTTCGGCTACTATTGTATAAAATAAATAAATAAAATGGTAATACACACATAATATTCATATCACCTGATTTTGTATCAAGTCAGAACTACGTAACTATTACCGCATCAATAACTCCTCCTAGTTCACAGTTATTTACGTCCTATCATTTGTTTCGGTTCAGTTGTTCCTCAGATATTACCATCAAGCATCACTGCTTCATGTATTCGTATCTGATACAGCCTGTTTCGCATTGATTAATCACAATCAGCCGTCACGTGAACGCGTGTCTAATCTCGCGATTTCATTTGTCTCCCGCTCCGCCACGCTCGCATAATATTATTATGATTTGTTATTATGTGGGATTCATCGCTGACATTTATCAGATTTATTATTTTCGCTCCGCTAAATCGATGTCGCTTTAAGACGTCTTTATGAATGATTGGCAGTGCAGATTATTGTATCTGTTTATTGTGTTAATGTTGTATTACGTTTGAAATCGAAGATTATGGTTGAAATGTTTAAATGAATTGGGAATCGACTGCATGAACTGACTTGACTATTTCACTATAGCTTATTTTTTTAATTAAGTCAGATTTTCTCTTATGCATTTGACGTTTTATTACATTTATATAATTATGTGGACTAAAATATTATGTCAATTAAAATGATGTTTTGTAATAAGTTGGAACAAAAATCTGGTTTGGTATTGTGAAAAAATAATAATTTATTTAGTTCATATCTACGAGTATATCTCTAAGACTTTTTGAACGCGCTCATCACAGAAACTACTATTACGAATTCAAAAATAGTTTTTTTGTTGAAAAGTTCGTTTGACGCGGAATGCTTAAGGTTCTAGTGTAACTGTAACTCTTATAAGTATAATTTAATATAATACATAGTATAACACCATGTATGCGGAAACCGAAATGCACGCGAACTACTAAATACTATTAGGTACTGAGTCTAGACCACAGCCTTATTAGGTCTCTCAACTCGACTTTGATGCCTTAATTTGGCAGGAACCCTATTACAGATGTCCTACGAGATATTCATCCGGGTAACAAAACTAAACCAACTGTTGAACTTCCGTGAGATTAGCGAGCCCGCCAATAGTGGCCGAATCTCAGTAACAACGGATACAACTGTCAAAGATTCGCTTAATTTACTCGCTTGTTAAGTTTGGGGCTTAGTTTAGAAGTCAAAGTTACAGTTGAGTGGCTTGGGTCATGAATCTTTAACTGACCCTAATGTGATGTTAGCGCAGTTTTCTATATTTTTTTATAAATATCTTTTACAGATAATGTTCATAACATTTTACAAATTTACTGCGATAATATTAAATTCCGGACACACTGATAAAGCTAGATCTAATCTAATATATTAACGCTTTTGTTTGTTTTTTGAACGTGCACCAAAATAATTTTTTGTTCGTTTTTTTCATGTTGGATAGAATTTGTCGATGTAGGCTTTAAGCTGTAGTATAATAACACTATATGCGCGGAAACCGTAATCCACGCGGGCGCACTCGCAGACGGCCGCTGGTATTTTTTATATGTAATTAGACATCAGTCTATTGACTGTAAAAAGTATTTCAGTTAAATTTAGCTGATATTAAAAAATCTTTTTGCTGTAACGGAGCGATTAAATAGTTTTGTTTTAAAAGTTAAAGTTTGTTTTACCAAAGTTTTGTATCAGAATCCGGATATTTTGTTGTCATAATGTACCAACGTGAATGTCCAAAATATGCTTAGATATTTAGCTTCTATGTTTGCACTGTAATTATCAAATTTCACAGCAATCAAAGTCGCAATGCCTGACGGGTCTTGCGTATGCAATATAAGCAGGTAATTTCAAACTGACAATTCGGTGTAGGTAATTTGCCTCTGAACGTAATAGAGTTGGTTAGTTGTTGTTGTATCCAATTAACTGTACCGTTGTGTTGTTACTTTACAGCTTATTTACAACGTTTAAATTGCTAATTTGAAAAGTTCACGTTTCACTTTCACATCATTTGTTGGTGGGGAAGGCTTGAAGGGTAGCTAGTCTAGAATAGAAATACTAGGAACACGTGAGTTAACCGTAGTTTGCGTGACGTCATTGTTATTTGCATGACCGGTCACGATATGCTGTTGTAGAATGGTTGTAGTTCGTTAGTTTTATTTTCGGCTGACAGCTCAAAAACTAGTAGCTAGTAGTTTCGGCTTGTTAAATTTATTTAGATAGTATTTGGAGAATCTATAGTAATTTTGGATAAATTATTTTGAATAAATAAATTATTAACATAAAATTTTAAAGCTACTTAAAATACCACAAAAAATCTGCTCCCAAACAATTTTTTTCCTGTTATCCAGTAACTAGCGGCCGCCAGCAACTCTGTCTGCGTGGTTTTCTGGTTTCCGCACACATACATAGGTATAAACTATAGCCCAAATAAAGCCCGCGTCAAATAGACTATCCGACACAAAAAGTATTTTTCAAATCGGACCAGTAATTCATGGGATTATTCAAACAAACAAACAAACTGTTCAGCTTTATATATTAGAAAATAGAGTATAGATAACTTCCACAATTTCTGTATTAGTACGAATATTAGTAACGAAATATTCCCCTAAAATAGTTCATGCTATTTTCTCGGTCACCAACTGAATCGAACAATATTCTAGCTTGAAAATTATCTCGCTCCCATCGGATACACAATACGTCACTTATTTCGCCTCGCTGGGCGAATTAGGTATTTAATATCCAACCGTTAACAGACTGTAAAGGATTTAAGTCCTGGCAATTTAGTAAACATTCATGTTTATCATTATCTATTATCATTAGTAAGACATGACTCAGATCAGATAAATACATGTTTTTTTATATTTTCATATTTTAAACATAATATTTAAAACATTTCTTTATGAAATTCTAATAAATATCATCTGAGTTTTTCTAATATTATACTATGCCTTTTTCTATTTTATGCAACTGCACCATACAATAATTTTAAAACTAAATAAAATATTAAATTAAAGGATTACATTTCTAAATATAATAAGTAATATGTATAGCCGACTCCTCAACCTTTATACCAATGCCGAACAATCATCGATACTCCTGTATTAGACTTGAAACATCTATTCTCGTATCATTCTCAAGATGGTACTCAAAGATTCCGATGCACACAAATAGCGTCACTCATAAATATAGTCCTGAATGTTTAATGTTTTGAAAAAGGATCGGGCTGGTATCCAACTGTCATGGAAGCCACAGCTTGGATTCAGGTGAATTATAAATACAGCGATGCTATAACGATATCAAATGTTACTGTGCATTTATAGGAGTGTCCCAACGCCAAGACTAGAAGGAGTTATTTTTCAACGTCTTCTTCAGTGACACTAAGAGTGATTGTGATAGTGAGAGAATATGACTGTGTCACATCCTTACAGCTACTTAGCTATTTTAATTATAAGCCATTATTGGTGTTTGTAAGAGAAGCGAGAGAATAAATAATAAAAAAATAAAAATAAATGCCTTGGACTGACACAGCAATTGCCTAGCCCCAAACTAAGCTCGAAACTTGTACTATGGAAGCTAGGGAACGGATAGACATACTTAAATACTTTCATAAACATCCATGACTCGAGTACAAATGCCGACGTTTATCACACAAACATTTGCCAATAGTGGGATTCGAATCTGCAACCCTTGGTTTTGTAGCCAGGGTCTCTGACCCTAGCCCAACGGGCCCGTCAAATCACTGCATGGTTAATGATAAAACAGTTTAGGATTCTGAAGCATCAATTATAAATAAATAAATAATAAATAAATAAATTTAGTGATTTGGCATAATGTTGTGAGCAATAATAATAGTCACTGGTATCGAAACTTCTGAAAAGCAAACATTTCTTGTCAGAAGTTTCGATTTTTAGTCGGGTATCTTTCATGAAGCTAATTTCATTTGTGACAAATTATTTTGAACCTTAAATTGTCGCAAATAAAATTCAGTATAATAATAACATCCATGTGATTACGTCCGAAGCAGTTATGGTGATTATAGTTAATTCAAAGCAGAGCTAACTACGAACGGAACTAATATTCCATTTATACTGCACTACTGCAACCATATACCTCCAATGTAACTTTCGAATCCCAGAGGAAACTTTGTCGACAATACCGCGTTGAAATTATAAACTTGCGTTTTATTTCGAATTTGTATGGCGGTGAGGTTTATCAGTTATTTATGTTCTTGTCTTGTTCAAAAACTTAGTGAACGTACGTTTTCAATTTCAACGTTGTAAATGGAGATTAAAGTTGTCATTTAGTATGTACTATTATTTAAAAAAAACTTAACATCCGTTTTGCAAACAAAAAAAGCCCGCCTGCGTCTCCGTCCTCGTCGATTTCGATTTCCATTAGCCTACAAACAATTTCTTCAGCTTTATAAATATTAGTATCGATTAGTATCGATAGATAGAAACATTTTCATAAAAGTATATTCTTTTGATACAAAAAGAAAATGGTATCAAAAGTTAGTGTGGTATTTTTACTTCATTAAATAATAGTCACAGTATTGTTAGAATGTTCTTTGTAATCTGTGACCAGACCTTTGATGTTTGTTAACGTTTTTACCGCAGTTAACAGGAGTTTTATCGCTTTGACGCTTCAGTTTACTGTTGTTTGGTTTATGTGATTTGTTGAAACTGTCTTCGAATCGCGTCGTCAGATAGTGATGATGTTGTTTTGGTAACTCTAAAATTGACATGAGAATGTGAAACTAGGTTAGGTAATTAGATGTGTAATCCCCTGTGTATTAAAATCCTGATTATGATCAAAACATTTATTCGATAAAAAAAAAAAAATACGATTTCACTAAACTTATATTTTATGTTATAACAGCCCTCGCTGTCACATTCCTTAATTTGTATTATTTTGACACATAAGTGTTATTGGTTATAAACCTAATTACAAAAAAGTTTGTTCTTACTTGTAACAACCTGATATTTCAAGGTACAGCCAGCTGAGTAGGAAACTTAGGTACCATGTAGCCTTCCAGAAATCAATTTCTATATAAGGGTACCCTAAATCAATTTTAAACTGCTTAGCCATTACTAAGTAAACGTTACAAATAATTATTTTACGTAATACATTGAAATACCTAGAAGGGCGAAGTCATAATTAATACTACGTATGCTAAACTTACTTTATAACTATGAGCTAATGTTCAAACTAGAACAAACAAACGCAATCGATACCTCTACTAGCACCGAACAAGCTTTAGTTTTGCTGGATACAATACGCCTCAACTAAATATTATTGACGCAATAAGGTTAAATTTTCGCGATACCGGCCTAGTATTAGTTTTAGTTAAACTAATCTAAGCATTGGGTAAAACAGTTTTGACGTTTATTGTTCGACCGGAAATTTTCGCCTGTTCTTACTATCCCTACCACGCTATCCCCCCGGTAGGGTTTACTAGTTTTCATTTCACACATGACTTTATACCAACCTAAACGACAAAATATTTAAGAATATAAAGGTACAAAGAATATGTTGATAAACGTGATGAATGCATGTAGATTAATATCCAAGTGCTCATTGTATCAAAATATCATATCTCAATACAAATAAATATATTAAAGCTGAAGAGTTTATCTGTTTGTATCAATGCGCTAATCTCAAGAACCATTACTTAGTTAGAATTGAAGATTTTTTTTATTGAGTTGGATAGTCCATTTATCACAGATGGTTTTAAACTTTAGTATAACACTACGTGTGAGGAAATCGTAATCGCCCGCGACCGCTAGTATAGAACGAGATTTCTACTTCAACAAAAGGTAACTCAACTTGAAGCTAAAAGTAGCAGCTTTCATTAATTGTATGTAGTAATTGCGTGTCCATTATTTTACTGACACCACTATGACAAACGCAATTAGTTTTATACAAAACTGGAGCTATTCTTTCGCGCGTTTACTCTCCAAAACAAATACGTTTCCATTTAATTAATCTGAAGCGATCGCACACAGTCCTGGAAACTGATTCCAAACAGTTTTTACTGACAATGACAAACGAGAAACGATGCAGCGGCAACAAAATTGAACAATTCCAATTTATCCGACGAAGGTGGCGCAAAGAAGCTAATTGTTCAAGTTCCCTAATTAAAATTAACTCCACTGTAAACGTTGAAATGTCTCGAACATCGGATAGTTCCTGTTACTTCGACTTGCCAATTTAAGAAGTTCTCTGTTTATGTTTTCGGAAAGAATGTTATCCCCTAACATTCTTACGGTAATATTCGTACGGTAATGCAAATCTATCTATCTATCTATAATATATAAAGCTCGATTACCACTGACTCACTGACTCATCGGGGCCTTTTTTCGCAGTGTTGCCAGCTTCAGACTCGAAACTGATGTATGGGAGTTTTGTTCGGGTCGCCAATCAATCTGGAAATTTTTCTTTTTTTTTTCAAAAATCCAAGATGGCGGCCATGTTGGTGGTCGTATCTCCAAAGCCATAGCCTCTGGTGCTGTCAAATTTTCAGGGGTCGTAGTTTGTGGGGAACGGTTGGGATTTAAAAAGAAAAATGTCAGAAAAACAAAATGGCGTCGCCGCCATCTTGGCTGGAAAATCGGAAAATCGACCCCTTTTTGCGGGGCTGTGTCTCTGGAATGGGCAGAGATTTTTTTTTGCTGTTTTTTGCGTTTCGTCAGAAATATAGTCTATTTATAGGTCAGTTTTGCTAGATGCAAAAATTCAAGATGGCGGCGCCGGCAGAGAGAATTTTGTCCGTGTGAAAAATTTTGCAATTTTTTGAATCCATTTTTTTGGTGGATGGCAACACTGGACAGATTGGGTTCTTTACAGTTTTGGTGGAGTATTTATCTGAGAGTTGCCAGAAGGGAAAACATTCTACCACGTTCGTAGTAGATTTTTGACATTTGGTCCAATTAGTAGAAAATGACTTTTTGACAGCTGGCCGAAATCCGAGTATGCAGTTTGGTGGCAACTTTGGTAGTGAAGGACCTTTGGGTATTTTTTTTGAAATCATCTGGCAACACTGGGAGCGGCGGGGAAAAATCGTTTTTTCGGACCTGGTGAATTTGAAAAAATCGTGTGGCAACACTGGGCGTTGTTGGTTGGAAATTTTAACGGTATTCGACGTGGTACATGATTTAGTTTCAGCAAAAAAATTGGCTGTCAAAAATCCAAGATGGCGGAGGAGCAGACAGCCATTTTGTGAAATGAAAAATTTAAAAAAATATTCAAATAGATTTTTCGGGTAGTTGGCAACACTCTCCGCGAATGAGTTGTATGGCGGCATCGCGACTCACAGTAACAAGTATTGCTAGGTGGAAAAACATCTTGGTAGTTTTTGGTAGTTTTCGCTCCAGGGGCCCAAAATGGGTCGAATCGAAATACTGAATTCAGGGGAAAATCGAGGCCACGAATCCGTAGTCCGGAGGGTGTCTATTGACCTTTTGGTAGTTTTGTCTCTTTGCGCTGGCAACACTGGCAGTGAGCATTTTTTTAATTTTTCGGGACATGGTCGAATTCGCGGACCTCTCTGGCCCAAACTATAAAAAATACAAAAAAAGTAAAAATTACATTCGACGCTGTCTATGGTCCAGAATTTGGAAAAAATACGCGCTGTCAAAAATCCAAGATGGCGGACGAGCGGGCGGCCATTTTGTAAAAAGTAAAAATTTTCGAAAATTTCAAACCCCTTTTTGACGTCCTTTGCAACACCTGACAGAGTTGGCTTGTATAGAGGCCACGTTTGTACAAGTGTCAACTATTGCCAGGTGTAAAAATGTTTTGGTAGATTTTGGTAGATTTGGCCGAGGGGCCCGAAAATGGGTCGAATGGAAATACGGTATTTGGAGAAAAATTAAGTATGAGCGATTGTGGCATCCAGGGTCCCCAATGACGTAAGGGTAGAAAATTGAGAATCACCTGGCAACACCGGGCGTGAGGAGCAAAAGAAAATTTTCGACATGGTCATCTACCAAGACCTGTTGGGCCAACTGGGTGCGGCGGAGGAAAAAAGTTTAAATGCAATTTGATCCGGTATATAATGTAGTATATGGGAAAAATACGGGACGAAAGAAAACCAAGATGGCGGACGCGCTGGCGGCCATTTTGTGAAATTTTCACGTTTTCAAAACTTTCAACTTGAAATTTCGGGCACTTGGTGAATCAAATGATTCTTCCCAATGTACTGGGCGTTTGTGTGTTTTAGTTTAAGGTATTGCCAGGTGAAAAAATATTTCGGAAGATTTTGGTAGTTTTTGAGCTGTGGCCCGAAAACGTCGAAAATAGAAATAACGGTTTTTCGCAAAATTCATTCCCAAGGCGTGGCAGATTGGAGGGTCTAAAATGACATTTGACTATTTTCATCAAAGTGGGCTGGCAGCACTGGGAGGTACGACGGCTCAAACTTTTTCGGAAGGGGTGTCTTTGAGGATCTCTGGAGGGTTCAACATTGGCCTTAGAGGAAATGTGAAAATGCGGTTATTTGTGTAGATTAGATTTAATTCTAGGAAAAATACGAGAAAAACTCCAACCAAGATGGCGGACGGGCTGGCGGCCATTTTGTGAAAAGTTTTAGTTGAGGAATATTATAAACTGATTTTTCGGGTAGATAAAGGCGTGATAGGGGAAAATGTTGCATAACCTTTATTGTAGAGTAGACTTTGATCTACAATGTGGTACAAGAGTTTACCCCATTTTCAGGGTAATTTTTGAGTTCTAAGGGAAAATGTCAAAACTCGAAGTATCACTTTTTGGGCAAAAATTTGTATGAGGAACTGTCAACTGTCGTCTTTTGTTTCCATTTTGGCCATATTTTTATTCATCTTACTTGTAACTTTGAAATAATTAAAAAAACAGTTTTCGATTTTCCCCATACATTTTGTACTGGATCGAGCTTTATATGGGGCACGCGGCACGGTGACTTTGTATGGCATTTTACAAGTGTTTGAAAACTGTTTAGTGGTACTGAAATACTTGTTGGAGAAGTAAGTTAACGCTGTAAGGACTGCATTTGAGGTATGTTTGGTTTGTAGAAACGAATCGCTGCCAAAACCGACTCCACGTAGTCTTGTTTGCCCTACCCCTAGAGTGCATTATAAGCCGAGCCGTGACAGAGGCCATAGCCGCTACGCGTTTACTTGCATGCTTTTTTAAATTATTAAAGGTAATATTTCAATAGGTTTACTCATATTATTGTATTATGCATTTGTCTTTTTAAGTAAGTTGTAGTAATTAGCAGTTATTGGTTAGTTATATTGATGACATTATCATACAAAGTTTGCTTGAAAAATAAAAACAAAAGAAAATTAATCTGCGAGGCCGAAGGCCGAGCGCCGCGGAGGGCGAAGCCCGAAGCGGCATAAAGTGAATCAGTAGGTCTTAGTTGATGGCTTTCAGGGCGTCGAAAAAGGACTAGGAACCCGCTGACGGACGGTCCAAGCCAGCCATGTAATTTTGCGAGGCCGCAGGCCGAGCCTCGGCGAGGCCGAAGGCCGAGCGCCGCGGAGGGCGAAGCCCGGGAGCGGCCCCGTCGCGGAGCGACCTAGCTCTGGGCGCGACCGCGTAGCGGGCGCCCCGAGCTAGTCTATCTATCTATCTATCTATCTATAATATATAAAGCTCGATTACCACTGACTCACTGACTCATCGGGGCCTTTTTTCGCAGTGTTGCCAGCTTCAGACTCGAAACTGATGTATGGGAGTTTTGTTCGGGTCGCCAATCAATCTGGAAATTTTTCTTTTTTTTTTCAAAAATCCAAGATGGCGGCCATGTTGGTGGTCGTATCTCCAAAGCCATAGCCTCTGGTGCTGTCAAATTTTCAGGGGTCGTAGTTTGTGGGGAACGGTTGGGATTTAAAAAGAAAAATGTCAGAAAAACAAAATGGCGTCGCCGCCATCTTGGCTGGAAAATCGGAAAATCGACCCCTTTTTGCGGGGCTGTGTCTCTGGAATGGGCAGAGATTTTTTTTTGCTGTTTTTTGCGTTTCGTCAGAAATATAGTCTATTTATAGGTCAGTTTTGCTAGATGCAAAAATTCAAGATGGCGGCGCCGGCAGAGAGAATTTTGTCCGTGTGAAAAATTTTGCAATTTTTTGAATCCATTTTTTTGGTGGATGGCAACACTGGACAGATTGGGTTCTTTACAGTTTTGGTGGAGTATTTATCTGAGAGTTGCCAGAAGGGAAAACATTCTACCACGTTCGTAGTAGATTTTTGACATTTGGTCCAATTAGTAGAAAATGACTTTTTGACAGCTGGCCGAAATCCGAGTATGCAGTTTGGTGGCAACTTTGGTAGTGAAGGACCTTTGGGTATTTTTTTTGAAATCATCTGGCAACACTGGGAGCGGCGGGGAAAAATCGTTTTTTCGGACCTGGTGAATTTGAAAAAATCGTGTGGCAACACTGGGCGTTGTTGGTTGGAAATTTTAACGGTATTCGACGTGGTACATGATTTAGTTTCAGCAAAAAAATTGGCTGTCAAAAATCCAAGATGGCGGAGGAGCAGACAGCCATTTTGTGAAATGAAAAATTTAAAAAAATATTCAAATAGATTTTTCGGGTAGTTGGCAACACTCTCCGCGAATGAGTTGTATGGCGGCATCGCGACTCACAGTAACAAGTATTGCTAGGTGGAAAAACATCTTGGTAGTTTTTGGTAGTTTTCGCTCCAGGGGCCCAAAATGGGTCGAATCGAAATACTGAATTCAGGGGAAAATCGAGGCCACGAATCCGTAGTCCGGAGGGTGTCTATTGACCTTTTGGTAGTTTTGTCTCTTTGCGCTGGCAACACTGGCAGTGAGCATTTTTTTAATTTTTCGGGACATGGTCGAATTCGCGGACCTCTCTGGCCCAAACTATAAAAAATACAAAAAAAGTAAAAATTACATTCGACGCTGTCTATGGTCCAGAATTTGGAAAAAATACGCGCTGTCAAAAATCCAAGATGGCGGACGAGCGGGCGGCCATTTTGTAAAAAGTAAAAATTTTCGAAAATTTCAAACCCCTTTTTGACGTCCTTTGCAACACCTGACAGAGTTGGCTTGTATAGAGGCCACGTTTGTACAAGTGTCAACTATTGCCAGGTGTAAAAATGTTTTGGTAGATTTTGGTAGATTTGGCCGAGGGGCCCGAAAATGGGTCGAATGGAAATACGGTATTTGGAGAAAAATTAAGTATGAGCGATTGTGGCATCCAGGGTCCCCAATGACGTAAGGGTAGAAAATTGAGAATCACCTGGCAACACCGGGCGTGAGGAGCAAAAGAAAATTTTCGACATGGTCATCTACCAAGACCTGTTGGGCCAACTGGGTGCGGCGGAGGAAAAAAGTTTAAATGCAATTTGATCCGGTATATAATGTAGTATATGGGAAAAATACGGGACGAAAGAAAACCAAGATGGCGGACGCGCTGGCGGCCATTTTGTGAAATTTTCACGTTTTCAAAACTTTCAACTTGAAATTTCGGGCACTTGGTGAATCAAATGATTCTTCCCAATGTACTGGGCGTTTGTGTGTTTTAGTTTAAGGTATTGCCAGGTGAAAAAATATTTCGGAAGATTTTGGTAGTTTTTGAGCTGTGGCCCGAAAACGTCGAAAATAGAAATAACGGTTTTTCGCAAAATTCATTCCCAAGGCGTGGCAGATTGGAGGGTCTAAAATGACATTTGACTATTTTCATCAAAGTGGGCTGGCAGCACTGGGAGGTACGACGGCTCAAACTTTTTCGGAAGGGGTGTCTTTGAGGATCTCTGGAGGGTTCAACATTGGCCTTAGAGGAAATGTGAAAATGCGGTTATTTGTGTAGATTAGATTTAATTCTAGGAAAAATACGAGAAAAACTCCAACCAAGATGGCGGACGGGCTGGCGGCCATTTTGTGAAAAGTTTTAGTTGAGGAATATTATAAACTGATTTTTCGGGTAGATAAAGGCGTGATAGGGGAAAATGTTGCATAACCTTTATTGTAGAGTAGACTTTGATCTACAATGTGGTACAAGAGTTTACCCCATTTTCAGGGTAATTTTTGAGTTCTAAGGGAAAATGTCAAAACTCGAAGTATCACTTTTTGGGCAAAAATTTGTATGAGGAACTGTCAACTGTCGTCTTTTGTTTCCATTTTGGCCATATTTTTATTCATCTTACTTGTAACTTTGAAATAATTAAAAAAACAGTTTTCGATTTTCCCCATACATTTTGTACTGGATCGAGCTTTATATGGGGCACGCGGCACGGTGACTTTGTATGGCATTTTACAAGTGTTTGAAAACTGTTTAGTGGTACTGAAATACTTGTTGGAGAAGTAAGTTAACGCTGTAAGGACTGCATTTGAGGTATGTTTGGTTTGTAGAAACGAATCGCTGCCAAAACCGACTCCACGTAGTCTTGTTTGCCCTACCCCTAGAGTGCATTATAAGCCGAGCCGTGACAGAGGCCATAGCCGCTACGCGTTTACTTGCATGCTTTTTTAAATTATTAAAGGTAATATTTCAATAGGTTTACTCATATTATTGTATTATGCATTTGTCTTTTTAAGTAAGTTGTAGTAATTAGCAGTTATTGGTTAGTTATATTGATGACATTATCATACAAAGTTTGCTTGAAAAATAAAAACAAAAGAAAATTAATCTGCGAGGCCGAAGGCCGAGCGCCGCGGAGGGCGAAGCCCGAAGCGGCATAAAGTGAATCAGTAGGTCTTAGTTGATGGCTTTCAGGGCGTCGAAAAAGGACTAGGAACCCGCTGACGGACGGTCCAAGCCAGCCATGTAATTTTGCGAGGCCGCAGGCCGAGCCTCGGCGAGGCCGAAGGCCGAGCGCCGCGGAGGGCGAAGCCCGGGAGCGGCCCCGTCGCGGAGCGACCTAGCTCTGGGCGCGACCGCGTAGCGGGCGCCCCGAGCTAGTCTATCTATCTATCTATAATATATAAAGCTCGATTACCACTGACTCACTCACTCATTCATCGGGGCCTTTTTTCGCAGTGTTGCCAGCTTCAGACTCGATTTACATGTATGGGAGTTTTGTTCGGATCGCCAATCAATCTGGAAATTTTTCTTTTTTTTTTCAAAAATCCAAGATGGCGGCCATGTTGGTGGTTACATCTCCGCAACTATTAACCTTGGAGCTGTCAAATTTTCAGGGGTCGTAGTCTGTGGGGAACGGTTGGGATTTAAAAAGAAAAATGTCAGAAAAACAAAATGGCGGCGCCGCCATCTTGGCTTGAAAATCGGAAAATCGACCCCTTTTTGCGGGGCTGTGTCTCTGGACTGGGCAGAGATAATTTTTTGCTGTTTTTTGTGTTTCGTCAGGAATTTAGTCTATTTATAGGTCAGTGTTGCCAGATGCAAAAATTCAAAATGGCGGCGCCGGCAGAGAGAATTTTGTCCTTGTCAAAAATTTTGCAATTTTTTGAGCCCATTTTTTTGGCGGATGGCAACATTGGATAGATTTGGTTCTTTACAGTTTTGGTGAAGTATTTATCCGAGAGTTGCCAGAAGGGAAAACATTCTACCACGTTCGTAGTAGATTTTTGACATTTGGTCCAATTAGTAGAAAATTACTTTTTGACAGCTGGCCGAAATCCGAGTATGCAGTTTGGTGGCAACTTTGGTAGTCAAAGGCCTTTCGGTATTTTTTTTGAAATCATCTGGCAACACTGAGAGCGGCGGGGAAAAATCGATTTTTCGGACTTGGTGACTTTGAAAAATTCCTGTGGCAACACTGTGCGTTGTTGGTTGGAAATTGAAACGGCATTTGACGTGGTATGTGATGTTGTAACATTAAAAAAATTGGCTGTCAAAAATCCAAGATGGCGGACGCGTAGGCGCCCATTTTGTGAAATGAAAAATTTACGAAAAAATTAAAATTGATTTTTCGCGTAGTTGGCAACACTCTACGCGAATGTGTTGTATGGCGGCATTGCGAGTCTTGGTACGAAGTATTGCCAGGTGGAAAAAAATCTTGGTAGATTTTGGTAGTTTTCGCTCCAGGGGCCCAAAAAGGGTCGAATCGAAAAACTGAATTCAGGGGCAAATCGAGGCCATAAATCCGTAGTCGGGTAGGTGTCTTTTGACCTTTTGGTAGTTTAATCTCTTTACGCGGGCAACACTGGCGGTGAGGATTTTTTGATTTTTTTGGGACATGGTCGACTTCGCGGACCTCTCTGGTCCAAACTATAAAAAATACAAAAAAAGTTAAAATTACATTCGACGCTGTCTATGGTCCAAAATTTGGGAAAAATACGCGCTGTCAATAATCCAAGATGGCGGACGAGCGGGCGGCCATTTTGTGAAAAGTAAAAATTTACGAAATTTTCAAACCCGTTTTTGACGACCTTGGCAACACCTGACAGAGTCGAGCTGTATGGCGGCCACGTTTGTACAAGTGCCAACTATTGCCAGGTGGAAAAATGTTTTGGTAGATTTTGGTAGATTTGGCCGAGGGGCCCGAAAATGGGTCCAATGGAAATACGGTATTTGGAGAAAAATTAAGTATGAGCGATTGTGGCATCCAAGGTCCTCAATGACGTCAGGGTAGAAAATTGAGAATCACCTGGCAACACCGGGCGTGAGGAGCAAAAGAAAATTTTCGACATGGTCATCTACCAAGACCTGTTGGGCCAACTGGGTGCGGCGGAGAAAAAAAGTAAAAATGTAGTTTAATCCGGTATATAATGTAGTATATGGGAAAAATACGGGACGACAGAAAACCAAGATGGCGGACGCGCTGGCGGCCATTTTGTGAAATTTTTACGTTTTCAAAACTTTCAACTTGAAATTTCGGGCACTTGGTGAACCAAACGGAGGTTTGAAATGTACTAGGCGTTTGTGTGTTTTGGTATGGGGTATTGCCAGGTGAGAAAATATTCTGGAAGATTTTGGTAGTTTTTGAGCTGTGGCCCGAAAACGTCGAAAATAGAAATAACGGTTTTTCGCAAAATTCATTCCCAAGGCGTGGCAGATTGGAGGGTCTAAAATGACATTTGACTATTTTGATCAAAGTGGTCTGGCAACACTGGGAGGGACGACGGCTCAAACTTTTTCGGAAGAGGTGTCTTTGAGGATCTCTGGAGGGGTCAACATTGGCCTAAGAGGAAATGTGAAAATGCGGTTATTTGAGTAGATTAGATTTAATTAAAGGAAAAATACGGAAAAAATTCCAACCAAGATGGCGGACGGGCTAGCGGCCATTTTGTGAAAAGTTTTAGTTGAGAAATATTTTAAACTGATTTTTCGGGTAGATAAAGGCGTGATAGGGGAAAATATTGCATGACCTTTATTGTAGAGTAGACTTTGATCTACAATGTGGTAAAAGAGTGTACCCCATTTTCAGGGTAATTTACGAGTTCTAGGGGAAAATGTCAAAACTCGAAATATCAGTTTTTGGGCAAAAATTTGTATGAGGAACTGTCAAATGTCGTCTTTTGTTTCCATTTTGACCATATTTTTATTCATTTTAGTTGCAATTGTTAAATTATCAAAAAATAATTTGACGATTTTCCCCATACATTTTGTACTAGAGATAGAGCTTTATATGGGGCACGCGGTACTGTGACTTTGTATGGAAATTTTACAAGTGTTAGAAATCTGTTTAGTGGTACTGAAATATTGGTTGGTAAAGTAAGTTAACGCTGTAAGAGGACTGTATTTGTAGTATGTTTGGTTTGTAGAAACGAATCGCTGCCAAAACCGACTCCACGTAGTCTTGTTTGCCCTACCCCTAGAGTGCAATATAAGCCCGCGTAGGCGCGGAGGGGCGAGGCGGCCCGCGAGCTAAGGAGCAGGTGGTTTGGAAGCTCGTCGCCGCGACTGAGGCTGGCCGGCAGAGCCGGCCAACAAGCCGAAGCTGCGGTGATGAGCGTAAACCATCTGCGACGAAAAGATCGCGTGGGACCGCCGGAGCCTCGCAGCGCCGGAGCCGTGACAGAAGCCATAGCTGCTATGCGTTTACTTGCATGATTTTAAATAGTAATGTGTAATATTTCAAACGTTTTTAATTGCAGACTGGAGCAATATAGAGTTATTGGTTAGTTATATTGATGACATTATCATACAAAGTTTGCTTTGAAAATGAAAAGAAAAGCAAATAAATCTGCGAGGCCGAAGGCCGAGCGCCGCGAGGGCGAAGCCCGAAGCGGCATAAAGTGAAATCAGTAGGTCTTAGTTGATGGCTCTCGGGGCGTAAAAAAAAGACAGGGAACCCGCTGACGGACGGTCCAAGCCAGCCATGTAATTTTGCGAGGCCGCAGGCCAAGCCACGGCGAGGCCGAAGGCCGAGCGCCGCGGAGGGCGAAGCCCGGGAGCGGCCCCGTCGCGGAGCGACCTAGCTCTGGGCGCGACCGCGTAGCGGGCGCCCCGAGCTAGTCTATAATATATAAAGCTCGATTACCACTGACTCACTCACTCATTCATCGGGGCCTTTTTTCGCAGTGTTGCCAGCTTCAGACTCGATTTACATGTATGGGAGTTTTGTTCGGATCGCCAATCAATCTGGAAATTTTTCTTTTTTTTTTCAAAAATCCAAGATGGCGGCCATGTTGGTGGTTACATCTCCGCAACTATTAACCTTGGAGCTGTCAAATTTTCAGGGGTCGTAGTCTGTGGGGAACGGTTGGGATTTAAAAAGAAAAATGTCAGAAAAACAAAATGGCGGCGCCGCCATCTTGGCTTGAAAATCGGAAAATCGACCCCTTTTTGCGGGGCTGTGTCTCTGGACTGGGCAGAGATAATTTTTTGCTGTTTTTTGTGTTTCGTCAGGAATTTAGTCTATTTATAGGTCAGTGTTGCCAGATGCAAAAATTCAAAATGGCGGCGCCGGCAGAGAGAATTTTGTCCTTGTCAAAAATTTTGCAATTTTTTGAGCCCATTTTTTTGGCGGATGGCAACATTGGATAGATTTGGTTCTTTACAGTTTTGGTGAAGTATTTATCCGAGAGTTGCCAGAAGGGAAAACATTCTACCACGTTCGTAGTAGATTTTTGACATTTGGTCCAATTAGTAGAAAATTACTTTTTGACAGCTGGCCGAAATCCGAGTATGCAGTTTGGTGGCAACTTTGGTAGTCAAAGGCCTTTCGGTATTTTTTTTGAAATCATCTGGCAACACTGAGAGCGGCGGGGAAAAATCGATTTTTCGGACTTGGTGACTTTGAAAAATTCCTGTGGCAACACTGTGCGTTGTTGGTTGGAAATTGAAACGGCATTTGACGTGGTATGTGATGTTGTAACATTAAAAAAATTGGCTGTCAAAAATCCAAGATGGCGGACGCGTAGGCGCCCATTTTGTGAAATGAAAAATTTACGAAAAAATTAAAATTGATTTTTCGCGTAGTTGGCAACACTCTACGCGAATGTGTTGTATGGCGGCATTGCGAGTCTTGGTACGAAGTATTGCCAGGTGGAAAAAAATCTTGGTAGATTTTGGTAGTTTTCGCTCCAGGGGCCCAAAAAGGGTCGAATCGAAAAACTGAATTCAGGGGCAAATCGAGGCCATAAATCCGTAGTCGGGTAGGTGTCTTTTGACCTTTTGGTAGTTTAATCTCTTTACGCGGGCAACACTGGCGGTGAGGATTTTTTGATTTTTTTGGGACATGGTCGACTTCGCGGACCTCTCTGGTCCAAACTATAAAAAATACAAAAAAAGTTAAAATTACATTCGACGCTGTCTATGGTCCAAAATTTGGGAAAAATACGCGCTGTCAATAATCCAAGATGGCGGACGAGCGGGCGGCCATTTTGTGAAAAGTAAAAATTTACGAAATTTTCAAACCCGTTTTTGACGACCTTGGCAACACCTGACAGAGTCGAGCTGTATGGCGGCCACGTTTGTACAAGTGCCAACTATTGCCAGGTGGAAAAATGTTTTGGTAGATTTTGGTAGATTTGGCCGAGGGGCCCGAAAATGGGTCCAATGGAAATACGGTATTTGGAGAAAAATTAAGTATGAGCGATTGTGGCATCCAAGGTCCTCAATGACGTCAGGGTAGAAAATTGAGAATCACCTGGCAACACCGGGCGTGAGGAGCAAAAGAAAATTTTCGACATGGTCATCTACCAAGACCTGTTGGGCCAACTGGGTGCGGCGGAGAAAAAAAGTAAAAATGTAGTTTAATCCGGTATATAATGTAGTATATGGGAAAAATACGGGACGACAGAAAACCAAGATGGCGGACGCGCTGGCGGCCATTTTGTGAAATTTTTACGTTTTCAAAACTTTCAACTTGAAATTTCGGGCACTTGGTGAACCAAACGGAGGTTTGAAATGTACTAGGCGTTTGTGTGTTTTGGTATGGGGTATTGCCAGGTGAGAAAATATTCTGGAAGATTTTGGTAGTTTTTGAGCTGTGGCCCGAAAACGTCGAAAATAGAAATAACGGTTTTTCGCAAAATTCATTCCCAAGGCGTGGCAGATTGGAGGGTCTAAAATGACATTTGACTATTTTGATCAAAGTGGTCTGGCAACACTGGGAGGGACGACGGCTCAAACTTTTTCGGAAGAGGTGTCTTTGAGGATCTCTGGAGGGGTCAACATTGGCCTAAGAGGAAATGTGAAAATGCGGTTATTTGAGTAGATTAGATTTAATTAAAGGAAAAATACGGAAAAAATTCCAACCAAGATGGCGGACGGGCTAGCGGCCATTTTGTGAAAAGTTTTAGTTGAGAAATATTTTAAACTGATTTTTCGGGTAGATAAAGGCGTGATAGGGGAAAATATTGCATGACCTTTATTGTAGAGTAGACTTTGATCTACAATGTGGTAAAAGAGTGTACCCCATTTTCAGGGTAATTTACGAGTTCTAGGGGAAAATGTCAAAACTCGAAATATCAGTTTTTGGGCAAAAATTTGTATGAGGAACTGTCAAATGTCGTCTTTTGTTTCCATTTTGACCATATTTTTATTCATTTTAGTTGCAATTGTTAAATTATCAAAAAATAATTTGACGATTTTCCCCATACATTTTGTACTAGAGATAGAGCTTTATATGGGGCACGCGGTACTGTGACTTTGTATGGAAATTTTACAAGTGTTAGAAATCTGTTTAGTGGTACTGAAATATTGGTTGGTAAAGTAAGTTAACGCTGTAAGAGGACTGTATTTGTAGTATGTTTGGTTTGTAGAAACGAATCGCTGCCAAAACCGACTCCACGTAGTCTTGTTTGCCCTACCCCTAGAGTGCAATATAAGCCCGCGTAGGCGCGGAGGGGCGAGGCGGCCCGCGAGCTAAGGAGCAGGTGGTTTGGAAGCTCGTCGCCGCGACTGAGGCTGGCCGGCAGAGCCGGCCAACAAGCCGAAGCTGCGGTGATGAGCGTAAACCATCTGCGACGAAAAGATCGCGTGGGACCGCCGGAGCCTCGCAGCGCCGGAGCCGTGACAGAAGCCATAGCTGCTATGCGTTTACTTGCATGATTTTAAATAGTAATGTGTAATATTTCAAACGTTTTTAATTGCAGACTGGAGCAATATAGAGTTATTGGTTAGTTATATTGATGACATTATCATACAAAGTTTGCTTTGAAAATGAAAAGAAAAGCAAATAAATCTGCGAGGCCGAAGGCCGAGCGCCGCGAGGGCGAAGCCCGAAGCGGCATAAAGTGAAATCAGTAGGTCTTAGTTGATGGCTCTCGGGGCGTAAAAAAAAGACAGGGAACCCGCTGACGGACGGTCCAAGCCAGCCATGTAATTTTGCGAGGCCGCAGGCCAAGCCACGGCGAGGCCGAAGGCCGAGCGCCGCGGAGGGCGAAGCCCGGGAGCGGCCCCGTCGCGGAGCGACCTAGCTCTGGGCGCGACCGCGTAGCGGGCGCCCCGAGCTAGTCTATATCTATAAAACTCAAAGGTGACTGACTGATTGACTGACTGACTGACTGATTACATATATATATAGTCCTCCTTGTCGTATCCGACAACAGCGACCCTAAGCTATTAGGAAGTAATATTTTAATTAATTATTTGTTTTCCTGTCATGGGCTCTTATATGACTAGAAAAACCAAGTTTAGTCTTGAACAACCTGTCACAAGTAGTACAGTAAAGTTGTCCCGCAGAATTGTAGGTATAATTATAGGAGGGCTTCGGGCGATCTCGCCGTAACTGGCGCCGAACGTCTAGGTGTTCGAGACGAGATTCTTCAAATTCGCTGACAGCTCTGTGAATCCTGCGGCGCCATTCCGGTCGCTGCTCTGCGAGCTCCTCCCACTCGCAGGGTTTTATACCGCTTGCAGTAAGGTGACGTTTCAGCACGTCCTTATAACGTAGGTGCTGCCCCCCATGGTTACGTTTGCCTCGAGTAAGCTCTGAGTAGAAAATTGATTTTGGGAGTCTACAGTCAGCCATACGCCGGACGTGTCCACTCCATCTCAATTGAGTTTTAATCAAGAGAGCCTCAATACCAGATATATTGCACCGGCGGAGGATCTCTGTATTTGAGATACGATCTTGCCACTTGACACCCAGAATAGATCTCAAACAGCGCAGGTGAAAAACATCCAGTTTCTTGATGTCATTTCTGTAGAGACACCATGTTTCCGATGCATAGGTAAGAACGGAATACATAGTGATCTATCAACGCACAGCCCAAACCACTGGACGGATCGGGCTGAAATTTTGTATGCAGGTAGATGTTATGACGTAGGCATCCGCTAAGAAAGGATTTTGATTAATTCAACCCCCAAGGGGGTAAAATAGGGGATGATCGGTAGTATAAAACTTTGTCAATTTTAAATCTATCGGGCTGATATTTTGCATACATAAAGCTACTATGACGTAGGCATCGTCTATGCAAACATATTGATAAATTCCAACCCCCAAGGGGGTAAAATAGGGGATGAACGGTAGTATGAAATTTGTCAATATTTTGCATACATAAAGCTACTATGACGTAGGCATCGCCTAATTAAAGAGATTGATAAATTCTAACCCCCAAGGGGGTAAAATACGGGATGAACGGTAGTATAAAACTTTGTCATTTTTTAACCGATCGGTTTGAGACTTTGCATTCATAAAGCTACTATGACGTAGGCATCGCCTAATTAATGAGATTAATAAATTCCAACCCCCAAGGGGGTAAAATAGGGGATGAAGTTTAGTATGAAACTTTGTAATTTTTAACCGATCGGGCTGAGACTTTGCATTCATAAAGATAATATGACGTAGGCATCCCCTTTCAAAGATTATTTTAAAAATCCACCCCTAACGGGAAAAAAAATTGATATAGAAACCAAAATCCACGCGGATGAAGTCGCGGGCGCCCGCTAGTGGTACATATGAACGAAAATATCGATCAATTACCCCTAGGTTTTAGACATATTATTAAAGGCCAATCTACTTTGTTAATGTAAGAATCAGGTTTGTCGATTTAGAATCATAATCGTAGCGTACCCTGGGCCTCAAAGCAAGGGCCGTGGATGTATCCGGGAGAACCGCTAGGATGAAGTTGATTAAACTCCAATCTACGATAGGCAATATTTGACAGTTGAAAGTTTTTTCTATTAATTTATTAAACTGTTCTTCTTATTGATCAAATTATACGCTGGTTCATTTTTCATCAAAATAATGCATAATAGTTTATAACTAACGTAAACGTAACTATACCAATAACGAACTAAATACTCATGGAAGTAAGCTTGAGTTTGTTATTGTTATACCTAGAACAATCGAAATGCAAGCATTAAGGAGTACTACTGAATTGTGTGTAGTGTGTTTAGTAGAAATAATAACCAAAGCTATTCAATGGCTTTGGATATAATTTCTATTACAATTTAATTAAAACCAGAAGTTACAATGTATCGATACAATGGTGTATTTATTTATTAAAATGCAATTACAGGAACGATTTCAATGACTTGCTTGGTGTAATGGTTAAGAAATTATCTCCAATTCAAGAGGTCGCGGGTTTGATCCCCGCACAGAACAAACATTTGTGTGCATGAACGAACATGTCTATTTATTTTTATTAATACAGAAAAAAAGTATTTAAGTATATCTGTTCCTAAGCAACCATAATACAAGCTTCGAGTTTAGATTGGAGCTAGGCAATTGTTGTGTTAGTCCAAGGAATTAACTTATTTTTTATTATTTCATGCGAATTTTTTAATTTCAACCTCAAACCAAACCTCAACCAAAGGTCGCGGGTTCGATCCCCGCACGGTACAAACATTTGTGTGCATGAACATGTCTGTTTGTATCGGTCTGGGTGGTTCTATGTATAATATGTATGTATTTACAAAAAAAAAAGTATATAAGTAATGTTTATCCGTTGTCTGGCATCCATAGTACAAGCTAATGCTTAGTTTGGGGCTAGATGGCGCTGTGTGAATAATGTCCAGAGATATTTATTTATTTATTTACCTAGTAATTACATTACTCATACTACTTGCACCGCAAACATCTAAATGAAACCCAGTTATCCGAACAATTCTTTGTCCGGCAAGGACAAGTCCCAACAGGTCTTTGCATCTGTTCCACTAATTAGATGAGATTAAACATCTGCCGGCTGTAATTGTTCGACCCGTGCGTTTATTACTTAACACCAATTACGGTGTCAAATGACTAAGACGGCCTGGTGCGTGAGGTTAATCGTTAAGCCAAAGACGGTGATCTAGTTCATTCACTCAAGAATACATATTGCCTTTGGTTAGATTTCTTTGATCAGCTGTGCTTAAGAGAGGTAGAGCTAAGTGGAACTTCTACTCGAATAAGCCACTCGTCTGAGGAAGTACCTCCACCTTACAGAAGACCACATTGAAGGATAACTTCGTAACTGTTGTGCTTTGTTTCTAGGTACTGGTGAGTAAGGTCGCCAGAGTTCAGTTAGGGAGGGTATGGGGTCTTAAAGGCAGGCAACGAATTTTCGACCTTTGTGTGGTTGTTGATTTGCAGCGGTGATCACTGAGCACCAGGTGACCATCTTGTTCGTTTATATTCCTATATCATAAAAAAATTAGGCCCGCGAAATTCCCAATGTCCGCTAAACTCCTCAAGTCTTATTCAGATCCGAGTTGAATAAATTCAAGCAAATCGTACTTCTTCTCATCGCTGATCGTGATCTGACAAAATATATTCGTTGTAAATTGAGTAATACTTACCTCTACGGCCTGAACAACCAGTATCACATAACTGAGGCGTCAGACTTTACTAATAGACTCGTGAATGTCACATAATAGTAAATTCTAATCGTATTAGTGTAATAGTATTCTACTTAGTCTACAACATTAAACGCAGTAGAGTAAGTTCGGACTTCCAAGCTACATAACTATGTACATGATTGTAATTGGTAACTAACAAGGGTCACGCTGCCAAAGTTAGGCACAGAGAAATAAGCCATATCTTTTTTTTTATTCCTAAATTATATTTTTCATGTATGAGTAAATAATATACAGTAATAGTATATATTGGCTTTTTCATTGTTGGTAATTAACTGTTTGTTAGATTGCGCTTACGGTAATAAAAAGGTTTTAATAATAATATACCCTTTCGGTCGTTTTTTGACCACTGAGGCCAATCTTACGATCAGCCAGGCAAGAAAAGATGTACTCCCTATTCCCTTACTCTTATAAGTGGTTCTCTAGGTCGCCAATCTAAGACGGCCGTAAAGAGGTCAGGCACAGGCTTAGCGTACCTTCCGAAGCTCAGAGAAGCTGCTGAAAGAAGCTGAAATTTTCCGGTCACCCATCCGATAACTAGCCTCCGAGAAAATGGTTTAACTTAGCAATTGCAGGCTTTATAAACATAACAACAGGTGCTTTTTTGTGACAGGCAGTTAAAGGTCTTTTTTTATCGTCAATAATTTATGTCAGAACAGAATTTACCATTCCGCATGCATTAACTTTGAGTTATAGCTCTATAACTTGTGATGGCAAAACCATAAAATTATACTCCGCATTATTATGCTGCACCCAACGATGTGTTCAGAACTATATCCTGTTAGTTGTCTATGAGCATGTTCCTGTACAGTCAGGCTTGTAGTTTAATGAACAATGAGAACACGTTTTGTTTTTTTAATTTTAATTTTAAGCATTACCTAATACCAGATTTTTTTTGCTTAATCATTTAAAAAATAAAAACTTCTTTTTGATTTGAAACTAAATAATCGTAGTTGTGTGTATTTTAAAACGAGACAAATTAAAATAATAACTAGGTACTTGTAATTTACTCACGAATTCTGATAATGTGACGATTAAACTCTCAATTAACTTTGAGGTAAATGTACAATGAAATATATATTAATTTACGTCTTCAGAATTCGTATTATTTGTGCAATTTGATCTGTAAATTAACTTTAAAATATGTTCGTAATTATAATTTATCAAGCATAATGAGTAATCTAATTTAGAGATACATTGACTTTCAAATAATGTTATTTGGCAAAGTCAATCCTAATTAGTGGTGTTAATTTAAACTGAACCGTAATTATCAGTTTCGATTAGAAGTATCGGTTTGAATACAACCATTATTTGCGATAAATTAAATTATTTTTTAATCAAAATTGTAATTTGTTGTTTAAGTGGAACGAAAGAAATAAAAGTTCTTATTCGATGTCAACAATAGAACTTAGCATTATTTAAATAATCATCAGAGGTATTTAATGAAATAATCTTGTTTTTATGATAGTACACCATTTATTTTACAGGCTACTGTAAAAATAATGCATGAAAATGAAATAACGTTTAAACATCCTAATTCACTGTAATGAAAAACCGCAATCAAATACCAAACACCATTTCCTTCGAGTATTTTCTTAGAAAATTAGCTTCCACAATTACCAAGCCACAGTATGAATTAACGGTACTTATTTCTCCATTACATGCCTATGTTTAATATTTAAGCGGTTACGGTAGAACGTTTCGAATAAATCCTAGGTCGTTGACACAAATTACCCAAAGCACAAGCCGAGTGTACCGTGCCGACTGTACTGTAGGTGCTATGCGTCTAGTTAGCGGGAGCTAAGTAATTATTTAAGCAAAACCACGCCATCTCGGCGCGCCGGGTTGTAACTGAGAACCGACTGAAGGACTGGGAATTTAAAATTATGAATGACGGAAATGTTGGACTGAGCTAAAATATTTGTTAGACTTTGACATCGTTAGGAAAGACGCAGGGACATTCTGAGAGGATGGACTCAGCATTCCCTTGTGTTTTATCGTCATTCACCATACAACTGTCAGCAAGCTGCTTGCTCAACGAGCAGTGATGGCTATTGGCATAACTCCACGTCTAGGGATGCAAAGATCATTTGTGGGGTTTAAGAGGACCAACAACGACGGGCCCGTTGGTCTAGTGGTCAGAGACCCCGGCTACAAAACCAAGGGTCGCGGGTTCGAATCCCGCTAGGGGCAAATGTTTGTGTGATGAACATCGGTATTTGTACTCGAGTCATGGATGTTTATAAAAGTATTTAAGTATGTTTATCCGTTCCCTAGCATCCATAGTACAAGCTTCGAGCTTAGTTTGGGGTAAGGCAATTGGTCTGTTAGTCCAAGGCATTTATTTATTTATAACAAAATTCCGTATGTTAGAGAGGTAGAGCTTTGTGGGAATTCCACTCGAATGAGCCGCTCGTCTGGGGAAGTACCTCCACCTTACAGAAGACCGCAGTGAAGTAGCACTTCGTAACTGTTGTGCTATGTTTCTGCTGGTGAGTAAGGTTCAGTTAGGGAGGGTATGGGGTAAAGGCTACACATCAACGATACCTCTGGTGTCGCGGATGTCCATGGGCGGCGGTGATTGCTTACCATCAGGCGACCCGCCAGCTCGTTTGCAGCCTATGACATAAAAAAAAATGTGCATTAATAAACAAAATCTATGTAGGTATCGGACTCGCTATTAAAATTATTTTAAAATGACACAACATGTCAACTGCACAACATTCATCGCGACGAGTTTCCATTCCTTGAATGAACAAAGTCCCCAACGGACTATACGAAGTGACTGCAACTCTCTTTGAAAGTTGCCAGTTTAACAATGACAGACTTTGCACAGCTGACTTCAAAACAAACGTGTTTAAATAAGCTGTGACGAAAAAACACTAAGAGATTCAAACAAATTCCAGCGAACAGTAGCTTCTCGGTCTGTGGTGATGCATGTAAATTACTTGGCAACTCCGAGGGGACTTCTGACCAACGGGATTTCATCATGTTTTGTTTCGCATCTGAACTTCTGAAGTTCATTATGGCTACGTTGATTATTGATGGCTGTATTAAATTTATTTTGACCTTAACACAGGTATTTTTTTTGTCCTTAACACGTTTTTATTTTTTGGTACTTTGATGTGTCTGATATTAATTATTCAAATAAGGCACGTATTTTTTTGTTATGCTTTCATAATTATTTTATGAATGGAAAATGAATTGTATTTGCAACCAAGATTCCAGTGGAATTTTACGGCACCATAACAATAGAGGAGTAAACTAAATATTAAAATTTACTCAAGTCCAAAAACCAACGCAATTATTTTCCCAACAACATGCACGCTATAAAGATATTGTATTCCCACTACTCCATTGTTAGATTTTAACCAAACACAGGATAAAACAAACAAAATCCAGGCACGGGTCGTAACGTAGATGCACGTAAATTAGTTGGAAACTTCGCGTCACGGGAATCCTGACCAACGGAATTCATCATGTTTTGTTTCGCCTCTCAAGGTGAGTTCGGAACTTTATCTCCGCCTTATTAATTATTGACGAGGACCTAATTTCTACTTGTTCACAAAAGTGGAGTCGCAAAATTAGCGGGTGCATCCCTTTAGGTTAAAACTTTCAGGGAAATATTGCTGGATTAAATAATAAGGTGAGGTTACTCGTAACTAGAGTGATATTAAATTTGTTTTTAACAAGCTGGTTACTGGTTCGCATACAGAAAATTAAATTATGGTATCAAAACTTGACGTGAACTTCCTGTACGCTTGTTGTTATTATAGAGTTTGTTTTTAGAAAAATAAGGAATACAAACTATGTACATATCTTGACTTTGTTTTGTGATCATGACTCACCAATATTAAGTTTGTTGTAAATGAAGATGTTTGCGGGCAAAAATTACTTGCATACTTAAGCGGTACATAGCGATTTATAATCCCATTGTATAGTCAATTTTTGAACTAGTAAATAATGTCTAGTAAGATGTTCCTACCGATATTTGCTTGACCTGTTCCCGATCCTGTTCTTATTGGTTACCAGTTATTTCTACTTTGTGTGTAGGTACTTGCAGCACCAAATAATATTAAACTGGTGGTGGCTGCTTGTAACATATAGCAGAAGATTATCATACGATATATATTTCTTTTTAAATTCGTAAACACAATGGCACGTTTAATACATAACATCAAACATGTAACTGCCCTATTCTATTCTAATATGGTATGGGGCATTACGCTGAGTGAGTCTGTAAACTATGTATAATATTTTAGGAATTCACAAGTCCCCAAACAAATCTTGTTAGTTGAAACTGATTAAATTAACAATCGCTTGTCAAAAGTTGTTCAATATTTTATCATAAAGTTTAAACGAATACCACCCAAGCGTTAAACTCTCAACAATGTAATTTAATTATTTACTATTATGCAGTTGCTTTCGCCGTAAACTCCAAGTCTTGGAACAGTAAATGAATTTTCTAATTAAGCTCGTGCACTTATTATGAGGACCTCTCATCTCGGCTATTATCTAGAAACGCTAAATTAAATACTGAATGGAGGATGACGTACCAAAATGAAAGCTTGTCTGTCATTTTATGTAAATTCACTCTTGTAATTAATTAATTTTATGGTTAGAGGTATACGTAAAGGTTAAAACTTCAGTGTAATTACTTGAAGTTTCAACTTAAACATATAGCAAAGTAATCTTATTAAAAAGTTTTCGAAGAATAAAACTGACTTTGGTCAAATACACATTGTTAAACTTAATCTGCCGATCTTAGAAAACCTCAGGGCTCTGAAACTCTAACTAGGTACTTCAAGCACCTCATTATCGAGGTGTTCATAGTTGCGTACCTTGTTAGGCTTTTTCTCGATTTCTCGTAAAGAAATGGAGATTGTATTCAACAGAAACTAGCGTCCCGCCTATCTAAGCCCAGGAACAAGAAAACCTTGAATCTTATTCTCAACTCGGTAACATTTAACATAAATTTTTATTTGTTATATATTTATTCAAAAAGATTCAGCTAATTAAGAAAATAGGTACGAAAAAATCCCTCTTTATACATATTTATATAAACATGCGAAGCTTTGTGGTCTGTGCAAGAAAACAATCCGGTTATCAATATTTACAGGCTCTTGACTATAGACAGGCCCTACACATCGCTGTACAAGTACTCAGGTACTTGAAAAATGATATCGCGTTTAGTCCCGTTGTAATCCTACTACTATTATAAAGGCGAAAGTTTGTATGTGTGGATGTATGGATGTGTGGATGTATGGATGTGTGGATGTATGGATGTATGGATGTTTGTTACTCTTTCACGTAAAAACTACTGAATGGATTTGAATGAAAATTTTCCACAATATAGCTTATACATCAGAATAACACATAGGATATTGGAAATCGAAATCCACGCGGACGGAGTCGCGGGCGGCCGCTAGTGTTAAATAATTATAGACAGGCCCGTTTGTCTAGTGGTCAGAGACCCTGGCTTCAAAACCGAGGGTCACGAGTTCGAATCCCGCATGTGGCAAATATTGCTGTGATAAACATCGACACTTATACTCGAGTCTTGGATGTTTAAAAAGTATTTAAGTAAGTTTGTCCATGTCCTAGTATCCATAATACGAGCTTCGAGTTTAATTTGAGGCTAGGCAATTGGTTTGTTTGCCCAAGCTATTTATTTACCCGCTCTTTGTCAGATAGTTGGCACTTAATTGATTCTACGTAATGTATTCGATGGTTCCACTAACATCAGTCTGGCTATTTGAATCACCGCCCAATCGATGTCGCGTTGAACGGTCCAAACATCTAGTGATGCTTCCAAATTACCTACCTACTGTCTTAATTTGATTTGATATTACTGGTGCCTAAATAATTTTATTCGGTCACGTTTAACATCAAGATTGAATTTTATACGAATAGTGCACCTTTGATTTTATGAAACCTATTTTTAATTTTTCTTCAATTCAATGTGTTAATTTAATATATAATACCTACTTTTGAACTGTACTTTTACCCATGTTTAGACCAACTTTTCTTTGACAGACTAACTTTGTAAATGGATTCTTTTATCCATTCCGTCATAGTACCAAACTAACCGATCAATCATGCATCAAATCATCGTAATTGCTTCTTCATAGTAACATGTTCCATCATGTACCAAAATGTTGTCGATCGCTGACTCCAAACATCTAGTGATGCTTCCAAATTACCTACCTACTGTCTTAATTTAATTTGATATTACTGGTGCCTAAATAATTTTATTCGGTCACGTTTAACATCAAGATTGAATTTTATACGAATAGTGCACCTTTGATTTTATGAAACCTATTTTTAATTTTTCTTCAATTCAATGTGTTAATTTAATATATAATACCTACTTTTGAACTGTACTTTTACCCATGTTTAGACCAACTTTTCTTTGACAGACTAACTTTGTAAATGGATTCTTTTATCCATTCCGTCATAGTACCAAACTAACCGATCAATCATGCATCAAATCATCGTAATTGCTTCTTCATAGTAACATGTTCCATCATGTACCAAAATGTTGTCGATCGCTGACTATCAATGAACTAGCGATAGTCTGTCATATAGTTGTTACATGTTAGCTTCCTCTTGTACTTTGAACGAGAATAGATTTTTGTAAACATGCATAGTTTGCCGTACCTTCTTCTAAACATAAAATATCTGGCTAATTTAATCAATGTAGAAAAATACTTTTAAACGGATATAATCCGGGTATACATTTTAAACTACATGTTTACAGAAAACCCGACTATTCGGCAACTTTTGAGGATGAAAGTGAAGTTTGTAATAATTTAAATTACAAATGACGCATAACATCTACATCATGGCTGCTAAAAAGTAGCCGGTACGTCGGGTTCACCTGTAGACATGTAGTTTTAATCACAGAAAGGTATTCATATAAGGTAGACATTGTCAATTTGCAAAGTTACACATTGTCTTGTCTCAGCCTTCAGTCAGAGATTACATTTCTGTTGCAGGTAGGCAAGTTTTACAACACAACGAAGCTTTTGAACTGATTTAAAGTGCTAACACAGAAATCTGTATCTTAACCAGACTAGGTGTAATGGTTCCGTTTCCAGTTCTCGAACTATCACCAAATTGATTTCGCGACATAAATTTATACGCTGGTGCCACAAACTTCAGTCTGGCGATTTGAAATGCCGCCCAATCGCTGTCGTGTAGACCGGGTCTGAATACACAGAACGGAGTTTTCAAGTAATTTACATACATTGCTTTTAGTATCGCGAACGAGATGGTCCGAGGATCCCCACTCCCCGCTCCCAATTCGCTTTTATTTTCTAAGGTTAAATTTCGAAAGTTTAATGAAATACTCGAGTTAACTTTGAATTTAAATTGAGTTAAGTATGCAAATGACCGGAAGATTTTGTTGACTTCTCGAGCTCTTTCGCGGATGGGTGAAGCGAGTTTGAGACCATCTTCTTTACGAAATATAAATTACTAACTTCTGCTCGCGGCTCCTTCTGTCTGGAATTAAGTTTTGCGCGAAAATAAAATAACATTATAGCCAGTGACGGATTAATATTACTTGATGCCCTAAGCATTCCAAGCCTGTGGGCCCCCTATCCGGTGTCCAACTAGAATTTTGTGCTTCTTCTGGTTATCCTCCCCCTAGACGTGAGGTCCTAGGCAATTGCTTAATTTGATTATGGGTTAATCCGTCACTGCTTATAGCCAAATTATTACATTTCCAATTTATAAACAGAAAGATTATCAAATCATTCACTTTGAAGTATTTTCTTTGTTATATTATTGATTTGTTTATTGACTCATGTTTGATTTTTATTGCTATATGATAATCTATTGACTGTGAATCTTTTAATAGCCTCTGAATGCACTTGGTTCACATTCCCACTTAAATCCATTCACATCGCTCGGCATCGGTTCAAATATTACAAGTAATAATCTCTAATGAGGTGCATGCATCACACGACCGAATTAGATCAGGCGGGTTAGCTTAGGTCAATACAATTAGCTCTAATTGGTCAGAGGGAGGGAGGATAAGGACGACTTTGAGTGCACTGACAGCGAGTAGTCATTGTGGTGTGTTTTGAATACGTTTGTCGTTTGTTTAGTGATCTTGAAGTCTGTGTGTGAGGTCCCTAATGATAGGTAAGTCCTAATTTAGTTATTTTTAATCAGAAAGATTTTATCGTAATTATACATTTTGAAGATTACTAACATTGAAAAATATTTGTTTTATTGTTCTTCATTAGAACTCATAGTTTTTTCTTTGTATTCGTAGTATTACTTTATTTTTAACCGTGGTTAAATTTTGTATGTATTATTGAAATATTTTTTATGCAAAATTCTTTTAACATTAAAACGTTTTTTAATGTTTAAGCATTTATGGATAAAATTATATAAATAACGTTTATTGACTATGTACGAAAAAGTTATGTCAAGTAAACTAAAATATTTCAATAGCAGAGTGACCTAAACCACAGTATCAATGAGAGAGTAATCTAAGTAAGTTATATAATTTAATTAAGTAAGTATATGATTACCATATACATATCATATACACACATACATAACAATATTATCTGTCGTGTATTTCCTATCTGGAGGAATACTACTCTACGTCTAATACTAGACTGCAACATGACTCATGGCAAATAATTCCAACGTATTTAACTCAAACTTTAGTACAAATTGAACGATTTCACACACACTACGTGACGTGATAAAATCAAACCGATTGTCCGACCGATTTCCAATTAAATCAAACGTTATTACTAGTTCTCAATTTGTTAGTTCAGCTTTCAATAAACTGCGGTGGGAATAGATCTGCTAATAGAGTGCTGCTTTATCTCTATCGCCGGCGTTCATTAATTGTTGAATGGAAGTCACTCCAGCCTCTTTGCGGTTTGATGTTTCAAAAGCTGGACTGTAATAGCCGCGGTTGTGTGCACAATTATCTCGATAACTTCAGTTTGTGTTCGGTTAAGACTTAAGTGCCCGGTTATAAGGTCTTTGGAGCAGTGACGTTTCATACAAATATTGAGATTGAGTAATATTTCTCATTACTGGCGTGATTATTGTATGAAAGAAACACATAACGAATTTCTTGTCATTTATGGTGGACTGATTTGCTATTTTATTTTAACAGACACTCGTAGTGTGCTGTGCAGATTTCCTCACGATGTTTTTCTTTAATGTGAATATTGAATACTTTCCATTGATATCAGCTTTATATGCAAAACAGTTTCGAATGGGCATTTTGAAATTGATATTTTCGCAGATTATATTAAATGAGCAAAATTACTTTAGTCTGCTTTTTTTAAATATGCAGTCAATGATCAATGATTTAAACTCGTCCAAGCACGAATAGAGTTTTATTTATTTTCATTGATAAATATTTAATTTTTTCAAAAAAAAGTGTAAGGCAATAATGAATTTTGATCAAACACATCACATTTTATTCAATAGGGTGTATAGGAATATTTGTATATCTAACCTTTTTATTGTGAACGTAAAACACACCCGTAACATTTGTATGGTTACCAAGGAGGATGTCGGTGTACTATTTCCAAGAAAGAATAAATCAACTCTAAGTAAGCACGTACCCTGAGTAAATATGTACTTCCTAGGTTCACTAACATGAAACGTAATTGTGGGCAAATGCTTACTCAGAATACCATTATAGCACTTTGTTTGTGGGTTACGTAAACTTTCAAATTGTAATGAATATCTTCCGATTAAAGTAAATAATCACAAAACGTTTTACAGTCATCAAACATATTAGTATTTTTGTAATAGTGACTTCATTGTTATTGTCAAAAACACATCTACTTTTGGCAATTGGCACACATCATCACCTGAGAAATGCCTTCGACTTGAAATATAGCGAGTTACGTAGCCTTATAACTATTTATAATATTTTGTATAAGGTTATGAATAAGTCCTAATAATCCTTTTGCCTACATTAGAATACTCTGTTTTTAATATATATTTGTATATTGGCTACTGCGATACAAGCAAATTTTGCTTAGTGCAGAGTCACTAGATATAAGTATATAATGTAAACATGTTTTTCGTGAAATAAATAAATCTTTAAATCTTTTAATAAAGTCTTAAGTGATTGTCATCATTTAATTTAACAGATCGATCATTTAAGTACAAAATGAATTAAGATTCAAAAGGAAACGCAGAACGTACTTTTCTAAATGAAATCTCAAACTTTTGGCAACCTCATTCGGAGAAAATCTTAAATGGATTACAAAGTAACGCCACATCAATCAATCTAAGTAATTGCTAAAATTAAACCTCATTAGGAAAATACAGCCATTCGGGTAAACTTGAGGAGTTTTGGGTAACTTCAAAGATTACAAAAGGGTAAGCGCTGTCACCTACGTAATTAAGAACAGATGACTTCATTAAATGTTTTAGTTATGAATTTATGCGCTTGTTAGAATGAAACAGATTGCTGATATTATTGTTTGAGATTATGTGAATAAAATAAAATAAAATAAAAATACAATGAACTGTTTTAAAATAAGTTTTAAACGTCATCAAAAAAGAAGCTTATGGCAACCGGTATGTCGTCCGCATGGAAACGTCAACCCGATATGTTTAGTGCACAACATGAGCCTAGCGCTAGAGCGCTAGAGTGGTTAGGACCACTACATCGCGGATGCAGGGCAGTCAGACTTATTTAGACTACAGCTAGCTATACGTAAAAAAAATAAAAAAACTCGACATTTGTATAACAGCGTAATTTTATCTATGTTAAAATTTCGCCGGAGCCGTGAATATAACAGAAATGGACGGTTATCTTTAACTTTACTGCGTCGTAATCACTAGGAGTGTGAGAACATTGGCAACTTTGCAGGTTCGTTCCGACTTGAATCTTGATTCCAAGCCCTTTGAAGAATTCTTATACCTAAATCGTGGAGGAAAAGTTAAGAACTGAAACTTTTTGTGCTCGGAAAAGTTTCACCTGAAAAACTATAACTAACGACGGGATTTTTAGTTTTCTACAATACCCTTGCAAAGACTTTCTTCATACATTAACTGTACAAATACTGTGTTACTTAATACTTAAGAACATTGTTACCAAAATAATAATATTTTAATTTAGTTTTAAGACTGCAATAACATCTAGTGCAATTGAGCAACTTAAAAAAAACATCAAAATAAAATTTACCGCAACAATTTGTTTTGATCAATCGATAAATTCTACTGATTGTCTTTAATTATGATTTTTAAACTTAAGAAGGTGATCAGATCATTTTGTGTTTGAAGATTTTGTTTTAGCTTCTTACGATCGTAACTACATAATATCTACTAACTTCGAAGACTAAGAAAGTAAGAAAGTAAAGTAAGAATTATTCCCTATATAACGTAAAACATGAAAGGCCCGTGCTTAGCACACAAACCTGACGTGAATGTAATTAAAATTCAAGGAATTACCACGCTTCACAATCGCAAGCTACCTACATTTTATTTCGGACGCGAGAACGTTGAAAGGATGCGAAGGTACGTGAACTCTAATTGCTTTTCAATTCATTTAAAAACGCTCCATTCGAAGGTGGAAATAGGCAAAGATTTAATTTAATTAAAATTTTCTCTTGACTCTTAAAGGTGAGCGAGTCGGAAGAGCCAAAAGGAATATATCCCCGGCCCAAGTTTCTTAAAAGAGAAAAGGTAATATATGCAAATTAGTGTAACTTTATTCCCTTAGAGCTATAAGGATGACTTTGACCGTTTGATAAGTAAGGCCGGAGGGTTGAAGTTTTTGTTATGTCTTGGAAGTTGGGCAGTAATTTGAGCGTAAAATAGTAGGGTTGGATTGTCTTAAGACTATCAATGCAAACCCAGAATATATTTGGAAGTTCTGTGTTATAAGAACTTTGGCAATTATTTCTAAATTTAGCAGATTTTGAATTGTACTTCAGCCCACAGTCCCAGGCATAAAAACCTCCTGAAATAAATCTGCTTGTATTATCACAACCTTTCAACCTCAAGGGAAAAAATTAAGCATTTATATTCGTATAAATATACGCAAGAATAAATACTAATAAACACTTTATGAATATTTGTCTAGGGAAAGATTTACTGTATAATACTAAGCAAACAAATCTAAATAAGATATCTTACTTTTTCGGCGGCTTATCTTTACATTTCACTAACTTTTGAAATTAATACGAGTGAGATACTGGCCCCGAATATAGCATGAAAAAAAGAGAGATCATGCAATTTTGTTTTGAAGTACCTACTCATACCTTGAATCTGCATCTTAATTTCTAATCGAAAACAATAAATGCATGGACTTGGGACTTTAACCAGACTATACGTTACAAAAAGGTCAAGTTACAATAAAACTAACAAAATAAAAGGGTTATGTAACCAACTAAATAAAATTAATGAAACATACTCATGAAATGGTTTGTTAATCCTATACAAATTCGAACCATATACGAAATGAGCCGACTTAAAACCATAAAACACGGGCAATATACAAAAGTGGAATAACGAAACAAAACACAACATTGTCAACCCGGTGACGGTTAAAAGCTTCGGTCGGGGTGTCACCAAATAAAAATTAATTATTCGTAATTTATTAGGCATGCGGGCGTGTGCTCCCTAGGGTTATTATGACTGGTAACATAATAAATGTTGTCATGTTGTACTACAGAAGGTTGGTAGGTGTTGCTTATAGCTAGCCATTGAAATGGTTTAAATTACATCTTGATTATCTTTAATTAAATTTATTGAGTAGTTGGTTTGTGTTTAAATCAGATTGTGAGAAGACGCAAAGAGTATAAAGGGATTTTAAATGTATTTTTGAACTTTATCTTTACTAAATAAAATAAAGCCGCAGAGTTTGTTTGATTGCTTGAACGCGCTCATCCCAGGAATTGCTGATTCAAATTGATATCCATAGTCTTTAAGATTTTGTATGACACATCGAAAAATGCGAAAATCAAAATCTACGCGAACGAAGTCGCGGGCGGCCGCTAGTTTAGTCCTAACACTGATTATAACTTTTCTAACATGACAGATTTCGATACTACGAATGCCTTGGAATGCCTTGGACTAACACACCAATTGCCTAGCCCCAAACTAAGCTCGAAGCTTGTACTATGGAAGCTAGGGAACGGATAGACATCCCAACTATCCCAACTAATATTATAAATGCGAAAGTAACTCTGTCTGTCTGTCTGTCTGTCTGTCTGTCTGTCTGTCTGTCTGTTACGCTTTCCCGCGTAAACCTCGCAACCGATTTTGATGAAATTTGGTACAGACAATCTTTAGACCCTGAGACAGAACATAGGCTACTTTTTGACCCATTCCAACCCCCCACTTCCCCGAAATGAGGGGGTGGAAGTTTGTATGGAAAATCTAAACTACTTGAGTTAGACGCTTGAAATTTGGCATGCAGGTCCCTTAGTAAACTTGATGCTTAGTTGCAAAAGGATATTGCAAAATTCCCACGGGAACGGGAGTTAGCGGGAAAAAACATTCGTATAATGAAAACCGACATCCACGCGGACGAAGTCGCGGGCGGCCGCTAGTCCCAACTAATATTATAAATGCGAAAGTAACTCTGTCTGTCTGTCTGTCTGTCTGTCTGTCTGTCTGTCTGTCTGTCTGTTACGCTTTCCCGCTTAAACCTCGCAACCGATTTTGATGAAATTTGGTACAGACAATCTTTAGACCCTGAGACAGAACATAGGCTACTTTTTGACCCATTCCAACCCCCCACTTCCCTAAAATGGGGGGTGAAAGTTTGTATGGTGTCATATATTCAAATGTCAATTCAAATATCACCATAGCAACCATTTTCGTTATTGTAGAAAATATATTCAAATGTCAATTCAAATATCACCATAGCAACCATTTTCGTTATTGTAGAAAATATAAATATGATTACCATGGCAACAGTTTTCATTATTGTAGAAAATATATTTATGATACGTAAACATTGTGATGTGTTATTAATTGTAAATATATAATATATGGAAAATCTAAACTACTTAAGTTAGACGCTTGAAATTTGGCATGCAGGTCCCTTAGTAAACTTGATACTTAGTTGCAAAAGGATATTGCAAAATTCCCACGGGAACGGGAGTTAGAGGGAAAAAACATTCCTATCATGAAAATCGAAATCCACGCGGACGAAGTCGCGGGCGGCCGCTAGTACTTAAATACTTTTATAAACATCCATGACTTGAGTACAAATGCCGATGTTCATCACACAAACATATGCCCCTAGCGGGATTCGAACCCACGACCCTTGGTTTTGTAGCCAGGGTCTCTAGCCACTCGACCAACGGGCCTGTCGAATGTCGAACGAGTATCAAAACTGTAAAAAATGTCTCTTACAGAGAATGAATATACAAAATTTTGTGGTAGGTATTTCAAAAAGTAGCACAATTACGAGGCTCATAAAACAGCCGCGCTTAAAGCTTGACAAACGATTTAAAATATCGCTGCTCAGAAACAAACAGCGCTCACTATATCATCATCAGCTCTTCAGGTGGACATCGTTGTGACAGCGCAAAGTCCACTTCCAACATTATAGCGACGGCGGTACAAAATGTTATACTTTATGTTTATTTAAAATCGTGATGTTCAAATTATTCTCAAAAAGGTTCATGAAATAAGTAGTAAAAAGAAGTTCATACGATTTTTTCCCCATATTTCTTAGATTTGCGTGGCAATTTTTTTTTTATCTTACTAGGAGACAATCGTTCAAGTACCCACTCGATGGTAAGTGATTATTACAACTGCCTTTGGATATCAAAATCCGCACAAGGGTCGCAGATGCGTCGCCTGCCTTTAAAATCCCATCCCCTCCCCTAGTAAGCTCTGGTGACCTTACTCACCAGCAGAAACATAGCACAACAGTTACGATGCGCTACTATACTGAGGTCTTCTGCACGGTAGAGGTACTTTCAGTCCATTAGGTACTCCAAAATTAATTAAAGTAATAAAAAGCCAACATTTAAATCTCCCGTTAAGTTGAATAATCTTCACTTAATTATACATTTATGCTTTTAGAAAAACAAATATATGAAAACTAAATAATAATATCTAAATGGCACGAGTAATGTCTTTTATCTAGTCCTACGCTGCTTTTAACATAATAAATTAAACACCATTTTAGCAATAGCGAAATAAATATTTACCTATATTACATATTCGCAAGTTAGCAATATATTAGACAGATTAAGATCGAAAGCGTCCCCTCGTATGTCGACCTTCAAAAGGCTGTAGGCCGATTAGGCGTGAATAAGTTGTTGGCGGCCTTTCATGTCTGGCCCTTTTTTAGATTTTTCTATAAAAATCACGTCATGGGATCTTTAGGGCGCATTAGTATACATTTATTCATCCTAGCATCTGGTCATCATAATGTTACTGATTCTTAACTCGTCATCTTTTATAATATCAGAAATTCGATTTTTAAACTTGAATAAGCGTATCAATCGATGGTTGTTGATATTTACATCTCGAGCAGAATTATTTTATACAGATTAAATAATTTTATAACAGAGATATGAAATAAAAAAAAAGTTATTCATTTATTTTGGCTACAACATATTTATTCAAATGACAACAAGTTAATTAGCGTTGATTTAGTGGACAGGATCTGAACTTGGACACATGGATCAATTAGGATAATTTTAAATAATGTAAGCTAACTTAGTTTTAAAAAATCCATTGTGTTTTGTCAACCATGTTGAATTACGTCAATATATTATCACGTTACGTCAATTATCTTGCATACTTGTCACACTTACTATACTTGTCACATACACTTGTCCGTCCGATCAAGTTATATTTATATTGACTTTGATTATAAAACGAGTATGATCAGTATTTGTCAAAAACAGATTTTATACGTCATACAGAATATGCTGCTACTTCAAAAAATGTTATGCCGCATAAAAATATTGATTACTCCTTCTAATTCAATTTGAACATCATGTGGACGATTCGTCTTTGATATTAATCTGTATAAAATGCTGAGATTAAAGTGAGTCTGCGTTTACTTTCAAACATTAAGAAAATTGAAAAAATAATTTATAATATTGGATAGAAAAACAAAGTCAAGAAAGCCAGACAAGCTTATTATAATGAGACATGTTTGTATTAAGTGAATCTGTTACTTCAACTAAAATATGAGATGAATGAAAATAAAAGTAAGATTTGTAGATTACAGCTGAATTATTTTTATAATCATTTTATTACTTTACTTATATAATAAAGCTGAAGAGTTTGTGTGTTTGTTCGAAAGCGCTGGTTTTAGGAAGTACAGCTCCAATTTGTTTTTGGCGCTTGATATTCAATATGTCGAGGAATGCTTTAAGCTATAGCATAGCACTCGCTATGTGTGCAGAAACCGAATTTCACGCGGACAGAGTCGCGGGCGGCTGCATTTTATTGTAAGAAAATACATAATATTGATGTAATAAGAAAATGAAATGCTGTCAATTTCATTCGGTTAATGGCGTAGTTACTGAATGGCATATTATGAAAATCGTTTTTATAACTGATGAAATGGAATGCTCGAATTAACGATTTAAAATATTCTTATATATTTTATTAATAATTTACGCACTCTGCTTTTACTGAAATCAAATTATGTATGTAGGTTATATTTTTTGACAAAACCTATTCAGTAATATTTACTTATTTAAGATTTTGGACTTTTGCGTTGCATGTTTTACACTAAGTATATTTCTTACTGTTTGACGTTTCGGCTGGGATTCTTATTCTCGTAATATTGCGACAAAGTGCGATCTCAGGGGTTCTTATAGCACTCCGTAGCCGTATAGGTAGTTAGTCTCGGATGATAGGCGCGAGTAAAAGTACATAAATAACACTAATCAACTGTTTTATTTCACACTGTTTCACTATTAAACATAAGTAGTAAATATTATTATTCATATTTAATAATCGTTACAATAATTTTGAGAGCTATGTCTAGCTCCGTAGTAGCTTTTGGTCTGCGATGACTCCTCCAAAAAATGCGAAAATAGAACATAATAGACAAATTTTGAATTTTTTATTTTGAAACGTAGATAATTAGCGACCAGTGGGCGCGCAGGTTAAATCTTTCCAGCCATCATGGAGACCTGAACATTCATAAAGGCTGGAAGGAGACGGCACCGTTACAATATTAAGGAAGAACAAGATTATATTGCATATTATGCAATGACTGTTTAAACCCCTCTAAAGGACGTGACAATTCCGAAACCGTGTCCGAGCGATATTAATTATTAAGACCTATTACCTATTCAATGGCAAACAATATTATTAATTAAATTAAAATCTTGGCTATGACCCAAGGCGTTTTGTTAATGGAATTATATATAAGCTGAGGTATTGTTCACCTCTGTATCATAGTGGCTAAATTGTCAAAACCTGGATTTAGTCGGGTTCAGTTCCCATTTAGGAAGTAATTGCAATGGTAACTTCTGAGTCAATACTCAGAAGTAAAACTTGCTGCCCTAATTATTTGATTTTTTGTTGATGACTGAGCTTCAAATTAATACGTATAAGTAGACCAGATGTAACTAGCATCGTTGAATTGTTTTACTGGAATGACCTTCCGGCCGTCTTTGCAGCTGGCAGCTGATCTTACGTGCATTATATTTGTATAATGCACAGCACAAGTGAGTGCGCATGCACAGGTGCACTCGCTATTTCCTCACTTCCTCACCCACATATTTCAGTGAGATAGCAATCTGATACAACCGTAGAGAGATCAGGTGCAACACACGGCTTAACGTACGGAGTACGGAGGAGCTTGAGATGAAACTTTTCAGTCACCAATCGGATGATTGGCCTCTGCAAAAAGTTGTTTATCTTTGCAATCAAAATGTATTCCTCTAGTAAATACGCAAAAGCTTCATAGAATCCGGTATGTTTTTAAAAAACATTTGTTTGTAAAAAAATATCCACTTTCATGAAAAAAGTTTTACTTACTATTAGAGCATGTAAGCAAGTAAGTATTTTTTTAAATAAAAAACCTGGTTGATTAATAAAAACGGCATCATAATACCCATTCATTCCCCATCAAGCGAATAACCGTTTTCGCGTTAACACGCGGACGCAATGATGGCTGTTTGGCATAATCACCTCGTCCACTTGCCAAATGCGATCGGAGTATCAATCTTGCGAGGCTTTACTAATTATTATACTGACCACATATCACTGGAACGCAATGAATTTTAGTTTAGTTAAATTTGTTGCTATGATGTTGCAATATTAGACTTATTCCATCTTGTTTTTATGTGTTCGGAAGGCCGCCCAAAAAAACGGCGTTCACGGATATCAACAACTGTACATGGGTCGCAGATGCGTTGCCTGCCTTTAAAAACCCATACTCTTCCCAACTGAGCTCTTGCGACCTTACCCACCAGCGGAAACATAGCACAACAGTTACAAAGTGCTAACTTCTCAATTGTCTTCTGTAAGGTGTAGGTACTAACACAGACGAGCGGCTCATTCGAGTGAAAGTTCTACAACTTCTTTTAAAAATCCTTTCTCGTAATTTACCACTTGGTTTTTCATTGGCTGGTTTGTCTAAGCTACCATTTCAATGACAGCATTGGTTTAAGATGGCGTTCTTGATTTAGACACGAAAGTGTTTTGCATATTCATGAACAGGGATAACTCTATAGCAGATTTGTGTCCATGACAAAAAAATATAAGTTTAATGAGAAAGATTCATTTCTATTCAGACCTATCTTCTTGTCTATTTAAAGGCATATAAATACCTTAAACGATCTAACAACCATTAAATGTTCGTACCAATGTACATTTTATATTTAAATTCGAGCCGTCTGATCATTATCCAGCATTTCAAAAATACAACTCCGTTTTTAGTTAATGTTTATTTTGTATTCGTAGTTATTATCATCAACACTCGTTCAAGCGTATTTACAATTAAAACTTAAATTACTCGTTGTCATTTAATCACGGCGAAACGTAATCCAGGGATAACACGGTGCATTTCGTATGCGGTATCCGCAATTAGGGAGTAAATAAGCCTGCAAATAAATAGTTGTATGTAGCAATAAACAATTAAACAATAATGTTTGATCACCTATCAGTATCTGTATCATTTTTAACCGATACTCATTAAAATGGGCGACATGTGAACCATTTATCGTAACTGATTCATGCATGCTTTTTTACCTCGTAAATCAAAAGAGGTTTTATGAACGGTAAAATGTGAAGGTTTCTTCTCTTTCACTGAAATAATTACATTAAAACGTGTTTTTACTGAAAAATCTTTTTCTGGTATTCTTTCATTACACGATTAAAGATAAAAAGATTATACGGTATTGAAAGGACAAATCCGTATCTCATACAATCTGGGGCCTGGATGTGCACGGCTAGAAATTGGTCACCAATTAGAACACTTCAAAAGATTACATTTGCCCAATTTTTATAGCTGAATGTTATGGCCAAATATGTTAAAATCATGCATGAATATTCATAATTCTTGACGTACATATCTATATGGTGCGTGCCGGTATTAGCGCCAAAGGATAATATGAGTAGAAGGTACAGAGTCGAGTATTCAAGCAAACGGTCAGCCAGAAAGGAATCGAAGTCGGAGTCAGGTATTCGAGCACAAGTCGTAAAAGCAAAATCCAGAAAAACCAAAATAACATTCACTTGCAAGACGAAAAGCGAATGACGTCAAGTGACAGAACTAACATTGACGTATGACGTAAAACCCAAAGATTTGGAAATCTTTGGTAAAACCATAATGGCTCCATCTCAATCGATACTGATCGTTTAATCGATCAATTGTTTGATTTTATTATTTTCTTTATTATGAAGACGTAAACAGTAGAACATTATTAAGATATAACGAATATTACAAATAATATATGATTGTTGTTTTACAATACATAGTAAAAAGACACTGAAACATGATGAATTTAATTTAATCTCCGCTTATCGATTTTCTCTAATCGATAATTTAATCTGTTACGTTATTAGGTGCGTTTTTAATTTCAAAAATATAAACGACATTGCACTAATTAAAAAATATAGTGCAATGTCGTTTATAAAGTGTGTTTGATAATGAAAAATATATAATTATGGAATTAACTTATGTTGGCCAAAGCCTGTTCCGTTGTTATTTAAAGAGAGTAATTAACTAAAATTTACAATTTTTCTGGTATATAATTTATCCATGCATAATCAGGCCCAAAATCGACCGTCTCCTTTGAGTTTATTAATTCTTCCTGAAAGTCATTATCAGTACTGGAATAAGGAAATTCAGTTTATTTTATGAACTTTTATGAAATTCTATATTTTTTACGCATTGCATATTGACGTGCCCACTATAAGATATATTTTTCCAAATAAAATGAATCTTATGCTAGTTGATTGAGTAGTTTAGTCAGTAATGAAATTATGTCAAGTTACAAGAGTACTGATGTTTTTTTTTGCATTTAGCGTACATACACAACATAAGAAATAAAAAAACCAATAAATAATTAAAGGTTTCAAGCTTCTTGTTATGTCTATTTTGTAAAAAAATTGCTCAAAGCTCAGAGAGTTTAGACTCCGCCTCCCTCTATCTAACTTGGCGCCAAACTTCTGAAGGACCTCTTAGAAAATTCTAGAGACTCTAGAAGACGCACCAAAGACACTTTTTACCTCGTCCAAACTTTTAGGATCGGTCCCCGACATAATATTCTTACTCAAAAAATATTTACTGAAAGGATATTAGGAAAAATGTCTTAACATTACGTCTAAATTATAAGGGCGAGACTCCACGGAAGTGGAGATGTACGAGTAGTACGGAGTTGTGCCATCACTAGCCAACAAGATTTCATTATCGAGAAGGTCACGTTTTTGAGCCTTAACTCTATTGGCTGCGTACGACACATCTCCTCTCCGCTCGCACATCTTAGCTTCGGTGGAGTCTCACCCTAAGGATGATTATCGATTCATTTTGTACCTGATAATCTATGGTAGTAATACGTGGTCCCTTACAATAGGAACCACATAAAAATGTCAGGACGCTCAACGTAGGTTGTACCTCTGAGTTCTTCTGCGAGATCTTATCAAAAATTCAAGATAGTAGACGAAAAAGGCCGTCAATATACGAGTTCGTGTAATCCTACCGATAAGTAGGTTTGAGCACTAGTGGACAAGGAATACGGTGCATTACGCAACTTTGAACATGAAATTGCCATTTTAATTTTTTAAACAAATTCAAAAAAGATTTCATAATGGAGGAGATGAAATGGCTCCATAGACATACTTAGCAGTCCCAGATATACTGGCATACAAGAGGTTTCACAAGCTTTACCGTGTTAAAAAAAAAACTCAAATAAAGAGGGGAAAAGGAAGGGCAATGAATTCAACTTCTATACAGAACGCAAAAGATAAGCCTATCCCAAGAACAATGACAACTCGTTGTGAAAGCCCAAATCCCCAACAGGTGAAGAAAATAAATTACCGTCAGTATTTTGTTTGTGAACCACGTTAAATAATTATACTCGAGCGATTACCTTGATAAATAACAACGCAATGCGTGACGACATGCAATTAATTGATTTCCCAAATACAAGGGGAAATTGTTTGTATAGGTCAATTCTTGGAGAATGGAATACTCGTTTTCGGAATTTGACAGTGAAAAATAAACACGCATCATTTTTCCAAAGGTTGAAATATGTACAGACATTATCGTTAAAGTAATAGATAACATTGTATGGAGGAAAATATCTCATTATCTTCCATGTTATATTTAAAAAAGTATGATATTAGCTTTTTTAACCACTTGAGATTTAAATATAAAATATATAAGCAAATATAGGTTCATATCCGATTAACTAAAGATATAAAAAACAACACTACTTTTAACTGAAAAGTGGACCGTACATTGTTATTTAGGTCGTTATTCATACAGTAAAATGTATTTCAAAAAAATTAAACAATATTGAAAAAAAGAAATAATATCCATCGCCTCTACCTCGGAACATGTTGTTTACGAGTTTAAACCAAATTAACCGCTCGAATGAAAATAGCAGCAAAACTCAAACTGCGAAAAATTGTTATTGAATCGCATTCAATCCTCAAAGTCATTAGCACGGCAATTAGCCGGCTCGGTCGTAATTAACGGATAGAAGTGACTACTCCAGACAGGGGCCACTCAAGACTAATTTATTGACACCTTCCGAACTTGCGAGTTCTGTTAACTCGTCCCCGCACCTACATCCGGTAACTAAACCAAATATTTTATTAAGGGCGACAGTTAATACGGTGGAATGGAGAAAAGTTGATATATTAATTAACTCGTGAATAAGTTCGTCAGGGCAAAGAGTCACTTTGTTTCACGCAAGCGCATTGAGTTCGAGTGACGTTACGCCCTTACGTAGTGTGTACGCGGCATTCGGACGGCGCACAAGTGTCGATCGCGCTCTTTGTTAACCTAAAAAACTACGATATTGGACTCTGTGACCGATGGGTAAAAACATTGAATGAATAATGAGTTGGGGACCGGTTGATCCCGCGCGCGCTCGCTCCGCTCTTTGCGCTCGGCTTGTGTTTGTTGTGTCAGTGAGCTATGTGTCTGATGATGAGCGAGGAAAGTTCGGCTCTGTTTACGGTAAGTGCAGATGGGGGGTTAAGTGTTTTACGTGCTTTAGTGCCGGCGTCTTGTCGCCGAGATAAAGTTTTGAGCAAACGTCTTGGATTTTTAACACGCTCACTGAAGGAAAGAGAAAGGGTTTTCTTAGTGTGATATCTTCGTCGTGTGGACTATAAACTTTTCGTGTGGAATATAAAATAACAAAATTACGTTTTACTTGTATGATGTGTTTTGTCAAAATAAGCATAGTTTTATTTTTTAAAAAGTCAAAGTTTAGTGCCTCTTCATGTACTCGCATTTGGACAAACCAGTTCAAATGATAGAGGATACTTAGAGTGAGACAAAATGTGCAATAAAATGAAGAAGACGTTTAAGAACATACGTTATGTAAATCTGACATTACAAATCCTGGAACTAAAAATGTTTAAATGAGCACATTCAAAAAATGTTAATCATGAATTTATGTCCTGGTTTAAACATACTGGTGATACAAACATTATTTTATTCAGTATAATAATAACAAAAAGCTACATTAAAATATTTATTTCATCTGATTCTCATTACACTTTAAATATTTAACGCCAAATTATTATTTTTAAATTGTTAATTTATAAGATAAGATAATAGAAAAGATTTTCAATACACTGGATGCTTTTGCTTTTGATTATGCACGTTACTGTCTTAACCTTATAACTGACGAAAATATTTTGAATTTGAACAAAAATGAATTTTGAAACCAGAAGGCCGGAAATTGAAAATCGTGACGTGATAAAATTGAATTCTTTTATACAAGAACGGTTATGGTTTCATAAATATAACACATGGAATAAATTGTAAAAAGTAAAAAACACATTATTCATTCGGTTACACATAAATAATGTGTTTTCATCATAGTATAACTCTTTTTTGAAAGGGGACTTATAAAATAAATTAAACTACCTTTTAAAATATTTCGGAGAATACGTATACGTAACAGTGTTTTAGGATAGATGCTATCTTTCTTTTTCCTACTTATGCGTGTGTTTAAATAGAAAATAGATATTGGATATTCTTGATTAAAAAAAAAAACACAGAAGAACTATTCAATCATCCCAAGTCTTTCTTCCCTGTTTTTTATTATGAACGATAACAGTGCCTGTGTTCATTCAAAATCTTCAATTCCTAATTGAAAATAAAAATTAAATCATATATTGTTATTACGATATTACCTCTTTATATATCTGCCGTGGGGGTTTAATGAGGGTTATATGGGACTCCTTAAAGAACCAGACTAACCACTAAAACCCAGCAGGTCCCTCTAGTTGCTATTAAATGAGTACAAACACACCTACCTAGTAGGCAACTTAGTACACTTAGTTTTAACCTGTATATATTTTTTCTTTGCATATTTTATTTACTTGTGTGTGTGGTCAGAAGAAAATATCTATATGTAGTAAATTTCCTTATAAGGAAGTCCGTTGCCATTAGGGATTCAAAAAGACGAGGGGAAATTTTACCCACTTATTGCGAACACGTAATTATTAATTCACAATGACAGTTTCCTTTTACCGTCGTCAGAATAAACTATGCTCGTCCGAGACATCGACTATTCACTAAAATTATTTCTGTTGTTAATAAATTGATTAAAATTCTTACGCAAACAGGCATTTTTAAACACATGCTTATAAACATACTAGCTTCCGCCCGCGATCGTCCCCGTAAATATCGGTTTCCGCGCACATAGTGTTATTTACAGATTACAAATGGATTTATGCAACACAAAAAAAAAATTCAATAGTAGTTCCTGAGATGAACGCGTTCAAATAAACAAACAAATTCTTCAGCCCTATTATATTGGTATAGATGTAAGAAATGCTGATGAGCCAACAAATTAATTCCCCATTATAGTACGACTAATTTTTGGCTAATCCAAGTATTCAAGAATATGTAATATATTATTTGGATCTTAACTCTATTACCCAGTCAATGTTTTATATTTTATTAAAGTACTATTACTAGTGTGGTCTAGAGTATTATCCAGGTCCTAGTATCCCTATCTCCAAATGAACAATTATTTAATCTTAGGTCAAACAAAAGCCTTTTGTTACAAAAACAAAACCTTTAATCCATGTTAATGTTAACGAAATCGGATGATCTCTTTCGATGGATTCTTTGATAAGATCTTATATTAATTAAACGAGACTTAATACAATAATCGATTGATTGGGTGTAGAAAGATAAAATAAGTAAATTACTTTATTTCGAACTAACAATGACTATTTAATGATAAACTGAATTGAGGTTGAAGGACGGGCGCACTCTTTTGTATTAACAGTTAATGGTAGCAATGTATTGTAAATGGTCCTTTAAATTGATGACTCGTATTTTGGTAGTGATCTGTTGTATGCGTCTACGAATACGTTTATTTTGTGTTTGGATTTTACACGCTGGGTCGCAAGTCCCAGGCGCCGACTGACATTCCTCTCTGTTCCACGCGATGGACCCGGCACCCGCACGGAGAATCCGTGGATAGCTAAGAAGTTCGTCTCATTTGTATTCACAAATGTGCTACGTTAGTGATTCCTTATTCATAACCAGCGGTAGCACGCGATTTTGTCCCCGTGAAATTCGGTTTCCGCACATATAGTGTTATACTTATATTTTAGTTTAAAGCCTTTCTCGACAAATGGACTGTACATCCCTTAAATGTATTTTAAATTCGAACTACTAGTTCCTGAGATTGACGCGTTCAAACAAACAAACTTTTCAGCTTTATTTTATTACTAGCGGCCCGCCCCGGCTTCGCCCGTGGTACTTGTCCACTATTTATACATAAAAACTTTCCTCATGAGTTACTCTATCTATTAAAAAAAACCGCATCAAAATCCGTTGCGTAGTTTTAAAGATTTAAGCGTTCATAGGGACAACATGACAGAAAAAGCGACTTTGTTTTATACTATGTAGTGAAGATGAGGATAGATTTGTTTCCTTATATATTTTACTAGTTGCGTTTCACTTTTGTTAGTTAATTTTAACTAGTTATCCTTTATTTTCACACCGAAAAAATTAACCATCGTATGATGTGATGATCGTATTTAATAAGAGCGTCTTTTTTGAACCTGTTTCATTCATGCTGTATCCATCAATAATAGTAGTCATTTTCAGTTACAATGCACTATCTGTGTCAAATGCACAACTCGTAAACATTAAATCTTCGAGAATTAATCAGTTTAAAGTGAATCAAATTGCTGAATATGTTATTTCATTTCATAACAATCAACTAACTAAACTAACTTTGAGAGGTATAATTTAAAGTTTTTTCAATGAACAAACAGATAATTTCAACAGGTGATTTTAATGACTAACTAACGTTCTAACATATCAGGCGGGGCACCTATTAAAAAGTCTAATATTTACGTACAAGTTAAATTATTGGTCATTATAACGGTGGTATAAAACACTCGAAGCCACTGTTGATCTCTTTTTAGTCGTATTACACGCTGTCCCGCTGGGGTATGAGAGTAATGGAATGGGCAGTGCACCTGTGCTTGCGCTCACTATCGGCCAATAATTATGTCCGAACTATGTGCCCAATGCAGCGGCTTAATGGTTGAGGTTAGTCGCTGTTTTAGCCGAGATAAAAGGTTAACAATGAAATTACTGTGCTTGCTTGTATTAAAATCAGAAATAAACTTTTGGTAACAGCTTACACATTAATCAGACTTTGTATAAGTAAGTCTCATAATTAACAGGGAACTTTTTAATCAAAAGTAAGCATTGAGATTTTCAATGGAAAATCTATAACCGATTATAAGAACAATCTATACTAATAGATATATAAAGCAGAAGAGTTTGTTTGTTTGTGTAAACGCGCTAATCTAAGGAACTACTGGACCGATTTGAAAATTTATTTTTGTGTTGGATAGTTCATTTGACGAGGAAGGCTTTAGGCTATTGGAAATCGAAATCGACGCGGACGGAGTCGCGGGCGGCCGCTAGTATTCAAATAAAACAAATCAGTTACTAAAAACTATTGAATCATGATCTCTTTAGTCGTATTAAACGCTTCCCGCTAGGGTATGAGAGTAATGGAATGGGCAGTGCACCTGTGCTTGCGCTCACTAGCGGCCAATAATTATGTCCGAACTATGTGCCCAATGCAGCGGCTAAATGGTCGGGGTTGGTCGCTTCGATTAAATGCATACTGCGCCAATGTACGCTCAAATTAAGACCAAGAGTATTTTTTTGTAAAAACGAGTATATTTAAACTATTTACAAACAAATTAAATAGAATATTTGCATCACTTTCACGTTCCTTTAAAAGCAGACACAAGTGGCATTTACAGATTTTCTATAACAAGCATGGATTTATTGCAACGAGATCACCATTTAAAAATAATTGTGATGTAAAACACTCAAAGTTATCAACTCTAAGTCTGATCTCTTTATTCGTAAAACATGTTGACCGGCTAAGGTATGAAAGTAATGGAATGGGCAGTGCACTTGCGCTTGCGCTAACTAGCGGTACATATTTATGTCCGAACTATGTGCCCGATGCAGCGGTTTAATGGTTGAGGTTAGTGGCTGTTTTGACTAAGATTAAAGCCAAAGCATGCCTATCAGCAAACACTAGGACTAAGTTATTAAATTTGGTACTAGCGACCCGCCCCGACTTCGCACGGGTGCAAATAGGTTTATTAGTGTTTTTCTAGTATATTATGCATGTATTATACATAAAAACCTTCCTCTTGAATCACTTTATCTATTAAACAAAACCGCATCAAAATCCGTTGCTTAGTTTAAAAAGATTTAAGCATACAAAGGGACATAGGGACAGAGAAAGCGACTTGGTTTTATACTATGTAGTGAAGTTCACATACCAGAATAATTTCACTTTGGTACCGAATGTCACGGTAATCAGTATAATTGGCCAATATACCATGCTATAATAAACCTATGTATATTGTATCCTCAATTTTCAGTAGATTTAGCTAATACAATTATTTAGTTCTTACATTGTTGTTATTAATCAAAATGCTATACCACCGACATATGAGAGTGAGAGAATAATGAATGCATCTGTACTTTTAATATCATACGTACATAGCTGATCATAAGATTGGCCGCCGTAGCCGGAAATGGCTAGTAAGGTTAATAATGGGTATGTAAATGAAATCAGTCAATACTAGCAACACCAAATCAAATCATTTATTTTTGATTATACTTAAGGAAACATTTTTATCACATACGTATGAAATTAAAAATCTTCTGATTATTTGTCTGTAAAAGGGTAAATTTCAAATAAAGAATTCCTTATTTGAAATGGGAATTGCCATTAAGTGAAAACCCTCTTAAAAGCCATTTGGAATAAACATCCCGTCCAATAAGTGTCCCTTTGAAGTAATTTCGACATCAATCGACTTATTTGTCAGTGGAACTGGGTGTCCGGCCTATGGTTTCCATAAAGTTAAACTCGAACAAATATTTAATGATATACCAATGTACCTCTATAAAATACGGGTAGTACAGATATGGCTTTAGATATTCGCGTTTCAATATTTAGTTGGATAATAATTTTAAATGGTAGAGTTTGTTACAGAATCATTTAATTAATTTATTAATAACTAGCGGCCGCCAGCGACTTCGTCCGCGTAGGTTTCGGTTTTCCGCACACAGTGTTACTATAGATAGCTTAAAGCCTTCCTTGACAAACGTTAGTGGACTATCCAACACAAAAGATTTTGTCCTTTCGAACCTGGTAGGCTAGCCACTTTGACGAATTCGCCATCCGTACTTATATCTCCATCCCGCACATAAATATGTAGTTCGTGTGCGAGGTGGCAATACATTATTATAAGTCGCAACGAAAGGGTACGGCGAATTCGGCAAAGTGGCATCTTGGCTAGCCTACCAGTAGTCCCTGAGATTAACGCGTTCAAACCTATCTGGATCAGGAGTTTCACGGGTTATTGTGAGTAAACCATGAAAGATAGACATATGCTGTCAAGGGATATTTTTTAGGCAATTTTATGTAGAATATTTCCGTCTTACATGATTTCTATGTAACTTTAACTATTAAGGCCGCACACGCGACAGAAGCTTTAAAAATGGAGCAATTTCTCCCGTTTTCCCAACATTTTCCTTCACTACTCTGCTCCTATTGATTGTAACGTGATGAAAAGTATCCTATAATATGCCCAGGAGTATAAAGAATAATTGTACCAAGTTTCGTCAAAATCTGTCGAGTAGTTTTTGTTTCTATAAGGAACATACAGACAGACAGACAGACAGACAGACAGACAAAAATTTTGCTGATTGCATTTTTGGCATCAGTATCGATCACTTATCACCCCCTGATAGTTATTTTGAAAATATATTTAATGTACAGAATTGACCTCTCTACAGATTTATTATAAGTATAGACTAGCGGCCCGTCACGCGGTTTCACCCGCGTCCCGGGGGAACAACTTCCCGTACTGGGATAAAATATAGCCTATGTTACTCTGGGTGAATGTAGCTTTCCAACAGTGAAAGAATTTTTCAAATCTGCCAAGTAGTTTCGGAGCCTATTCAATTCAAACAAACAAACAAACAAACAAAAAATCAAACCTTTCCTCTTTATAATATTTGTATAGACTAAGGAGACTATAATGCTTTATTTCTTGACTAGAACCACAGTAGGTATATTTCATGAAACTGTAAAAATATTTAACTTACCTACTAAGGAACAAAATATACATAACTTTACTCAACTTTAGGTACTAAGAAACATCTCAAGAATAAGATTTCATTTGAAAAGAAAATCTTTCTAGTCAAAGTAAGGCACCAAAGGATTCCTATAAAATCGTGGTCAAAAAAGGTTCAGATAGGATCCCTAAGCCCAAACTGAGACCAATACTCATCCTTATATGCGCTATTTCACCCTATCTTTGACTTGTCGCATCTATGTTCATCCTTTTACAGATCGTCATCCCTATACATTTGAAACGGAATATCTTGCTACCCAGCAAAAGATAGGCCGTTCCGGGATCCTTTGTCCGATGTCACATCGAATTTGAGCTCGACTTGTGCTTACAACATGTGAAGGGGATCGAAATATCATAATACATTTACATAAAGTCTCATATTCATGTATTACATTATATAAAAAAGGCTTGCGTCGTTTAGCTGTTTTTTTTTGTTGTTTTAAACCAGACATCTATATCGCCAATAAAAATAATTATTTTCTATTTTAAGATAAGAAAATAAATGCAAAGAAGGTGTTAACATATTTTAAAAATTTGATTTTTAACTAGTATCCCTTTTAAAATGTCTATTGAATAACTTTAAATATTCACCTACACGCTCTGTGTTCTAGTGTTTCTTCGTCGTTCCATAAAGTATTCAATAATTAAGTCAACTTTTAAAATTTTCTGTCATACACATTAAACAAAAACACGCACTTGCAACATTGGCTATAGCCTCGGAGTCCAATGTACGCTACGATTATGATCCTGAATTGACACGCCTGATAACTGTAATGGAGCGACAGTCGTCTGACATCAGTAAACTTTACAAGTAAAACCAGACAATTTGGATTAAAGACGACATATGCACTGTAATGTCGAGTATCCTTGCCTTTATTTTTTTAATGTGGTAGGAAGGCAAACGAACAAGTCTGTCACCTGATGGTAAGTGACCACCGCTAGCCATGGACATCAACAACCGTACAAGGGTCGCAGAGGCGTTACCTGCCATTAAAAACCTCATACCCTCCCGAAAAAAATATCTGGCGACTTTACTCACCAGCAGAAACATTGATGATTACATGATAGATATCGCCAATATCCTTAATAACTCATGCCACATTGTCCGGAAACTTTGATAATTATGTCCTAGCGGAACGCATTGTGCATGGTTTGAAGACCAATATTCCGTACAGTGCCCCTCGAATCGAATTAATCATGCAATACCACGAAAGTGCGAGACTATACGGGCGAATTGTATGTTCAATGTTAAATAAGGTCTGGTGGGTGAAATTGAGTCGCAGAGAATTTTGGTCGTACCAACTTTACCGATAGAGGAGAAGTATATTGATAAAATTTCTGTGATAATAAAGCTTTATTTTTTAGATTTTATAAGGTTTGCAAAGACCAAGTTAAAACGATTTTCTGTTAAAATATTGCCAACCTTACTCTTATACTAGGAACCTTTTAGCGCGAAAGTGCGTAGACTTTAAGTAGAGTAATGCGATTAATAAATTATTTTTTAACAAGACTAAGTGGACTTCAGACAGTTATTAACGAAAAAGTGTTCAAAAATATTAATTATTCATTGATTTATTACTGAAATTTAAGGATAATTAAAGATTTCATAAAAAATGTGTAACATCCTTTTATCCGATAAAAGCTAAAAGGTATTACCACCACCCGCCATGTATTTTTGCCATTAACTCACTCAATTTCGTTCACTCGAGAAATATTTTAGCCGGTTCCTTAATTATTACTTTCAATAAAACGGAACGTAAATAAAAAATAAGGGGAAAATAAAGTGGGCGAAATTATAAGCGCAAAGTTTCCAAATCTTTTTGGGTTTTTTCACAGAGATGAGCGGACCAAAATTCCTTTTTGTTTATTAATTTATCCGAGTGGTCGAAAAGGGAAAGTAAAATTTATTGATACTACGATTTAAGCTCTTACGGTTAACAAGATTCAAAGTCCGAATATTATGTTAAAAACTTGAGGTTATTTTTAACTTTTGCAGCCTTGATTAACGACAACATCAACTGTGATAATACTAGTCTGGGTGTTAAAGTATGAAATAAAGTAAGAATAAACAATTTTTATTCCACAAACATAATTTTTTGGTAATCTTAAAGCAAAACAATAAATTACGAGAGCAATATTATATTGCGCCAGAAAAAGGCGTCTACTGAACATAATATTGAAAAATTATGGCGTCGTAATGACGTCACAGCGCTGGTCTTTCGTAGATCGTAGTTTGTGTAGAACAGAGTATGTGGTGTAGTATAAACGTGCCATGAACAACTTGTAGTGGGCGTCTGTCTACATTGACACAGTCTCTAATGAAGAAGATGGTCTGACAAAGTTGATGGAGTTCTCAACGTATTGAACGCGCTTCGACTCTTTGAAGTTTCCTGTACATGTATCAAATGTAGAATAGGAGCGTATGTAATTACTACTAACATAGAATACTGAATGCAAAGAAACTTTCATGGCAGTGTACTGGTAGTTTAGTGGGACGCAATTTCTAGTGCACTGCATAGTATCTATTATACTTCCTATGCTTCGTTCTCGAGATTGGAATAACACTTGTAGTCCGCGTACCGGCTTGCCATTCATCCACTAGTAGTTTAAATTAATTTATATTTAATTTGTCTGTAGTTTGGTAATTAAAGATTTTAATAACAAACTAATAAAACAAAAAAGACAGTTTCCTGATTTTTTCCGCTGCACACATCTTGCCGCCCGGTGGCGCTGTCTTCATTCGCGTTTCTAGTGCCGCGCCGTTCACCACGTGCTCCTTGTTCTATTTTTTAGATTGCCGTTTTACTTTGATATTCCAGTGTTTTATTATTAGGATGCCTCAGCGAAAACATTCGGAAGGTGAAGATAGTGATAAATTGTGGAAAAAACTGCGACGTATTGAGAAAAAACTAAAGAAGCGGAAAAAACATTCACGTCGTAATGATGTATCTTCAAGTGATTCATCAACATCGTGTGAAATAGAAATTCCGTCAATAAATGAAGGTTGGTCAAATTTAAACACTTGCACTGTGCATAACTCGTTTCATATAATAATTGTGAATGTGGTTATTGCCTTGCATACTTTTTAATTACATACCTACTGTGTACATCTGTCATGGATGTAACCGAACAATTCATTACTACAGTGTATAGTTCGAGTGACTATTGCCAAGTAGTTCAATATTAAACTTTAAGGCTAGTGTATAGTTTGCTTGACTATGCCGATATATGCCGAATCGTTATTTGTTAATAAAAAACATTACTGTGTATAGTTTGCGTGACTATTACCGAGTAATTTCATTGCTACACTCACTTCATATTATATATGCGAAGAGAATATATAATATTGCAAATAAAACTAAGCTGTGCATATCTTTTTGAGGTATCACATTTTATTTAAAGTATACATTTAAAACATTACAGGCGTTGAAGATGTAATGCTACCGATGTATGAGTGTCACGGTAATACCGGCGACCAAACACCCACTGCTCCTGTAGTGTGTGTTAGCCCAGTGCCAGATGAGACCGACATGCAAAGCACGTCAGCAGACCCCGCGCCGCCGGCACCGGCGCCCCCGCCCCACTCCCCGCCAGCCACTTCCCAGGCAGCTGACGTTGGTGAGGACAAATCTGATGAATTAATGTTGGATGAGGAAATTCTTTTATTTTTGGGAGAAGCCCCTAGTAAAGAAAAAAAATACGGATCAAAAATCCAGAATGATATAGCGAACAGATGGGAACATGTCGCAACAACGGGGGTTACTAAAGAAATACGAAAAGAAATTTTGGAAAAATACTTGACACCAGAAAACTGCAAGCTCATTGACCCCCCGGCCCTAAATTTAGAGGTAAAAGCAGCGCTTACTGATACCCTCCAGAAAAAAGATACTGCCATCCAACATAAGCAAAAACAGATCTCGGCGGCAGTATCGTGTGTCGCTTTAGCCGTGCATCGGGTACTTTCGACCAATAAGGATTCGGAAACTATTAAACTATTAATAGATGCCGGTCGTATAATATCCGACGTGCAACATACCGAATCTGTACTCAGACGAAACTACATCTGTTCGTTTATTAAAAAAGAGGTAAAAGAACATCTTAATGATACTCAAATAGATAAGTACCTATTTGGTGAAAAGCTGTCGGATACATTAAGGACTGCCAAGTCCATAAACAAGTCAGGGTCTGAGATAAGGGCCAGCACCTCATCTTTTAGACCCTTGCCGAAAATTAAACCCTCCAATCGGCCTTTAAACTTGAGAAGCCCCGCAACGGCGAGCAGACTGCCGTCAGCGGGGAGACGCGCCGAGGAACCTGTGTCTGCGTATACGCCTCAGATTCAGGCGCCTCACGGACTACCGCCACGGCGCCGAGCACCGCCGCCGCCGCCGCCGCCGCCGCCGCCACCGCCGCGGCGCCCTGTACAGCGTCAGCGAGCACCCCGCCGATAAATACGGTATGCCAGTCAATTCGACTTCAACTGTGTTTTAATGCCTGGTGCAATATTACTAACGATTCTACTATCCTCTCATGGATACAGGGTTACAAGATACCGTTTACTCGACCTGTACATCAAACCAAGGTTCCACATGAAATTATTTTTTCAAAATGTGATTTAAAATTACTTGATGATGCAATCAATGACTTATGCACCACGGGAGCAGTCTCAGTGTGTGAGCCTTGTGATGGTCAATACATTTCTTCTTAATTTCTTGTAAAGAAAAGTAATGGCAAAAATAGATTCATTCTAAATTTGAAATCACTTAACAAATTCATAGATACTCAACATTTTAAATTAGAAGACCTGAGAACTACTATTAAGTTGATTACTAAAGACTGTTATATGTCAACTATTGATATGAAAGATGCTTATTTTTTTGTGCCAATACATAGTAGTTCCAAAAAGTATTTACGATTTGTTTTTCAAGCAAAAACCTATCAATTTAATGTTTTACCTTTTGGGTTAAACACAGCACCGTTTGTATTCACAAAATTAATGAAACCCGTCATATCACACCTTCGGTCACTAGGTTTTCAGTCCACAATATATTTGGATGACATATGCTGTATTGGAAGTATCTACTTAGAATGCTTGAAAAATACCGTTCATACAAAGAAGGTCTTAGAATCGTTGGGATTTGCTATTAACGAGGAAAAGAGTTTACTTGTACCAAGTCAATCATGCCAATATCTCGGTATGATAATAGACAGTAAAAAATTCCATGTGCGTCTCCCTGATACAAAAATATTATTAATAAAGAAGGAAATTAAATATTTTTTGAAAATAAAACGGACCACTATTCGTAACTTTGCTCGTCTTGTTGGATTACTTACATCTGCATGTCCTGCTGTCCAGTACGGATGGGCTTATACTAAAAAATTAGAGAGATGTAAATACCTAGCCTTGCTAAAAACCGGTGATTATGACAGTTACTTTAACTTACCCATAAATCAAGTTCAAAATGATTTGCTTTGGTGGCTTAGCGCATGTTCTAAGTCTTTCAATCCTATCCGAACAGATAATTACGCCATGGAAATTTTTACAGACTCGAGCAAAACTGGGTGGGGGGTGGCATGTGGCGCTGATACCGCCAGTGGCCGCTGGAGTGATTCTGAGAGTAATCTTCATATTAATTGTCTTGAGCTTATGGCAGTTTTGTTCGGGTTACAAATTTTTGCAAAAAATTTAAGAAATATTCAAATTTTATTAAGAGTTGACAACACTACAGCCATTTCTTATGTCAACCGTATGGGTGGAATTAGATTCCCCCACCTCAGTCAAATAGCTAAACGTATATGGCAGTTTTGCGAAGAACGCAATCTCTTTGTATTTGCTTCTTACATTGCTTCTAAAGATAATTGTATTGCTGACGCAGAATCCCGTAAATGTCACCAAGACATGGAGTTGACTCTAAGCGATGCTGCCTTCTCACAAATTAAAGTAACATTTAGTTCTCCTGATATTGATTTATTTGCATCTAGATTAAATAATAAATGCGAAATATATGCATCCTGGAATAGGGACCCAGAAGCATATGTGATAAATGCATTCACAATATCTTGGAACAATATTAACTTTTACGCATTTCCTCCTTTTTCTATAATATTAAAAGTATTAAGAAAAATAGTGACAGATAAAGCTGAAGGCATTGTCGTCGTCCCCAAGTGGCCTACTCAGCCCTGGTATCCACTGTATCAGCGGCTTCTGATATCAAATGTTATAATATTTCAATCAGATAGTAACGCCTTGATATTTCCTTTCCACAGCAACCAGCCACATCCCAAAATTGTCCTGATGGCAGGGCGGTTGTCAGGTCGGCATTCTTGAAGAGAAACGTACCTCTTCGATCCGTTGACGTAATCTGTTCATCACTATCTGACAATACCATACGTCAGTATGAATGCGCCTTTCGGAGGTGGTTTGTTTTTTGCAATAATCATAACAAAGACCCATATACCTCTTCCACTGAAGCGGTCATAGAATTTTTAACTGAAATGTTTAATCAGGGTGCTCAATACGGTACCTTAAACAGCTATCGCTCGGCGTTAACTTTGATTTTAGGCTCCAAAGTAAGTTTTGATGACATTGTGTCTAGATTGTTCAAAGGTTTCTATCGGCTTCGTCCCCCAACTCCCAAGTATAACACTACTTGGGACACATCTATACTTTTGGATTATTTAGCAAACTTCTTCCCCAATTTCGAGATTGACCTAGACATTTTAACAAAAAAGCTTGTTACTTTGCTGGCCTTAGTTACTGCACAAAGGGTACATAACATCCTTATAAATAACGTTACAAAGGCTGCCTTTTAAGTTCTGTCGTTTAAATATTTCCCGCCTATTTTGAATTTTGAAATGTTGAATATTCAAAATTGTTTTATTTAAGAACGTGAAAACAATTTAAAGTGTAAGGATTAATGCTTTACTTTAGTCGCAACATCGTTCTAAACCTGGCAGGTCGCGTACAAGAATGCTTCTTACTAAGGAAAATACCTGTGCAATAATTTTCTACAACTTACGAAGTGACCTGACACGACTTTAGTTTTTCGAAGTACTATGATCTGTATACCACAAGGAAGCTCCATGTCTGCAGACTATCAAAAACTGATATTTAGAATTCCAGCGTGGAAACTCTAGTCTCAGTAACCAATCTCGTGAAGAACGTTCAAAATTGGACTTCACTGAAGTTAACATCGTTGCCGTGAGACAACTAATTCTCAAAGATCGTCATATAATATATCGAGAGAAAGAGGCTTTATTAGGCATCTCAGGGAAAACCATTCATAAGATTTTTCATTAAGAGTTTGGTGTGAGAATGCTAATTTCCCGTTTGATCACCCATTTGCTTTCCCACGTTCAAAAGGTGGGTCGCGGCAAATGGTGTAAGAAAATTCTTCCGAGGTTAGATTGGGGAGAGTCAAATCTCATCTACGATATCATCAGTGATGAAGAATCATGGGTCTATGCTTACAATCCTGATTTCAAACAACGTTCAAAAATATGTATCTTTCAAAACAAGGCGAAGCTGACCGAAGTTGTTCGCTCTCGAAGCATTTCAAAGAAGACGATGGCCGCGATCGTCGCAAAAAACTCGCCATTTTGCGGCGATTGCACTTGGTGTTTGTGGAACGGTTAATGAAAAATAGTATACAACAGTTTGTTCACCAGAAGTCATCTCCGAACTTAGGAAATCTCACCCTGAGCGACGCGTCAGCTAACACTATGACAATGCGAGCTCACACAGCGTTCGACATACGATTCAACAATTGAAGCATAAAAACATAAAATAAATTGACGTTACCTGGTACAGACCTAACCTAAACCCTAAATAATCGTTTACAATACCTAAAATTAAAAAAAAACTTTGTGGTCAAAGATTCTAGTCCGGTGAAGAAGCAGTTGATGCTTCAAGTTAGCCTAATTAAACACCCTCACTTTGGAGTGAAATTAATACTTTAAAAACTAATTCGAGCAAATGGAAAACTGCATTAATCTACGTAATAAATACTCTTTAAAATAATAACAACAACAAAAATGTTGTAGTTTTGTTTTTTTCTTCAAACGACAAAACTTAAAAGGCAGCCCTCGTACTGTTGGAACTAATCAAGTCTCAATAAAAATTCCCAATATTTTGAAAACTTCTAGACTAGGCTCTAATCAGCCAGACCTCGTAATTCCATTCTACACAAAAAAACCTGAGATCTGTCCAGCCGATACACTTATTAAATATGTAGAGAGAACAAGATTTTTGAGAGGTAACACCACCCACTTATTTATTAGTTTTAAGAAACCCTTTAAAAAGGTCTCAAGTCAAACGCTTAGTAGGTGGATAAAAGATACGCTGTTTGAGAGCGGTATTGACACAACGATATTCTCAGCTCATTCGACAAGACATGCGTCTACTTCGAATGCTTAGAAATTAGGTATTCACATTGACCTTATTAAGAATACGGCTGGTTGGAGTGGAAACTCGAAAGTCTTTGCGCAGTTTTATAATAGATACATTCCTAAATATAATGATTCCCAGGAGTTTGCTGTTACATTACTCGACCATAATAAGTAGGCAGTAATGTACATATTAGCTAGATAAAAGCAAAATGATTTAATTGTTATTACATTTATATGATTATACAGACTGAATAATTAATATATGATTGATTAAAATATAATTTATAATATCATTATTATTATATAAATATAGAAGTACTGATTTTCTAATGGTTTTTTCATCTCAATTCCATGGATACAATAGTTCGTCTTAGCTTTCAAAATCTACAAGTGTTATTCCAATCTCGAGAACGAAGCATAGGAAGTATAATTAATGATTAAACGAACTTACCTAAGTGACGTTCTATCATAATTATACGAGTAGCTTCGTTCGAAGAGATTGGTTCCCACCCATCCCTAAGTATCCCAGGACGAACTATTGGGAGGTTGCTTTCAACTAAATGAAGACAGCGCCACCGGGCGGCAAGATGTGTGCAGCGGAAAAAATCAGGAAACTGTCTTTTTTGTTTTATTAGTTTGTTATTAAAATCTTTAATTACCAAACTACAGACAAATTAAATATAAATTAATTTAAACTTCTAGTGGATGAATGGCAAGCCGGTACGCGGACTACAAGTGTTATTCCAATCTCTTCGAACGAAGCTACTCGTATAATTATGATAGAACGTCACTTAGGTAAGTTCGTTTAATCATTAATTGAAGAAGCTTCGACCAACGACATCGCAAACTTAAGTTCAGTTTCCAGTTCTCCTCACTTAACTTTAACACATATGTATTATTGTAAAGTCCTCTTACTTTAAAAAAGACCGTTTAATAAATACACATTTCATATGTTGGTATACGTTTCTTGTTTCACTTAAAATAATAATCTGATCTTACTATCTTCATACTATCTTTGAAAAGAGAACCATGTCAGTGCAATGATGAAAAACCTAAATGTATATCTATGTATAAGAAAATACGGATAAAAGAATACTAAAGCTTCTTACGAATATCGGAGTCAGATCAATGAATGTGATTTTGTCAGACGTTTATTTTTGGTTTAAGGAACCGTTGTTATATTACAAAGCTCATGTGAAAGACACGTTTTTTATCGAATAAGAAAAAAGAAAATGCGAGCACATATTCAAAACTAACAATCGGTGAAATTGACGAAATACGAATGTCGAATGTCTTACAAGAGAGGGATTACGGAGTCTCAACTCGACTTATTGGATATGACGTTAAAAACAGAGGGCGAGGTCACAAGATAGAAAAAATATATTTGCTGAATTCGGGTGCGTAAAGACTAAGATCCGACTGCGAAATTCCTGCGTCACTCCTTTGAGGATAAAGAAGACGAGAATTTTTTGTAAGAAATATGTGTGTAATATGGATATTGAAACAATCACTTTATTTTGGCGATAGAAATTACGTGGTAGGTTAATCGCAATATGTATGTGTTGCTGCATGGTTTTTTTCCCGGGTGGGGGGGCACCCTGACCTGCATAACACGGTCCCACCAGGCCACTGACGGGCGGAAGCGCCTTAGTACCCAAGGACGCTTCCGCAGCCCTCTGACAACGGGTCAAGAAAAGCCTACAAAGGCAACGCTGGGTTGGTCGCGGAGTAAGGATTATTGATGCCCGTGGCCGCCCGTCAAGGCGATGACGGGGTACCGCGGGGTTTAGTGGGTAGACCCCTGGGTTTGCATTCCCAGGAGCAGTGCCCTATATGGCACCGGGAGCCCCACACACGGCCTTGTCCAACCCCAAGGACAGGGTTAAGGTGCGTAACGCATTCCCCGCGAAAAAAAAAAAAAAAAAAAAAAAAAAAATGGTTTGTATTTTTTCTCGATGCCATTCAGAAACTATATATAGGTATTTATAATGATAAAGAATAACCAGTACCGAATTGACAAAAAGTTACTGTATTTCCTTTTTAGGTATTTCTAATGCCAGAACAGAACAACATACAACATGAATTTATACAACATTCTATGTAAATGTACTTCCTATGTATTAATATTTTTTTTCAAGTGTCCTTATTCATTAAAGCAACGATATTTATTTCCCACGCTTTGAAGTTTTCCGACTGTAATCAAGCTTATACAGGCAACCACTGCAATACTCAGAAACCTGCGATGTGTTTAAATAATTGAGATAAAAAGCTCACAACAGGCTTCATTGAAAAATAATATCTTCTATAATTTACCATTCTTGAAGCGATCGTTATATAATGTTCTAATTTCAGTTAATTCTGGTGTTTTTGGCAACACCAAAATATCAAAATATTCTGTATCTTTTACTTTTTGACTCGTTTTGTAGAATAGAAAAACGTCACAAACTTTTCCATAGATAAACGGACATGAGCTTTAGTTTAGTAGTTAAAGTTATGTTTCTTTGTGTCAGATTAATACTTGGTAGGTTTTTGTCCTAATAGCCTCATACAAATAAGAAGTTACGTTAAAGAATATTGCAACTGCGATAGCCGTCTCATTCCATTTTTGCTTATATTCATCTTAGCTAGCATAGAAGCCGTTATGTTAGCCATTATAGTGCTGGAAGAGGTAAAAGACGCCATTTTGAATTCCATTACACTTATCTATCTACATCACATACAACTTGGCCTTCCTGAGTCCCGTTTTACTGTTATCTCTTCCATTCTATCCCCTAACCTGCAACGTAGAACTTGGTCTCGAGCTATTGTATTCATGTTTAAATGCGCCGCTTGAACTCTCTTAGTCCTTTTTGTCTCAAATACTTTCTGAGACTCCATATGGATGTCGCGAGGGTTAAGCTCACCGAATTCTCCCAGATGAAACTATTTCGCTGAACGAGTTCTCTTTCCGTCATTTATTTTATTTTTGCTCCTGAATTGCAGAGGGAAGGCTATTACTTCATACGCTACATTTCTTGTACTTAGGTTAAATAATAGTTTCAAAATGGCAACTGCGAATGGATCCAATGATATGAGACTAACAAAAGATGCAACACGTGCATTGTAAAGGCTGTTATAGACAATTGTCGGACTTTAGACTTTGGCGTTGCATTTTTACACAAATATTACTTAACGGGACTATACGCATACGTACGTCGTACATGTACCACACTATTAATTTTGAATAAATAGAAGTCTTAATTATTGTAGGCTATGCAAAAGCGACGGTAGACGTTCTTGCTTTGTTAAAGCAATTTCAAATTGGTTTTAACTTTATGTAGAAACCAATGAACTAAACTTACATTACGGCGCCACGAAAATCTGATTAAACCGACAGAAGTGACCTTAAACTGTAATACGACTAAATTAAAAAAATCACCTAATCCTCGTTCACGAAAAGAACGTTAATGACTTTGATAAGACGATTCCGCGAACAGTTCCATTCGACCTTTTTTATTTTATCAAAGTTCATCTCGGAGCTCATCCCCAACAATACTGACGGCTGGAGGAAAGTTGAAGAGCTAGCTTATAGTCATTAATTATAATGTCTTATTGTACCGTCAGTCTGTCACAGTCAGCCAGGGATCCTCGGATAATCCGATAAGCTAAGCCTCTCAACTCTTGACTTGGTTGAATAAAAGATAAAACACCTTTTCCTCAAAACTTGACTTGAAATAGTTCCACAACTCCCAATATTAAGACTCAAAATAAAAGACTGTATTCTGTTTGCTGGAGATCGACTTGACGAGAAAATAATTTCGATTTATAGTCAACATAAAGTTAAACGTGTTTTGATAGATTTGTAAAGACTCCTTGATTCAAGAGTATTTACTTTTGATATCAGCTAATTATTTGTTATACAAATAACAACATTTCTTTTACAAATAATACAAGTCAACGATACCTGACAATATGCGAAGAACTTTGTAAGGTAGAATGTTGTTGATAATGCATTTAAGAAGCCGAAAATCCGTACTTTATGAATAAGTGATAATAAATTTACTTACTAACGCGATCGGGAAACAATAAGCTTTGCACTACGATTGGCTAGCAAAAAAAAAATGACAGGGAGTAGAGATACCACTATAATAAATATCTCAGAACTAGCGGCAGCCCGCGACTCCGTCCGCGTGATATCTGTTTTCCGCACACAAAGGTATATACTATTGCCTTCCTCGTCAAATGGACTATCCAACACAAAAATAATTTTACAAATCTGACCAGTAGTTCCTGAGATTAGCGCGTTCAAACAAACAAACTCTTCAGCTGCATATATTAGTAAAGATATCACATATATTGGTCTGACTCCATGTTCAGTAACTTTTACGACCCGCTTGGTGTAATGGTCAAGATGTTGCCTATTACGCAAGGGGTCGCGGGTTCGATCCCCGCACAGGACAAACATTTGTGTGCATGAACATGTCTGTTTGTCCTGGTCTGGGTGTTATATGTATCTATTTAAATATATTTGTAATACCACTGTTGATTCTGATGTCTGTAATACAAGTGCTTAAGCTACTTAACACGGGGTCAGATCAAAGTATGTGAACAAACTCTTCAGCTTCATATATTAGTAAAGATATCACATATATTGGTCTGACTCCATGTTCAGTAAATATCAGTTTTAGCTGAGCTTTAATTTTTCTTCATTAGGTCCTATGCAAAGTCTAGGTTAGTGCCATACAATGCCATCAGACTGTCATAGGCAGCCTGGATGGGTTCTTGTCGTCTAATCCGTTAAGCTCAGAGACTTACCAACTGTTGGCTTGGGTGAATAGAAGTACTGCGTTAATCCCGCCATAAAAGAGTTTAACAGCTGAAGGCTTCAGTGTAAGTGTACTGTACTGCAAAGTTAAGGGGATATCTTCATATTAAGAAGATGCATATTATTATTATGTATCTTCATGTCTCATCTAAACATATATACATTTTATTAGCTTATTAAGAAGAAAATTTGGTAGATGTAAGAGTATTTTCTGTCAAATCTACAATCTGTCTAATAAATCTAAAGGTCGTGAGTAAGAGGTGGGTCTAAATGCCGTTTGATAACTGGTTAATATGTCAATTTAATCAAACCAGATTCGATATAAACATTTTCTTTTTATTCTTTACAAGCGGGCGCCCCCGACATCGTCCCCGTAGATTTCGTTTTCCGCGCACATTTGTTTTATTAAAGACTTCCTCGACAAATAGACTATCCAATACAAATTATTTTTTTAATTCGTACCCCAATTCGAAAGAAGTTCCTGAGATTAGCGCGTTTAAAGAAACTAATAAATTCTTCAGCTTTATTATACTCGTATTAGTATACCGTCAAATGAAATTAATAATTTTAATTATATACATATTTTTAATCACAGCTGAAATAATGCTTTTAACAACAGTACAAACATTGTAAAGCCATCAATACTCGGTATTTACTTTGTATTTACCGCATTCCAATACATAAAGAATGGTGTGAAGCGGAGAACCAGCTGAAAACCTAATAATAACGGGCTGACCATTGTACTATCTCTCGACGGATTTTCAAAGAACCGACAGAAACTGCTTGAACTGCAACTATTTGCATATCTTTACATTTTCATTCCTTGCAGTTGCGAGTTGAGGCGCGGATAAATTGGATTTAAGATGCGATCTTTGGCTGTCTCCGCCTGATTAGCTATTGAATGGGATTTTTAAAAAGAGAAAAGGAATGTGAGATTTTCAAATTTAGTATGTGGCTTATCATACTTATATAATAAATGTGAAAGTTTGTTACGGATGTTTGTCCGTCAATCACACTGAAACTACTGAACGTATTGTGATGAAATTTTGTATACCTACAGACGGGATATTGACTGACTAAGGTGATAGGATTTCTTTTTATCCCGATTAAAAGCTCCCATGGTATAAAACATGCATCATCATCATCCTAGCGCATCCTCGGCCATTGCCTTGGAGTCCAGGGATAGGGTATAAAAGAGGAATAATGCGGGCAAAGCCGATGGTAAGAACAAGAATTTTCATATTTACTTAAGGAGATTGAAGGGCCTTAATATTTGCTATTTAGCTTGTCTAATAGGTATTTTCTCGTACAGCGGCCAATAAGTCCAATGATCGAGGTTTTATTTTCTTGTCTGTGTTTTAAAACTAAACTAGTAATATGATAGTTACTTAAGCTCCAAAACCAATTTATTCGTTTATCCGAATCTGTTAATCGAACCCAAAACTCCACCAAAAACTTAAGCTACTAGTCCAAATAGGTATTACACAAATGCATAAAAATTAAATATCTAAAACAAAATGTTATTTCACGAAAAGTGGTTTATATTACACTTAAACTCGTGACTTAAGCTTTGCCCGTATGCGAGAAATTAAATATCAACTTAAAGCACTCGCTTACTCATATTTTCTCCCAAAACGACACTTTATTACGTATATTTTCACTGTTATTTTATCACGCTATGCACACAATCGTAAACTATTATGTCACTATATTTTAATACACTTTATTAGCTTCAGTTGGATTACGTAAGCTCTCAAGACTTTGGTAAAGTGCAAACAAAATCAGTGAAATAGTATATACTTTGATTTATTTTTAAAACAATGTTTAAAAGGTTTACATTACAACTTAACATTATTTTTTTGTCGAAAGCGATAAGACTATGTATTTTAATAAAAAGAGCATGTTAGAGGACTTTGCATAATATAATGTCAGATAGTAATTGAATATTGACAAAAACTGATCACTGATTATTATTGACATCATAAATCAACCTTTTTAAAACACAAATACCAACTCATCGAATTTAATCTATACTAATATATGAAGCTGAAGAGTTTGTTTTTTTGTTTGTTTGTTTGTTTGAACGCGCTAATCTCAGGAACTACAGGAGCGATTTGAAAAAATATTTTTGTGGTGGATAGTCCATTTGGCGAGGAAGGCTTTAGGCTATTGGAAATCGAAATCCACGCGGACGAAATCGCGGGCGGCCGCTTGTAAAATATTTAAAACTTAAATTATTATCACCAAATTACTTAATAAAATGTTTGCAGGGACCGTCAAAAATCCATTGTCAAACTGTTTTACTATACTCGTCATGACAAAGTCAAAGTCAAAGTAGTTTATTTTGCAATTTGATTTACAAAGAAATTCTTTTGCACGTCATATCTTTTTTTACCTACCAGCACTTCGACGTGAATGGCCTGCTGAGAAGAAGTGCCGCAAGAAACTCAACAGTTTGCCTTTTTTAAAAATAAATACAATTTGTATAAATAATTATTTACATGTCATCAAAATAATAAAATAGAAAAATCATGTCATTTAAAAACAAAACAAAAAAAAACATATAACTACAAATGTAATAAATTAATAAATTAGACAACCACATGCGCAGAGTGGTAAGAAATTGTCAGGCCCACAAATTCTTGTCGATATCATTTAAATAATCTTCAATCTTATAGTAACCTTTTCTCATTAAACAATTCTTAATTTTAATTTTAAATTTATGTAAAGGTAATTCAACAAGATTTTGTGGTACTTTGTTGAACATTTTTATGCTTAATCCTACAAAAGACCTTCCCGTTTTTTGAAGTCTGACACTTGGATAGGATAGATACAATACAAAATAATGACAAATGTTTTCTAGCAACTCATGGCCGGAACGAAAATAGGAAGCTCTTAATAGGTTTCAATAAAGGCGATAAGTTTTCATCAATTAAAGTTTCTATTTCATTAATACATAATAGTAGAACGCATTCGTCATTACGAGGCTAATTTGAACTCCGATTGTTTGATAACAAAAGCGTCAATTTGTGGTAGAGTGTATTAGATCGGTGAAAAATAAGTTCGAATGGCATAATAGACGAAGAGGTTCTTTTGGGGGACCTTTTATTTCAGGCAAGCCACTGTCGACCTAAGTTTAGACAAGTAGACCACAGTAAATTTCCTGGTGGGTCTCCTGATCCCACTAGTGGGACAAATTGATGGGGCCCTGGACCCTAGACGGATTTTTTTTTAATTTTTATTAATTAGAATATGACTTTTAAATTGGAAATTGGAGATGATATTTATTTCATAATATTCATTCATATCCTGTTATAATCGTTTCTTTTCATAGTTTTACTAGCGGCCGCCCGCGACTACGTCCGCGTGCCTTTCGATTTCCGCACGCATATGTTATACAATAGCCTAAAACCTTTCTCATCAAGTGGACTATCCAACACAAAAATATTTTTTAAAATCGAACCAGTAGTTCCTGAGATTAGTTCGTTCGAACAAACAAACACTTCAGATTTATTATATTAAAGTATATAGATTCGAGTTGTTTTCATTGTCATAAACAATCACTTACCATTCTGTTATGCAACCAACTGGCCTGGCATATGGCCTTGTTTCGAGTATCGTGTATCAGCGCAGACATGTACGGCGAGACGGCTAATTGTGACAAATCACTTGTTGTCGGCGAGTCTTTTACAATGCGACTCTAGTTGGGAATGATGATGCACTTCTATTGAGTGTGTTTCTGATGTCATTTTCTTGAATGCGATCTATGTACTCACTGTATTATACTTCATGTTATGTTGTTTGACGAGGTCGCGGGTTCGTTCCCTAACAGGACAATGTAGTGAGCATGAACAAGAACATGTACATAATTATGTTTGTCCTGGTCTGGTTGTGTGTAAAAGAGGTGTGTCTTTTTCCTCTCAGGTGAATATTGTTACTCTGTTATTCTAAGCACGTAATTGTTACCTATACAATGAACCTAACCAAAATAAATATTAAGGAAACTAAATAATACAAAGTAAAAACCTACTCTTCATTTAGCCCGAACAAACGTATTTAACTCATTTTGAACAGACTTCTCTCATTGTTAACATGACCTGATATTAATACGAGAATAATTTTCTCAGAACTAACTAACAATGAATCTGTAGCGAGATGAAATAATATTCGCATTATTAAAATGAGGTTTTCTTGACGGAGGTGCACCTTATACAATGCTTCAACTAAGCTTTTGTTTGTTTATTCTTATTTTTGATTTAGTTAGTCCTACTACTATTATAAAGGCGAAAGTTTGTATGTGTGGATGTATGGATGTATGGATGTTTGTTACTCTTTCACGTAAAAACTACTGAATGGATTTGAATGAAACTTTACCACAATATAGCTTATACATCAGAATAACACATAGGATATTGGAAATCGAAATCCACGCGGACGGAGTCGCGGGCGGCCGCTAGTTATTAATATAACAATTATTTTCAAGACTGTATAACAACATTTATCTGAAGATATGAGGAATATTACCTTTCCGGCTGTTTTTTTTTACTACGGCGGCCAATCTCACGATCAGCCAGGTACGCTGGATGTATTATAGTGCACAAAGTGAGTGTGAAAGCACAGGTGTACTCCCTATTACTTCATTCTCATAATTGGTGGGTCAGCAATCTGACACGACCGTAGAGAGATCAGGCGCAGGACCAACGGCTTAACGTGCCCTCCGAAGCACGGAGGAACTCGAGATAAAATTTTCCGATCACCCATCCGATGACTTTCCTCTGCGAAAGTGCCGAGCCGAGCGCGATAACCACTGCGCCATCGAGCTTTAATCGATGTCCTCTATATCTTTTTTCCAAAACATAACAAAAATATTGTAAAGTAAACGGAACCTTTTGAGAGTTTGACCTTCCTTCTTAAATCCTTTCTATAAAATCCTTCTAAAACTAAACATTCATACACTGCCTAAAATAAAAATCTATGGAGACTTGCCTGACATACAATTTAGTCACATTTTTACTTAACAGATGATGATTAGTTACCTCCGTAAAAGTTTTGAAAACCCACAATTGGAAAATCGGTTGCTACCTAGCACTAATGCTTGTAAATCACGCACAGCCTAATTTATTGATGATGTCAAAATGTTATAAACACGTACAAAAGTCGAGTTCCATACCAGTGGTGTAATTGGTCGATAGTTATGTGTTTAGTTGCGATGTTTTGTGTTATTATTTAATGAAATACATGTTTCGGCTACAGCAGCTTATATCTTTACTAACAATTTTTGTTTACAGAAAAGTGCAGTTGTTTCTTTTTTCTTATGGTACTATGAGAGATCAATTTACCACCTTCACAGTTGAGATAAGATGAAATTCCCGCAACGCAGGATATATATTACAGTGCAAAAATGAGTGCGCAAGCCTGTCCTTGTATACTCCCTATTCCCTGACTCTCATAGGCAATCTGATACGACCGTAGTGGGATCAGTCGCAGGACCAGCGGATAAACGTTAACAGGCCTTCCGAAGAACGGAGGATCTCTAGAAAATAAAATTTCGGTCACCCATCCGACGCCTGGCCCCTGCAAAAGTTGCTTTACTTTGAAATAGTAGACCGAGCGCGCTTACCACTCCACTATCGAGATCCTCCAATCCCAGAAGACTTTCAGGCGCGCGGCGTTGAAAACAAGTCACGATTGGTATTTAAAATGTGCCATTAACACAGCCAAAAAATAATAACTAGTATTCCACTAACTTCTTGGTTGCGTGCACCTTAGTTGGTAGTTGATTGCCTTGGTGACACAGCAGGTCAAAATTAAAATATTTCTTAGCGAAAACTATGACATTAAAATAACGACTTTGGCCTCTTCAAGGGCGGTTACAATTTCAGGTTTCGAGTGATCAATTATTTTTTGTGCGGTATTTTGGTTTCTTTTTTGATAGTGGAAGACCCCTATGACCCTATTCTGCTGTTCAAGCTCACAGATTCATAAAGTGCATAATCTATCTGACAATAAAAAAATGACATATTTTATTAACTATCCGTTTATTCCATTTACTTAAAAACCGGATACAATTTGTAACATTTTGTCTTATCTGTTACAAGGTCGTTTCCCATTTAATACCTTAGAAGAACTAGACCGACAGATAAAAAGGAAAGCATCAAGTTCATCTCCGGGGCCCGATGGTATTCCTTACATTGTATATAAAAAGTGCCCATCAGTGTGTAGTCATCTTTTAAATATATTTGGTAAGATTTGGTCGAAAAAGCAGATTCCGGAAGTATTTGGTAAAGCTGTTTTCGTGCTCATTCCTAAAAAGGAGACAGTCACTGATCCAAAAGACGCTAGACCGATAGCTCTTACAAACACGATATCAAAAATATTTTTCTCGATCTTGCAAGATAGAATGTCAAAATTTATGTTAAGCAACGAATACTTTACGCCAAAGCACCAGAAGGGGTTTTTACCAGGAGTTTCTGGTTGCTTAGAACATAACACATTGTTGGCGGAAAGTTTGAAGGATGCCAGGAAACACGAAAGACAAATAGCGGTGTGCTGGATTGACCTAGAGAATGCATTTGGCTCAGTTCAGCACGAGCTGATGTTTTTCGCGTTAGAATGGTATAACTTCCCCCCTTGGGTTTTAGATTTAATTAAGTCATATTATTCTAATTTATCTTTTGTAATTAGCTGTAAAGATGGATACACAAAACCTCTAAATTATAATATTGGTCTTTTTCAGGGATGCTGTTTATCCCCTATAGTATTTAATGTAGTTATAAATATTTTAATTGACACTTTGATTTTTCAGGAGAAGAAATGGGGTTATCCGTTTAAAATCAATAATCAGTACACAGAATCAATCCTAGCCTTTGCTGACGATCTCGCAATCCTGACACGAAACCCGAAACAGTGTCAAGTGTTATTGAAAAAGGTGGATGAGTTCTGTGCTTGGACTGACGGCATGAAGGTGAAACCAAGTAAATGCTATTGCTTATGTCTGGGTAGACGAGATACGAAATTTACATCTTATGACCCTGGACTCACGATTGGCGGTCAGAATGTTGCCACAATTTCTGAAGCGCTCCCGTTCAAATTTCTAGGCAGAAAGATAGACTATAGAGGCCGCACACCATCTTTGGATGGTATTGTTGAGGATTTCATTGATTCCATTAGTAGGGTTGAGAACCAGCCCATAGGGAACATTAAGAAGCTATGGATCTACAACAACTACCTGTCATCGCGCTTGTCTTGGCCTTTCCTCGTGTACGACTTCGGCAAAACCCTTTTATCGCGACTGGATGCCGTTGTTGTGAAATCGTTGAAGTCTTGGACTGGATTAGCCCACTCGGCAGACCCCTCTACACTATTTAGGGGCAAAAATAGTTTTGGGATGAACCTAAACAAGCCATCGGAGCTTTACAAACATCTTAGAGTCACCAAGATGCACATTCTGGGTAAATCGAAAGACAACGCAGTGGCAACACTCCCAAAAGATAAGAATATGAGTGAGTTAGAGTCTAGGCTACGGTTCCATAAGCAGTTTATGGTGGGAGCGCAAACAAACAGGGTAGGATTGGGATGTCGAGAAAGAGAGGATGACCGGAACATCATTAAGTCTTTTCTGCGAATGGATGAAGATAACGAGTATCGAGTACATGCGCTTAATCTCGAAATGCAAAACGAGTGGGTGTCCCTTGGTGAGTTTTGTATCCCTTTAGCATTGAAGTGGCGGTCGATACTGTACGATTGGTCTCCGGCGTTGCTTAAATTCTATCTGAATGCCTTTCAGTTGACCCTACCTGATCAGAGCAACCTTGTAAGGTGGGGAATGGCAGTAGACAAAACATGTTTACTCTGTGGCGAGGCCGTAGGTACCGCGAGGCATTTGTTGGTGGGATGCAGAGTACTCCTAGACAGAGGTCACTACTCTCGCCGCCATGATGGGGTGTTGCAGATCATACGTGAAGCGGTGAGCCTTTCAATAGCAAGAGCAGCAAAAGGTTTGACGACGAATACAAAGAACATCAACTTCGTCAAGGAAGGATCTACCAAGAAGTCCAAAGTCAAACCTTACTCCATTGTTAGTGTAGCTCCAGATTGGAAGATCATGATGGACACGTATGAAAAGCACTACACTATTCCAGAAGACATTGTGTTATCGTCGTCTAGACCAGACCTTTTCGTTTATTCTAGAAAACTTAAGCGCGTACTGTTGGTGGAACTTACTGTTCCATGGGAGACAAACATTCCCAAAGATCACGCGTTTAAAACAAATAAGTATTATGACCTAACCAACGAGATGACTAAAAATGGTTATATAGCACGGTTGTATGCTGTGGAAGTGGGTGCGAGAGGTATACCAGCGAAATCTCTCTACAACCTACTGAAGGACTTAGGATTACCAAGATCTAATATTAGCTCGTTTCTGGAAAGAGCAACTAAAGCCGCTTTACTCGGCTCATACCAAATATGGTTGGGAAGGGAGAGGAATGTCATCGGTGAAGGTGATCGTTAGTATACTATAAAGGGGCCCCTTAAACCTACACGCTGGGTCGCAAGTCCCAGGCGCCGACTGACATTCCTCTCTGTTCCACGCGATGGACCCGGCACCCGCACGGAGAATCCATGGATAGCTAAGAAGTTCGTCTCTACAAAATACAAACAGTCGCTTCAGTTTTATTTATTTTCGTAGCTATGTTAGGGAACCAAGAAATCCATTCTTAGACCGAGCGGCGTCAAACTTCATTGTCCACTTTAGACTGGCGGGAAGCTATGAAAAAGCAAAATAAGTCTGTACACGACACGCCGTTCCCGAGAATATCGCGTCCCGTAAACTTTCAAGTGTTCAATGACCCGGATTTGCGGGCCCCCATTTACTCCGTATGACACTTCAACATCCCTTCTCAAATAGAAACAACGGTGAAATGTGTTTGACGGCTCCCGGACTTTTTTTCCTTTAACGAAATTATTTTTCCCCTAATGCCTTTTCATTTTCGTTCTCATCGTGACATTTAACCCATAAAGTGTTTTGTTAAAATACGAGTGGGAATATTCGAATGATAATATTTGTGGTTAGAATGGTGGTTTTGCTTTTTGTTGTGGTCCGTGGCGAATCAACTGTTTTACTGAATGACTTTGGCTCTCCCATATCGATTTAAATAAAAATTCAATGATTTGGCTGAATCTGTCATAGAAAAAGTTAATCATTATTAATACCCTCTGGCATTTAGGCTAATTCCAGTTGATATATTTTTTTTTATTTAAGTAGACATACTTCCATTTCACTCTTAATAAATTCCAAATGTAAAAAGTTTCAGATCCCTCCTTAATTCTAAATTCTCTTAAACCTTATTTATAAACTTTTTTATAAGTTAGAGTGTACAAACGTTCACAGTTTTAATTTAACACATAAAGAAACGATACCAAATTAGTTTACATAAAACAAACAAAACATTTCACTACAACAATACAGGTGCTAAGCCTAAAAAAGCAACCCTAATATTAAGCGTCGCACGTTTTCCAATTGAATTAGACCGGTAATGAATAGTCAATACCCATGACAAATAGGATGATAACATTGACTGATGTTTTACAAAACCACTAAAGTAATTGTGGCATTTGTCTATTTCAGCGTAACGCAGGTCCGACCGTAATTTATTGAGCTCAATTATGGCTGGCTAATTAAAAATTTAATGAATGGGCTTGCTTGTAAGGCCCAAAATTATATTAGACTTGGCTTTTAGCATTCTCCAGCGTACAGACCACAGTGACGTAGCACTTTATTACTATTGTGCTTTGTTTCTGTCGGTGAGTAAGGTTTCCAGAGGTCAATTAGGGAGGGTATGGTGGTATAAGATCGGTGACTCGCAAGTGATGCCCCTAGTTTTACAACCATTTATAGGCGACTGTATGTATAGAAACAAACTAGGCCGAAAAAATGCGACCAAAACTCGGCAGGATTACGAATGAAATGTATTTTAAGTGGAGAATGACACACTGCGCCAAGATTACGTCGCGTAATATTGCAAAGAAAATAAACTTCGGCCGATTTTCGGTCGCGTCTTTTCCGCAAAGTGTCTTCTTACACTTAAGTTTAATGTCTCGCTGGGTTTGACTTATGCGACCGAAATTCGGCGGCAATGCATTTTCTATACAAAATTACGTGACGTTATGTCTGCATAGTGTGACATCTTTTATTTAAAATACATTTCACGCCGAACTTCTTTCACGTTTTTCCGCGTTGTTTTTCTTTACTAACTGCTTCCCAAAAGGTGGATAACCAGAGCACAATCTTAGTGGTATAAAATATTCATGATATGACGTCACGTGTTAAAAATAACTCGGTAAATATGTATAAGTTATTATGGTCTTCGGGCAACAGTCGGTCAGCGGTGAGCCCCAGAGGCGTGGATCCAATTACCGCCTTAGATTTGGTAGGTTTTGAACTTTTTCTGAGTTCGTTCTAACTCCCATGGGAAAGTGATGAAGTTTTCGTATGAAATGACCTTCAACTTATGACTGGCTATGGTGATATCTTCAACGACCAACTCATCTATACTAATATATAAAGCTGAAGAGTTTGTTTGTATGTTTATTTGTTTGTTTAAACGCGCTAATCTAAGGTACTGGTCCGATTTGAAAAACAATTTTTGTGTGGGATAGTTCATTTGACGAGGAAGGCTTTATTTAGGCTATTGGAAACCGGAATCCACGCGGACGGAGTCGCGGGTGGCCGCTAGTGTAATTAAATATTTGGCGCTGAAGTATATTATCATTTTGGCTTCAAACGAGCTTCACGCGAAAATTAAATAGCTTAAAGCATTGATATATTATGACATGGCATTTAAGTCTACAACAACAACTCTGTTTAATATCTATCTTCTCATTGAAATGTCAGCAATCTCGAGTTACGTCTGATGGTAGGCGTTCACCTTTCCAAGTTCATACTGTTGTGGAGGTGGTAGCATCGCATTCGGTCTTTGAAATTAGACATAATTATGATTTAATTCTCCAGACTATAGTCTCAAAAGTTAAATCCAAATTCATTATCAGCTCAGGTAAAACTTAGCACCAAAATAACAGAAAACATTTGGGTAGATAAAATAATAATGAAGTATTATTATTTTATTCTTCCTAGCGTTTATCCAGTTTCTATGCAGGGTCCGCTTTGACCCTGATCCATGATTTGGCGAGTCTAGTTATTACAGTTAAGCGTCTGCCATCATACCTTCGTAACCTTTAAAGGGGAACCAGACAGATTGGATCATGGTTACACATTCAGATCTAACTGAACTAAATTCAGAAACTGTCGGACTGTGCAGGTTTCCTCACGTAATTTTCCCTCACTGCCGAGTTAATGGCAGTAGTCCACACATAGATTTCGAAAAATCCAGAGGTGTGGCATTTTCGGATTCTAAACTTGGACCTCACGTATGTGAGGCGCGGCTCATAGCCCTAGGCCACCATCGCTCAATAATACACTAATTATTATCTATTGGCAAACATACAAAGCCAAACATAACCTCATTGTAGCACAGCCCGAAATAGCCATTTTGCAAAAAAATATCTTCAAAAGGAAACGTTACTGACCCCGATGGTATCAGCTGGCTATTTGGCACATGACACCGACCTTCAGCTATGAATGGCTTTGTATGCGACTGCACACGGTAAAACAAATAGACTGACATTCATTTAACGTATAGAATCGCAGATAACATTCATGATAGATAAGTTACAGTGGACAAAATAGACATAGTTTTACAGCAGGTTTAAAATCACCATAATTTATACTAATATAATAAAGCTGAAAAGTTGTTTGTTCGTTTGAATGCACTTATCTCACTGACTACTGGTTTGAATTGAAAAAATATTATTTTCATTATTTGTGTTGAATAATGTGTTTGACGAGGAAGATTATATGTAGTATAACACGATGTGTACGGAAGCAGGAATCCACGCGGACGGCGTCGCGGGCAACCGCTAGTGTTTAGATATTTCGGAGGCTACTATTCAGTTGATTATATTGTTCATGACCATAAATATCTTAAATCTGTTACATTTCCAATGGATTCATTTTGGTAAAATGTATGTCACACATTTCCGATTTCAGGAGTATACATTTCATAGGTATTGCACACAATGACAATTTACACATTCTCGTATTTTCAATACTAACAAATTATATTATCTGTTTTAGACGTTGTTTCACAATGCTCTTCACGTTACAGTATCATTGATATATTTGGAATATGCTGAACTCTGATTGAAATAATTAATTAATTAATATAATGTATTTATATTTAAGTTCGGCTCCTAATGCATATTACTACTGAACATGGTCATTGTGAAATCTGGAAATTATGACATATTTACATAATAGAACTTTCCTATTAGACCAAGAGGTTGCGGGTTCATTCCCGGCATAAGAATAATATTTGTGTGCATGAACATGTCTGTTTGTCCTGGTCTGGGTGTTATATATGTATGTATTTAAGTATATTTGTTATACCATTGATAGTTTCGATGCCTGTAATACAAGTGCTTAAACTACTTAACACGGAGTCAGATCAATGTAAATATGTGATGTTGGGGAATATTTATTTCCAATTATTCTAGATTTACCATACTCACATAATATTTGAACACTTGTTTGTCAAAAATATGAGATGATGGCATCATCTGATTTCTATTTAGTTCAGTGTCAGCAGTTAATTACTATGACGTGATCTGTTATGGGTATACCTATTGTCATCGTGTGTATGTAACACTGGAGGCCAGCTGAGGTCAATAAAAAGATCAAGTGAAGTCTAGACTCTACATATAGGGTTAACAATTGAATAAATCATACTGATGTTATAAATGTCAAATATTGTATGTTTGGATGTTTGTACGTCAATCACGCTGGAAGTTATGAATGAATTACGATGAAATTTTAATTCTTATTAAGGAAATGCTTTGAGTTATTGTAATTTATAGAAGATTTACTAAATCTTAAGAAAACTTTGTATTAGAAATATCATAGTAGGTTCAGTGGGTAGTTAATATCATTCCATTACCAAGTAATTTCAAATTTACCTCACTCTTTTGCAAATAAGTCTAATAAGATAATATGTTATTCTACACTCAACATTATAATATTTTCATTTCACAAAACAAACTATTATAAATATTATAATAAAAATAATATGTTATCATTAAAATGGGTAATGAAGCTTAAACAGATTGACCTTGCGTAGTTTTTTTTTATTGTTGACAGTAAAAGCCGTAAGTCATAATTCTGAAGTAATACTTTTTATTCACCAAAATGGCGTCTAAATGATGGCTATTACCAAATAAGTTAATCTTTACGGGTTTTTATTTTGAATAGTCGTCAGTTTTACAAACGATTTTATAAGTGTAGATTAGGGCATTTCGGTCAAACCAACCATTGACTTAAGGCAATGTTTATTATGAATACATACTTACATAAATAAAAGAACTGTGTAAGTGAGTGAGTAACGAATCGATTAAGGTCATTTGACAATTCATATTGATATATTTTAGTTATTCACGAATTTATTTAAATAGGACCATTACGACTAACCTGTATTCACTTTTTAATTGTTCGGATATTCATAGGCAATGATTGCTTCTGATAGTGATATTGACTAGAAATTAATTCCCATTAAGTCATTATGTTGTGAACAAGAAAAGAAACTTCACGTAACGTTGTATTTTCAATGCTAATAGTATTTTTTATAACACGGTGATTCCGTTAAATATTTTGAGGTTTTCGTGCTTGAAAAGTTTGTTAATCAAATTAATTAAGTGGCATTTACTCTCCAAGGAGATCTCACTGACGACGTTGCTAGCTAAAAATTCGTAGATCACAATTTTTTAACCACTGTACTTAACTTCATATTTTTTTTTCACAATACGGTGTTAGAATCAAATGTAATACATCTTAGGTAAAAGAAGTTTGTATTTTATCGACATTTCTAAAAATGGCTCAATGCCGAAATAGTGACTGTCGTCTTTTTCAAATCTAATTTAGTTTTACCTACCTAGACACTATAAACGCTCTTTGAAAACTGTTTGCTATTTATGTAACAGCCAAAAGATCAATTTCTTGTGTACAGCATTAAATAAAAAAATAAGCTTAGTAGACAGATTCAATTTTTTTTTCTGACTGGGCAATAGTTGAAAAAGAAATCTTATTAATCTAAAAATATACATTACAATGTATTTACGATACCTCACACATTCAGTTACTTACAATATAAATAACTTTTTACATTTTATTGTTTTTAAAAGGTTTTAATACACCATATGATTATACATTTATAAACACTTTAATAATAAAGAAATTCTTTGGACTTACCAACACGCCAATTTTATTGCCTGGCCCTAAACTAAGCTCGAAGTTTGTACTGGATGATCCATGACTTAGTACTAATTCCGAAGTTCATCACACAAACATTTGCCTTTTGCGGGACTCAAACCCGCGACTCTCGGTTTTTAAAGCCACGGTCTCTATTTTCTCACCACTAGACCAACGGTCCAGTAAAATATCTCAAAATCAAAATGTAACAACCTATCAAATACAATCAAAATCCTGTAAAACTACACAGCGGTTAACTGTTAATTAAAGACTTTTCACCTCATTTACGGGGAATGTTAATATCTAAACTGCCATCACTGCACTCTTACCACTAGAGTCTGTAAAGTTACCAAGTCAATTACTAAAGGCAGCAACGTATTTGCAACGTTGTTTCGCAACATCATAATTAGAGATGTGACAAGCGCTATCAACTAGTTAAACCCAATTACAGTCCTCTAGTATTTAAATCCTGATATAAACATCCATGACTCGAGTGCAAATGCTAATGTTCATCACACAAACATTTGACCCTAGCGGGATTCGAACCCGCAACCCGCGAACCGCGATTTCGTGGGCAGGGTCTTTAACCACTAGACCAACGGGCCCATCTAATATCTCGTAACAAAAATAGTAAAAATCTATCAAAATCCTGTAAAACTACAAAGCGGTTAACTGTTAATTAAAGACCATTCACCTCACGGGGCATGCTAATATCTAAACTGTCATCACTGCACTCTTACCACTAGAGTCTGTAAAGTTACCAAGTCAATTACTAAAGGCAGCAACTTCGTATTTGCAACGTTGTTTCGCAACATCATAATTAGAGATGTGACAAGCGCTATCAACTAGTTAAACTCAATAACAGTCCTTCAGATTATGTAATTAGGTCCATTATAACTTTGCGAGTTCGTTTGAAATATTCACATGCGTAATTTAACTGCCGCCAAGTAATAGGGGAGTGTTAAGAGCGGGCAGTCTGCACACTAGCGCCGCCACATGTTATTCTCCAACGGTTATAAACTTAACGCCTCGAGTGTCCTTGGTCTTGGCCTTGGTCTCGAGGTCCTGGGTTCGATTCCCGGGTCGGGCAAAATTTGGGTTGATTTTTCTGAACACAGCCCGGGTTTTATCACCGATGCGGTTATCACCAATCCGCATTTGGTGAGCGTGGTGATTAAGCCGAAACACATCTTTGTAACGCAAACATGATTTCATATGATGGAGGCCTTTGCCCTGTAGTGGGACATTAATAGGCTGATACTTTACTTTTTTACTTTACCTTATAAAGTTAAGATATTAATAAAAAATTGCTTTCTGTAATGCACTTACGAATAAGATTTATGAGTTTATATTTACAGTGACTATTATTACATTGCATCGTTGCAAGAAAAGTATGCAAGGTATATTAAAAAAAAACATTAATGTTTTCTTTGCACTACATAGCCTATTTTTAATCTATCTAATTACTAAAATTCATCACAATTATATAAAACCGAATGGCGGCGGAGTGTGCGGACTGCACGCCCTTAACTGTGAATACCGTTGGAAATGTAAAGTTATGGTAAAATTAATTTTCACACTCGAGTGTGAACACAATGAATATGGCGCTATGGCGCTCTTGTTGTTTCATTCATAATTTATTTTGTTGTAATACTTGCCTCTCCAGGAGGTCCTCTTTATTGCATGGGGCTTATAAACATACAAAATTCACCCAACATTTTCACTAAGGCCTGCGTGCCACTAAGAAGAAGGGTTTTTACTTGAGATTGAAACAAATGAAGAAGGGAAGATAATATGGTTTTCAGTTTTCTTTTCCTTTTCTGATGATAAGGTTTGTTCAAATTCAACCATAAACTGAATAATTATTTCATAAAGTAATTGTATCATCTTATAATACCGTAGGCCTCTTGCCCTGCGAGCCGTTTAAGTTATGCGGAACTAACACGTATTGAACAAATAATTTTGCATGGAACACCTGACGCTGAAAATTAATAAATTAATTTAAACTTGTAGACACTTTAACTAAAACTTGAAACTTATCATGAAAAAAAATACTGTCTCATATTTATATAAACTATATAGATTAATTAATAATTTGTTATATACACATGTAGAGGATTATCAAAATGCGTTGCCTTATTAATAACAGCTCTCCTGCAGTGTATGCCGTCAATAACTCGCATTTTGGATACCCAACATTAAAAGCAAGTGTTTAAATATTAACGGTTCATTAATTAGTATGTATTTTAATCATTCACAATGGATTGAATGACCACAAATTATAACTCTAAATACACGTATTTAGTTTCGCTGGGCCAATAATATTAACTTGTAAATATCAGTTAATGATTTATAGATCTAAATCATCAATTAATAATCAACAAAATATTCATGAGTTAACACAATCAGATCACAATTTTGCGTAACCACAGAATTTAATAATCACACAACTATTCGTTTTCCTTGCAAAATTGAAACATGAATATGTAGCAACTATTACCCCAAATAAAATCTTTCAAAAGTAAAATAAATCTTCTTTGTATCTTCTTCGTTTTATCGCCAGACTTCACCAGTGGACCGAGAGCCTAACGTGATAAATGAGGTTTCAACCGCCACAGGTCCCGCCGATAAAGATATCAATACACTTTCTCGAAACAAATATTTCACGGGAACGTGATACTAAGGCGATCTTTAGAAGTTTCCGCTAACGTTTTCATTCAGGTAAAAAGGGTTTTTCACAAATTGACGGTTTGGTGTTTTAAAAACAGTTTCGGTTTTTGTTTATTTTTCACAAGAACATACTTGTACGAGTACAGTACTAAGTTTTTAAGTGTGATTCTGACTGATAATTATAATTCATAACATTCTCCGTCATAAGTGTAATTTCATAAATCCATTTTCTGTTACCTTGGTGGCTTGAATTAAATAAATATTTTCGAAAATTATATTCTCTTACTGAACGTGTTATACTACTTAGTTTTTGACGATTCAGCTGCAATTCAAGAACCGTGTAATAATTAAATGAGATGTGTAAGATTTCTTATTATTAAAATTATTTTTTCTTTGTTCCAGGTCTGGACGATTTCCGAAGTGTACACGGAAATAATTAGAAGTTACATAAAGTGTCAATGTCCAAGTGTAAATATTTAATAATAAAATTAATGTTAGTTAGAAAATAACGCAATGTATATTGCCGGGTGTGCGCAGAGGACACTGGTAGCTTTCCTCCTGTTAGCTGTGACTTCTCCTTCGGCCACACAGAACACTATTATTACAGGTAAGTCTAGTTTTGTAGACTACTACTAAAACGTATTGACGTATTGCTACTACGTATTGGGAACTTAATGTACGCGCCAACTGGGCGAGAAGGAAGCTTTCTTTTTAGTAGCGCGTTATATTATCTCCATTCTGCCTTTTGGTAAGCAAAAGAGAAGCCCTTATCTTTTATCTACGAAATATCTATATGTAGTAGTAATTCCTCAAAGCGTAACACGGTTCTTTGATGGTCTCGTGGTTTTGAAAAACCAGGTGGTAGGCTCTGTCTGATTTTCCGAATACAACGGATTTATAATCAACAAATAAATAGGGGATTATCCCACAAACATTTCTGTAACGATCACTAGATTTTAAAATACGGGATTTTAGCCGAGCAGTGAGAATAAATGCAGCAACTTAAACATGCTTATACTTAACACTCGACATATTTAACAACTGCATAAAAACGTAAACATGTTTGATAAATAAAGTCAGTAGAACAAACGTGTATATTCAATATTCGCAATAACTGTTTAATCCATAAATAACAAAATATTTTAGCAAAAAAACAATGTACTATCCTATAAGAAAAAACTTCATATTTACCAAAGCCTCGGAAAGGCATAATCAAAATCGCACCATAACCATAGCGTTCAGCAAACGCGGACACCGTTGGAAGTTAAAAGAAAACGAACACAAACTCTCCGCGAGGAGAAAATCCGAACGCCACGATTAAATAAGGCTTTTCTCAAATCTCCGACCCACCGTCAGTCCTCAAACAAAACAGATATAACAAAAGAGGCTTAGACTTTATTAAGTATCTTAATATCTTACGACAGTATTCATATATTATGTGAATGTGACCGAGGGTACGACGGATGTTACATGCACTGAATACCAAATGAACTGAATATGGCATAAAATTTGAGTTGCCACAGGACAGTTGGTGGAATCCCTTATAAATGCGCCTCGTCACATTTTGTTGTGTTCCGGTTTAAGAGGTTGCAGTCGGTGAACTAGCGCCGCCATTCGATTTTCTTTAATTGTGGTAAATAAAAAGATGTTTGTCTTAAATAACTTTTTGTTGAGCACTAAAGATAATATATTTACGACTCATTAAAATTGATTTTCAATACATTTTTCATAATAAAGTAGTCATAATGATAAATATTTCAAAAAGTGGCTATTTTTGGCAACAATCACGATTATGGTGGTATTTAGGTGTTGAAAAAGTATTCAAAGCAGTTTTGGGAACAATCATAAATTATATTCTTTAGTGCACTACAGCGCGTTATTTTATCTAAATATCTTCAACTAGCGACCACCCGCAACTACGGCCTCGTGGTTTCCGCAAACATAGGCATACACTATAGCCTATAGCCACCTTCATGGACAAAAGAACTATCCAACACAAAAATATATTTTTAACTGGACCAGTAGTTCCTATGTTGAGCGCGTTCAAACAAACAAACAAACTTTACAGCTTTATTATATTAGTAAAGATTTATCACAATAAAAAAAACGAATTTCGGCGCTAGTGTCCGGACGGAACGTTTTTAAAATGTGTTATTTTATAACGAAGTTACCGCAGTCTCGGGCGGTGTCGCGTCTGTTCTGGCAAATGCAAGACATTCCCGTGATGCGTCCTCTCTCTTTATGATATTGTACCGGTATCCTTTTGAAATGTTACAATTTTGGCTACCACATTTGTTTATTCAATGCTTTGTATGGTAGTGAGTTTTCCTCTCGTGTTTGTTAGTTGCATATTTTCATTACAAGCGGCCGCCCGCGCCTCCGTCCGCGTGGATTTCAGTTTTCGCACACACGATAATGGACTATCCAAAAAAATATTTTTTTTTCAATTCGGACCAGTAGTTCCTGAGAATAGCGCTTCCAAACAAATAAACAAACAAACAAACTCTTCAGCTTTATTTTATTAGATTTATTTGTATTGCTCGTATCGATTCCGAAACGTTCTGAAAGCAACAGTATAATATCATAAAATATCACAATCATTCTCCTGCCCTTATGCCTGACAAGTCTGGATCCGTGGAACATATTTTTAATAACATAATATGATACAAACATTTTATGTCATTTACCACACATTAGCAATACAGAAATGCAAAAAAAAAGGTAATCATAATCCTTCACGTGTCATAGTTATAAACGAAATAAGGAAGTAATATAATGTTTAATATCTCGAGATACCTATACTACCAATACATCCTACGATTAATCTTGTATCGTGTTTGTACTTGAACAACAATACTTCAGATCATATACTCGGAATATAAGGAATAAACAATATTGAGAGTTGAACTTAAACTGCTTCGTTCGTACATAGTGTAACGTACTTCGGGCAAGATTCATGCCTTTAACGTTTGTAATTCATAATACCTTAACAACTCACTTAGGCTTCGCAAGGGTAAAACTAAAATTACCAGTGTTTCTTCTCACTTACACTCACATAAAAACTGTTAAAACATTATCTCCTATTTGTGCGACTATGAAACTTATGCGTGATATTTCATTAAGGTTAGAGTAAAAATTGTTTGCCACAAGAATGTCAAAAACAAAAGATTGTCTGTTATAAAGGAACTTTTTTTTAACACGATTTTAGATTTCTAACAAAATTAATAGAGCCAAAACAAAGTTTAACAGTACGCTTTTAGACAAAATTAAACATAATATTACAATGAACTAATTTCAACATAATTTAACCGTCTATTATTTTTAGGGACAAAATATATAAACGATACGAGCTCGTAAAACAAAATTACCGCGAAACTGCGGATTTGGGACGCAAATACCGTGTAATGTTCGCAAAAACTTCATCTCACCTTAATATTAGGCGGAAACTTGGTTAATGTTTTAATAAAACCTTGACATGTACCAGTAAAAGCCGCTGGGTCCTACAGGCTTTACCAGGGCTCACGTAAACACCGCAATAGACTTTCTTACGCAAGCAACCGCTTAAGCGAAATAGTTTGAGCGTTTTTGTTGTACTTGATCTACATTTTTGTTCGGACAACCCTAAATGCTTAAGCATTCTTCGGGTTCGTAAAAAATCTTCCGACTGTTGTCTTTTCGATTTCTAGAATTACTAACTACTCTGAATTGTCTTATTAAGTCGCTAGATTGGTCCTTATTATGAGACATAGTAATTTTTTTAAATAATAATAAAGCATTTTATAAGAGGAAATTTAATTTAGACAGATATAACGATAAAAACCTTGTTTAAAAATATTGTTTGCGTACTAATCATAAAAAAAAAACTAGCAACCTCCCGCGACTCCGTCTGCGTGAATTTCGATTAAACTCGTACTTTATAGCTACCCTTGTCACATGGACTATCCAACATAACAAAAAAAAATTGTTCAAATTAAAACAGTATTTCATGAGATAAGCGCGTTCAAACAATCAAACTCTTTAGCTTTATTACATTATACTATATAAGTGTACAAAAAAAACACATTTACTTTACCTAAAAGCGTATTAGAGCGCTATATGAATAGTTCAATATCGGAAAAAACTACGCTACATTATAGCCCATAAACTACGAGAGACTACAAAAAATTCTTGCGCACGCCGAAGCTAATAAACGTATAGACGATGCTTTTACCTGCGAAAATATTTGCTGCGAGCATACGATCCTGAGAACAAAGTCATCCCTCGGGAATCCGCCTTACTTAACTCGTACATTCGAAGTAGAGTTTGTATTTTTTTCTCGTCCCCACTCTTCAGGGAAGTGCTATTTCAACCACTCAATTCTAAATGTTGAAGAGGATAAAATTCCACACTTATTTTTTGGTGAAATTTGAATCAAATCTGAACAGGGCTCTTTCAATCACAAAAAGCAAGAAAGAATTCAAATTACGGGCTAAAATAATCATCATCTATAGTGGCAGATGTTGGAGAAACGAAAGCTTTTTGCCAGCTCTTACAAAATAATAAACAAAAAAGAAAAATATGTATGTGATGAAGAAAAAAGTTATTTTTATCACATACAGATAAGTCTGACTCCTGTTTTACGTACCGCATGAAAGTTAAATGATTTTAAAAAAGGGTCTGGGTCACTGCTCTGTAATTTGTCCGAGGACTGGCGACCACAAATAAAAGTACCCTAATCAAACAAATAGGTTTAGATGATACCGTTTGACCTCCCCGCATGGACTTGATGGAATCAATGATTCATTGGAATTCTGGCGCTCAGAGACCCTGATGTAACTTCTGCTCATTTAATATTTCTATTGGCCTTAGATAGGGAACGTAATAAATCTGATTTTGGGAATTCTTTTTCTATTTTACTTTTGTTTTATGGTTATCATTTTATTCAATCGACTATTTTTGTTTCCTCAATTCTTCGGGTAGTGGGTAAATTGTATTACTGTATTATTTTTAATATTAAGAAAAACAATAATTTCATGACAATGCCACCAGGGTTCGATAAGATCACGTTTGCAAAGAGCATTTGATACTAAGCCACATAATACAATATGCTCCAACGAATTACAATAAATGGGCAATATTGTGAAAATTTACTTTTACTCACTTTGCATAAACACGCAGAACAAAAGTTTCTAGCTTCGTTGGTATTTGACTTCTAATTTTAATCCATCCCAACTAATATTATAAATGCGAAAGTAACTCTGTCTGTCTGTCTGTCTGTCTGTCTGTCTGTCTGTCTGTCTGTCTGTCTGTCTGTCTGTTACGCTTTCCCGCTTAAACCTCGCAACCGATTTTGATGAAATTTGGTACAGACAATCTTTAGACCCTGAGACAGAACATAGGCTACTTTTTGACCCATTCCAACCCCCCACTTCCCCGAAATGAGGGGGTGGAAGTTTGTATGGAAAATCTAAACTACTTGAGTTAGACGCTTGAAATTTGGCATGCAGGTCCCTTAGTAAACTTGATGCTTAGTTGCAAAAGGATATTGCAAAATTCCCACGGGAACGGGAGTTAGCGGGAAAAAACATTCGTATAATGAAAACCGACATCCACGCGGACGAAGTCGCGGGCGGCCGCTAGTACTAATATAATACAGCTGAATAGTTTGTTTGTTTGAACGTAATCTTAGGAACTACGTATTTGAATTTAAAAAATGTTTTGTGTTTAGTCCATTAGTCAAGGACGATTTTAAGCTATAGTAGAACACTATGCGGAAACCGAAATAAACGCGGACGGAATCGCAGGCGGCCGCTAGTGTTTAAACACAGTTATTAACAAACTTTGGTTGATCTGAATACCGTTGGAAAAACAGAGTAAGAGTTTGTTAAAATTTTCGTGTGCTTTGTAGTAAAATTGGTGGTGGAAAGTTATTACTAAAACTGTGAATCTAGGTTATAAATTATGCGTACTTATGTGCGTAATGATTTTTGGGAATGTTTCCTCCCACAGTAAAACAGTATCACGCGACAATGAAAGCACACGCGAGTGAAAACAAAAACATAAATCTAGCAGTGAAAAAATACTTTGTTAGGATGAATAACGCTAACAGGTTAGTGAAATGAGCTCTTTATAATCCAATCTTAACACAATAGCTGTAGGAATTTTTAATCGCCCCGACAATTTAGTGTGCTCGGTCGTTTTTTCTTTCTCTCCATTTTATTGTGCATTAAGCACGTCCAGTCCGGCCCTTATCTATCTCTTAAAGATTTATTTAGACCCGCTTCCAAGTTTTACAACATAGGGTCTTTTCTAGGGGACAAAAGTTTCAAGTATTCAATTTACAAAGGACGTCCAGTACCGTGACGCAAAGTTGACTGAGATTTGAAAAAGTCCTGCGTCAAGGGAGTTATTATTATTGACATAAGCTTCGCAACTTCTAAAGGGAAAGGTTCAGGATTTTTATGTGTATAATTTTTTCTCTTTATGCTCGTTTGAAGTCGTCTTATTTCTTCGGACGACTAAGGTCTTGTATTACTTAGGAAAAGTACTGATGGAAATAAAAATAAGAGCTCAGTATGATATTTTGTTAACGATATTCTGCGCCGAAAATCGAGTGTTCATTTTTGACGAGTTTTGTATTCGAAATAATGGATCCAATTTTATTCGAAGCTACAGTGTACAAATCGGATGGGGAAAATTCGTGGCACATTTATGAACTGAGTGCGAGGATTAAATATTAAAATTTGATATTATATTGGAATGGTTAAGACATGTTTTTTACGAAAAAACAAAATGTCAGCCTATTCACTAATAGGTTTCACTTACACCAAGTGTTCTGGATTCGAATTCGGTCTCTTTTTTTTAGAATATGTTTGTTCAAAACACTTAAACACAGTCTAGAATTTGGTGAAAATATTGCCCCCGTACGTCGAAAAGCACATTAAGGCGCCGGGACTGCACCTGCTCTCGCTTTAAGAGACGAAACAGAGGCTAAAAGTTATATAAGCTATAAGTTATGTAATAATTGCCTACAGAAGTACGAGTACTTATACGCCGCAGTTTATAACGCTTCATGCTCTAAACATACAACCGAGACCCACTCGAGTAAGTAGCAATTAAACAAACATATTTCAACATTAAAACGAGTCGTGAAAGGTTGATCCAGCATTGATTTGTTGAGTCAAGATTATACGGGTCAGCTTGGACAATTCACGAAGTTCTGTTTACGTGTGGTTTATTATAATTCTCTTGGCACCGACTTTTATGTTCCCTAATCTGTTTGCCGATAGGGGGCGGTTGGCGTGAGTTTTGCTTTATGACATCGATTACATTTAGTTTATATTTCTTCTGAGTTTTTAAGGCTGACCCAGAGATTTTGTAGGTCAGATCTGTTGGTAGGCGCTATTGGATTGATCTAGTCTGGGAAATGGTTTATGGGTCAGATGTGTTGGTATCGTTTTTGGAATCTAGTTTAGAAGGCTATCTTATGGTATCTATACTGATATTATCAAGAGGGAAGCTTTGTATTTTTCTTTGTAAAGAATAAAGTCAAAATGGTCTTCTATTTCTAATCAGTGATGTTGTAAAGGGTTTTGACTTGAAATAAATTCATAAATTCATTGGACTACCACACCAATTGCCTAGCCCCGAACTAAGCTCGAAGCCTGTACTATGGAAGCTAGTGAACGGATAGACATACTTAAATACATTTATAAACATCCATGACTCGAGTACAAATGCCGATGTTCATCACACCAACATTTGCCCCTAGCGGGATTCGAACCCGCGACCTTTGGTTTTGTAGCCAGGGTCTTTAGCCACTCGACCAACAGGCATGTCAATATTAGTCATAAATCCTTGAACTAGATGACTTCGTATTGTGTACACATATTGTCAATTATAATTTATTAACTTAAAATAACTGTCACTTAATTTGTCACGGTCTTGTGCTAACGTGAAGCAGTCCAATAAAATGTATTTCCCTTTTATTGGCACTAGCAAATAAGGACAGTGCACTCGTACTATTAGTTAATGAACACTTTCACTGGCAAGTTACAGCTAAATTAAATTCTCGTTTTGCAAATAAAGTCTTGTGACTGCAGATGTAAAGATTTCACAGAGAACAGTCGATACAGTGTACCAACAAAAACTCTAATGGCAATGCTAAAAGTATTCACGCTATTTAGAGAAGAACTAAGCAGATTTTAGTTGAAGTTCGTATTTTTTTTGAATGCTGGATTTCTGTGGTTAACAGAATTTGCGGTGAAATGAAGTTATCTTTAATTAGTTATTTAAAAGACTGATTGTTTTGTCGTCGTCTTTCATTCCACTTAATGGTCAAAAGACTTTATTTGAGTAATAAATAATATGTATAAATATCACTACATAGTATAAAACAAAGTCGCTTTTTCTGTCCCTATGTGTGTTGTATGTACCTATGAACGCTTAAATCTTTAAAACTACGCAACGGATTTTGATGCGGTTTTTTTTAATAGATAGAGTAACTCATGAGGAAGGTTTTTATGTATAATATCATCCATTAAATAGTGGACAAGTACCACGGGCGAAGCCGGGGCGGGCCGCTAGTTTAAAAATAATTCTACTTATATGCGCAACGAAAATAATCGACTAAACTGCTTAAAATACACCTTTATAAATTTTACTTCATAATATTAAAAAGCCTCATATTAAACGACTAAGGAACTAAGAAGATTCAACAGTCTTAGTAGCCTTATGTTATAAATCATGCCTTTAGATAAATAAACAATAATTATATTAAATAAAATCCACAGATTTTAAAACGCCATGAAGATATTTAACAGAGTATTTTTGAATTTAATAAGTATCAAAACGTTTAACACAGAATAAAAGCCGCAAAACAAACCTAGTCTTTACGAACAACCTCAAACAAACTGCTACTACTTCACTAAACCGAACGTTTAGGTCATTCAAAGCAATTGAACTAAACATTTGGAATGGGCGCGCTCTCTTTTGTGGCGACCGCTGGCTCGTTATTGCTACTGGAATTCCTATAATGCCGGCCGAGAGCCAGACTACTCCAGGTTTATCGTGGCTTGAAATACGGATTGAGAAATGAAAAAATACCATACAATGCTGTACTTAGTATTGTTGTGTATTGTTCAGCTGACCATTCGCTGGACTCAGACTGTACCTACAGCGAGATTTTTTAATCACCATCCATTCTATTTCTGGTCTTTGACAATCGATAAAATGTTGGTACTGGGTAATACTAAAAGTACAAAAAGTATCATTTTTGCTTTACAGATTACAATATTAAAAGGAGATGTCCCATCCCAGGCCCGTACAATGTACGTGGTACCAAAAAATCGGTAAAATATTGCTTTGTCCATTAAAAATACAATAAAACATTTTTGGTCAGTAGTTTAGTGGCTTACAAATAAAATCAAATAAATATTGGTTCATTTCACTTCGTAAAGACGGCAACTGTTATTTTTTTCTTTACTGGGAGTTACAGCTTTAGGTCCCAGCCTTTTTAGGTCGTTTGTAACCTAAAAATATGAATACTTTGTGAAATGAACTGCATACTGTCAAAACAAAAATAAACTGACGGATAAATGACATAAACGTCATTCAAGTTTCAAAGATGCGTCCCAATATATATTACTTTACTCTATAATGCGTCCTCCGCCATATTGTACTGAATTGCAATATTGTGGTATAATTTATTGTTTTAGCCAAAAAACTAAGGTTTTCCATAATAATTGGAGTGATTAAAACTGCAGTTCACTTATTCGCGTATATTTAGGTATAGCGCACATGGACCTGGTCCAGGCTTCATACATTTCTGGGACATCTCCTTTGGCTGATTATAAAAAAAAGACTGTATATTCATACGGATTCCGATACGGTATAAGACTAAGATGTTCTACATAATAAACATCATCAGCATGTTGCATTTCACTGGAAAACGTAGGTCTTTCCCAGATGCGTGCGACAATTTGTAATTGAATTTTCTATTAATAGGATACTTATTTATACTTTTTTTCTCGGGGAGGAACAGAGGTCAATCACAACCCAGGAAATCTTTTTCGCTTTAAAGGAAAAATGTGATTCCCATGACAAGATTTTCCCACAATTTGGATAGCAGGAACTTGCCAGTTCCAATCAAAGCTGGCACCATTTTCCCGCAGGCTGTATTCAGTCAACGTTTACATGATAGTCTGTTTACTTAAAGTCAAAGGACTGAACATCAAATGATATCGGATGTTGACAGATTTACGAGAAAATAAATAAATAACATCTGACAACATCTCGTACATTGATCTGAGTCCGTGGCACTTGTTTACGGATATCGGAACCAACTTAGGAATTATACTTTACTAGCGGCCGCCCGCGACTCGGTCCGCGTGGATTTCGATTTCCAATATCCTAAAGCATTCCTCGTCAAATGGACTATCAAACACAGAAATATTTTTTCAAATTGGACCAGTAGTTCCTGAGATTAGCGCGTTCAAACAAACAAACATACAAACAAACTCTTCAGCTTCATATATTAGTATAGATTGATTTAAACATACTTATATGCTAGAACTATACACTAGCTTCCCGCCCGCTGCTTCGCCCGCGTGGAGTTCAGCCATCAAGCAAAAAAAATTTGGTTTTCCCTTGGGAATATAATTTTTAAAGTACCCTATTATTTAATCCGGACTTGTAACTTTACGTCTGCAAAATTTCAAAGTAATCAATTCAATAGTTACGGCTTAAAAGCGAAACAAACGAACAAACAAACTTGAAGAAAAGAAACATCGAGACAAGTACAAAAAGACACGATGGGCATGCATGCCAATATTTGTACAGCTTCCTTAAGAAATTATTTCTCAACAGCAAAGTTATCATTTAAGATTGATATTTTTTCTTTTCCACAAGAATTTTTTTGAAAGAATCAACTATCAAACGTTTGTTTACATTTAAAAACCTCATAACATTACTTCGAACCAGCATCACAAAAGAACAGATTTGTAAGCTAAGCACCTCACTAACATAGGTGAAAGGGCACAACGCCTCTATCAGATGGGCGAAGGTACGGCCTTTATTACTTTGTCAACTAGTAAATGTCTCAATGCGCCGTGTCCATAAGTCAAGTAAATCCATGGCTCACGCGTTATCTCCCTGGATTTATTCAAGACTTGGGATGAAAGGCTATTTCTGTCGACGGCTGTTTTTTACTGTATGGAGACCATATTTTGACGCTAAAACTGGATTTACGATTCTTGTTGTAGTGGCAGTGACTTCTGCTACTACTTCTGTAAAAAGTATGTATGTATTTAAACTCGGAAGCCTAGCTAAGTGGTAAGGGCGCCGCTTCACATGTGTGAGGTCGGCCGTTCAAATCCGGTCGAGCCCGCACCTCTGGATAAAGAAAACATCTGAGCATTATGAGAAAGTTTGTGTAATGGAAAAGTCAATGGCAAACCACTCCATTACACTTGACAATAGAGTTGTCGTGTGTTTCATTTCATACAATTATCACGTCTGTATGAGGAATACGATTTTACGAAATTTTATCCCTAAAAGGGTGTCATCATCATCCTAGCGCCTCTCCCGGTTGCATCCTCGGCCATTGCCTTGGAGCCCAGGGTACGCTGCGACTATGATCCTGAATTGACATGCCTGGTTATTACAATGGAGCGACTGTCGTCTGACCTCCGTAACCACAAGGGAAACCAGACCAGTTGGATCATAGTCGGGACCAACGGCTTAACGTGCCTTCCGAAGCACGGAATCATCATTCTTATCGGACAATCAGGTGATTCAAGCCTGCAATGTCCTAACCAAACTGGGAAAACTTACACAAAGTGAAAGTGTTCCCCGCGGGATTCGAACCCACGACCTCCGAGTTCATAGTTTTTGAGCACAGCGCTCTAACCACTACACCACGGAGGCATCCCTAAAAGGGTGTATTTGCTCAAAATCTAAGGTTCAATCCTATTATATTTTAACTCTTTCATCAACTATGCAATAAGTAATTCCATCACTTTACCTTGGCGTGGTCGGCATTATTATGACTAAAGATACAATGATGTTCCCTTTCAAATAACACTTTTTGAATTAAATTGTGCATAATGCCGATAATATGTATATGTTTTAGATTGTGTTTATTTCTTTGTTGCATTCACGATAGTGAACAACTTAACTAGACGAAGAGGAAGTTGATGGGTTTCAACAACAAAGGGCCGAATCAATGTTGTCCTCACAATCAGTAATGGAGCCGGTTGCTCACGTGACTTGTTTGCGTCACGCGTAACGACTAACAATATACTAAGAGGAAGATAGTAGTACATCTTTAGGTCGGGTCATAAGTTCTGTCACAACCTTATAATTTTGAGTTTTGAAGACCGACCAGATTTTCTGCGACTAATTTTAAAAATAGAACATTTATTCATATCGGAAATAGAAGAACTAATTATTTTTATACATATTTGAATATGGAATGGACGATCAAAGACAATAGAGTCACGGGTTTTCCGTTGCACCGTTGTTGTAACGCATAGAAGGTGATTTTCAATTTCGTACAAAAGTTGAAAAAAGCGTCCTATTTCTTTTATTGTACTATGAATCGATACACTGAAGTCTCGAGATTTTAAAAACGTAAAAGAAGCGGCAGACCTTGCTCTTTTAGAAACACTAGCGGTCATCAGAGCAGTGAAGGCGTCAAACGAAAAAAATCCCGTGCGTAAACAAAAAACGCTAGCCCTCCAGCTGTGGCTAAACAGAACCAAACTAAAAAGAGTGCTAAATAAAAACCTGAAACCACGTGCTTATCGTTAGAAGACCGGATTTTTTCAAATGATCGTATAAAGAAAATTAAGCTGGAAAGATCCCGGGCTCTGTTACGACGGCACGCTGGAAAAAAAATTGCGAAATTCTTTTTTTGGATGTCTTTTTTTTTAATGATAGGTTTAAATTATCACAAACAAAATGATAAACTGTATGCCCACATTAGTGAAGAAGCAAGCACGTGTATTTTGAGGGACTAGTGCAGTCTTCACTCTTACTCATTCATGATTTGCCTTTGACTCTCGTATTCAGGCATAATTGAGGTGTTTTTCGGTAAAAAAGGGGGAAAATCAAGGCCGTACTATATCAAAATAATATCCTAACAAGCGTAGTACAACCTTTATCTTAAATAATAATCAAGAACAGACATACGACATTCCAACAGGACTGTACACCGACTCATTTGGCCCGAAGCACGAAATACTGGTTCACGGCGCGCGGAATTGACTTCACCCGGCATGAACACCGGCTCTCTTCTAATAAAAAAAATAATAATAATAAATACCCTCCGGCCGTGTTCGGCCATGGCGGCCGATCTTACGATCAGCCAGGTACGCAGGATATATTATAGTGCACAAGTGAGTGCGCAAGCACAGGTGCACTCCCTATTCCTTCACTCTCATAATTCGGTGGGACAGCAATCTGACACGACCGTAGAGAGATCAGGCGCAGGACCAACGGCTTAACGTGCCTTCCGAAGCACGGAGGAGCTCGAGATGAAATTTTTCGGTCACCCATCCGATGACTGGCATCTGCGAACGTTGCTTAACTTTAGCAACCGCAGGCCGAGTGCGCTTACCACTGCGCCATCGGCTCTCTTCTAGTCCACGTTTAAACCGATGGTATTACAAGTTATACCAATATTTGAAGGGGAAAGTCGGTACTTAACCTCACCAGAATTTGGTGTCTCTCAGAGCGTTTCTGGTCAAATCAGCGAAAGAAAGGTGAATGAATATGGTGCGTGCAGTGATGGCTGACTGTCTTCGTAGATTAAAGGCATCTGTCCAAAATGGAGGAGGACATTTCAAATGATGTTGATAAAATTATATTGCAAATTAAATAACCTTTCATTTCATATATAATTTTTATGTATAACTCCAAAGGTGTATCAATAATTTCCTAAAAAGTTTATGACAGAACTTATGACCCGACTGAGTATACCCTTTCGCAAGGAGCACCCAATATATTTTTTCAATTTTCGAAATATCTGAATAGGCTTTATCTGAATGAATAGATTAGTCTTTGGTAATTTTTAATAGAAAAGTCATTTTATCATAATAATACAGAAGACAAATTATATGAATAAACTAGATTGTTTTAAACTGTTAGGTGTAATAAAAATATTAATTTCCGGTCATGACTAAAATTGTTTAGAATGTATGTACGACTTAATGTTACTGTTATTTTACACTGAAAATGCTACAAACTCTGTAAGGCGCACAACCTTACTGCGTAGTAGACATTCCTCCATTAATAAATGATTGTGAAATTATTGGTCAGGTAAATTAGAACCGATTTAATGGTTACCAAGTCAGGTTACGCACCAGAGGTCGCAAGTTCAACACTGTTATTTGATATTAATGACATTAAAATACAAGTGATGAACCAAATTATACAGCTTTTACTTTTGATTGTAAGTTATTTGTATTTTATTATTTAAACCAATTATTTTTTAACGGTTCTAATGTAATTTTAATTATTTTCGTAACAGTGAAAACAACTCTTTTTTATTTTCTTAATTCATACACGCTTACCATTGTATATATAGACTACAGGCCCATGTAAAAATGGATGGGTCATATGAACCACCAGGTGACGTATATAGGACGATATAAGAGCATAAAATAATAATATTCAGCTCTATTCCGACACTTGTTAACTGTCCAACTGAGTGCTGGTGAGAATTAAAAAGCGCAGGTAGAGTAAGTACCTTTTGGGTCATATTATTTTTGTACGGCATTCTTGCCATCGGTGGTGGTTCATATGACCCATCCATTTTCTACATATTTCTAATAATGCTAGATAGTTAAGTTAGTAAAAGTTCTAATTTGATTGACATTATGACGTCATTAAACGAAATAAAAACACTCAACTTACTATTCGTTACTCCCACATGTTCTGGGTTGCCGCAGCTAATTTTGTACAGTCATGAGCACCATCATGTATGCACAATACATACACATCGACTTTTATGACAAAGCAGTAAAGTTCATATTTGAATGTGCTTTTATACATGTTGGTGCTCATGACTGTACTGGAAGAGAACCATATTTATTACGTAATAAATACCTACCGCATTTCTTCTCGAGGGAGTCGTAAGATTAAACTCTAAACTTTTGCGTTGCGTTTCTACTACACATAGATAATATCAAAACGGGAATAAACGCGATATTACTTCTTAAGATGTCCGCTTGTGACCACGGCTGCATCATCGCAGTCGAAACGTCAAGCAGTAAGAACGAGAATACTTAAAAATTAATGTCGCGCTTAGTCCTGCTTTAATATTACCTAGGTGTCGTAAAATTCTATTATGAAATACGAAAAGCGAGGATAGCGTCCTCTGGTTTTATCTTTCTCCAGACTGTGGCCCCCAAGTTGCTGCCCAGCATGGTGATTATAGGTATGATACTCTTTAAGTAATAATAATACCCTTCCGCCGTTTTTGACCATGGCGGACGATCTATTATATCGCAAGCACAAGTCACTCCCTATTCCCTCACTCTCATAGTTAGGTGGGACAGCAATTGATCACGACCTTAGAAAGATCATGCGCAGGACCAACGGCTTGACGTGCCACCCCAAGCACGGAGGAGCTTGAGATAAAATGTTCCGGTCCCCATCTGAAGACTGACCCCTACGAAAGTTGCTTAACTTAGCAATCGCTGGCCGAGCGCGCTAAACTCTATCAGTGAGAGGCCTACGTACAGCAATACATAACGCAGCGTTCTTTGACTTTATTCAAAAACACCCATAAAGCGAACCTTGAGGCTACGGAAATTAAATTTGAATAAAAAATATTAAAATATCAACCTTGGTACACGTTTATCACAGCGGATCGGATATTATCATAAAGAAAATATAAAATAGGCGGTCAACTTCGGTCAGATTTATATTTCGAGTGAGGGCGAAAAATGGAAAAATATAACAGCTATTTTTAATTAAAACAGAAGGCTTCAACATTCACGTAGAAACGGAACGCACTTAATTGTTTTTTTTAGGGTTCGGAAACGAATTGATTTGGAGGTGATAGTAATTTAACTAACAATAGAAACATTCTCATGCATGGGGATATATGTCATAATATGAATGTTAACCGTATTCACATCACCGTCATAATGTGATAATCAGAAGATGTATTTTGACGTATCTTGTTTAAGGATTTAGTCCAAGCATTTTTATTCCATTTATCAAAATTTACATCAACTGAGATGTGACAAGTTTTGATTTCGTGAGCCTCTATCATAGATAACAATTTATCTATAAGTATTTTTTATGCAAGCTTATTTTATGTCACTTCGAAACCACTCAATTACTGCGACATCTTTAATGAAATTTAAAATAAATCTTTTAATTTGCCCAAGAGCTGCGGAACCATACAAAAAAACCTATATCGCACCCGCCCGCTTTTTTCTTCTGTTGATAATCACAGCGCCCGAGGCAGGGAAAGCTTGAAGGATTTCCTCATTAATTTAAAAGCGAGTTTCGTTGCAAAAAGGCTATAAAGGAATCCTTTGGAATGTCACTCGAATTACAGAAAGGGTGATGATCGGACAAACGGGACGATTCCAACCGTCATTACAGTGGTTGACGTCTTATAAATGCAATTTGTTCGACGTTACGACTTCGTGCCTCGTTTTTGAAAAGATTATTCGACATAACGGCACGGTTAACTGCGTCCCGAGAAATTTAAAGGAAATGTCAAGGAACACGATATCTGCTATTCTGAAATTCGAGCTAGCACATTCCGGTATGAGAAATCACCTCAGTCAACCAAGCGATTTCTTTAAAATTTTGAATGTGCATTAAAATTCTTCTTAGATATTATAATAATTGTATTTGGACACATCACATACAGTTGGCAATGTGTAAAGCTTCATTTAAGTAATTTAATAAATTAAAGAAATAAGAGTTAACTGCCATGAAAACCGTCTTATATATCTAGGATAGGATGGAATAAATCCTCGAAGTAAGAAAAAGTTCTTAGAATTACATTTGAGCACTTCATAACAAATATTTTTGACTCAGTAATTGACTTTCACAAATTTATTGGCAGGGATTGTAAATATTTACAGGAAAATTCAAAATTACTTCGACAAAATTTGAAAAGACGACTGGTACCATCTCACTCGTATAAACATGAAATATCAATATTATTCGCGTTTTCCCTTAAACGAATTCTACGTCTAGGCCTCAGCTGTTTCCTCTCACAGGCTGATAAATATGCAGTACATCCGATAAATACACCATCAGACAGAAGTAGGCACTCAGACTGATCTGAGATTAATTCCCCCAGAGGCTAGACGTTATTAGAAACTTGAATCAAACTCATCGATTCCATCCCTATCCAATTATGAATATCAATGTCATTTCTATAAATCGACGTATTGGCAGCTGAGGTCAAGAAACGTAGAGTATAGAAAAAATATTAATATAAGAAAATGTTTCAATTAGATTTGTTAGGCTTCCTTAGATGCTTGTTGCTTTTGGTTATATAATTCTTTAGTGGCGAATTTGGAATTTTGTTCCATTAGAAATGGTGATACAATATAAACTGCTCATAAATATTATGTGAGGAGTGGGGAGTTTGAAAATGAGATGTTAGCATGACTTGGTTTAACAAGATAATGATGTTAAGCGATTGGCGCCATTCAAATAGACATTTTGCAACATTATGGCATGTCGTAGCCTCATCATCATCATCAGCCTATCGCAATCCACTGCTAAGCCTCTTCTTAGGCTCTCCACTCAGCCCGATCCTCGGCGACTCGCATCCTGCTCCTGCCAGCCATTTTGCGCAGTTCGTCACTCCTTGCCTGAGGGCCTACACTGCCTCACTCACACAAATTAATTCCATTCATCATTCTCATATATTCCGAAACCCTTTTCAAAAACGATCAAAATTAATTTCCTCCAATACATTTTTACATTTAAAACCATCTCGCCTATGGACGATCCGTTATCCTCTTTAAACATGAGGGCAGTGAGCCATGCGGCCGGGGGGAGCAATAAAGGGATGCACGTCTCGTACGGGTGATAGATAACTCTCACGCTCGGTTTGCTCTTCACAAGTTGCAAGGATGTGTCCCGGGAAAGATTTAGCTCCATCGACCCCTTCGCAATCAAGAAGAAACTTGTAGCTATTGGATCACTAATCACCCTTGTTCGAACTGTAATTTGACTGGTTCAATGGTGTTCCATGGTAGCTCTAAGCGTCAGGAGTCTGAAACAGAACGAACACGATCGTTTAATGTTGTTCTAGCATTTGTAATGATAACCTGTATCTTTGAACATAGGCCAATGAACTGTGGGCTATAGCGATAGGAAATTACTATCATGGTACACTTGACGGTATAGAGCTAAGTTCAGCAGAACTAAGAGAACGACTCCACGTTTTAGTGACGCCTAATATATACTGATGTAATGTAACGTCTGCCTACAGTATTCATATCCAAGAAATATATTTTCCATTTTTTGACAGAGTCGATAGAACATTGAATTGTCCTACATAACTGTTCACAAAAACAATAAATAAATCACGCTACCATTTTAAGAAGTACTTATCTACAAATAGCACTAACGAGTTCAAATACTATGGCATTGAATCTGCTAGAAGCAAATCATAAATCACCGAATACGAGTAACAGCTCCTTCAAGACACGAGGTCCCTCGGCCTCTAAAGGTAGCAATAATGCGATGCACGTCGCGCACGCATGATAGATAACTCACACGCTCGGTTTGCTCTTCACAAGTCGCGAGCCTCGTGTGTCATGAACAATTTGATCCGAAACAAAGGAAAACACATCCTAAAATGTAAGAAATGGATAGTTTAATGACATGTTCCAATAAAAAATAACAATTTTCATTAGATGATGGTACTGGCTTTTGCGTTTTTGGATTATATCAATCACCACATTGTTCAACGACTGACACAATCACGAAGCTATTCTGTCATTTTTATGTAGATTACAAATATTTGCGTCTCACAGATGAATCTAGAATCATGAATGAAGCTTCCAAATAGTATGTCCAAAGGATCTAAGTACCATATGAGACCATATCGTAATGTATCATAAATCACCGAATACGAGTAACAGCTCCTTCAAGACACGTGGTCCCTCGGCCTCTAAAGGTAGCAATAATGCGATGCACGTCGCGCACGCATGATAGATAACTCACACGCTCGGTTTGCTCTTCACAAGTCGCGAGCCTCGTGTGTCATGAACAATTTATCTGAAACAAAATTAAATGATAACACATTCTAAAGTGTTAGAAATCAATAGTGTAGTGACATGTTCCAATAAAAAATAACAATTTTAAATACATAAGGGTACTGGCTCCTGCGTTTTTGGATAATATCAATCTCCGCATTGTGCGATGACTGACACTATCATGAAACTTTTCTGTCATTTTTATGTAGATTAAAAATATTTGCGTCTTACAGATAAATCTAGAATCAAGAATGAAGCTTCCAAATATTATGTCCAAGGAGTTTTAGTACCATGGCGTATTTAATCTGCTAGAAGCAACTCATAAATCACCGAATACGAGTAACAGCTCCTCCAAGACACGTGGTCCCTCGGCCTCTAAAGGTAGCAATAATGCGATGCACGTCGCGCACGCATGATAGATAACTCACACGCTCGGTTTGCTCTACACAAGTCGCGAGCCTCGTGTGTCATGAACAATTTGATCCGAAACAAATGACAACACATCCTAAAGTGTTAGAAATCAATAGTGTAGGGACATGTTCCAAAAAAAATATACATTTTTGAGTACACGATAACTGGCTTTCGCATTTTTTGGACCACATTGAGCAACGACTGACACAATCACGAAGCTATTCTGTCATTTTTATGTAGATTACAAATATTTGCGTCTCATAGATAAATCTAGAATCACGAATGAAGCTTCCAAATAGTATGTCTAAAGAATCGTTAGCACCCTATCGTATAGAATCTGCAAGAAGCTACTCATAAATCACCGAATACGAGTAACAGCTCCTTCAAGACACGAGGTCCCTCGGCCTGTAAAGGTAGCAATAATGCGATGCACGTCGCGCACGCATGATAGATAACTCACACGCTCGGTTTGCTCTTCACAAGTCGCGAGGCTCGTGTGTCATGAACAATTTGATCCGAAACTTTTTGACGGTAATTTTAGGATAGATGTCTTGGAAATTCGAGACTGCTGCGAAAGTTTTGTTGCGAATCATGAATTATTACCCGCTTTTTTCGCGAGTTGGTGAGGTGGTTAGCAATTCAGTTTGTGTTGCAGAATGTTTTATTGGTTCTAGAATGTAAATTATTTCTTCCAAATACAAGCCGCCGAAGGTTTAATATTAATATTTTAATAAAGGATGAGAATTAATAACTAATTTTATATTTATTGGAGCTCAAGAAAATCATACTTTTTCTATGCAACATTGTATCAGAGTGAATTTCAAAAACTAAGATAAATGTTCGTTCTAAAATAAAATATTTGTAATTATCTTTATTTGCAGAACTGATTAAAATAATATTATAACACAAGCGGCCGCCCGCGACTCCATCCGCGTGGATTTCGATTTTCAATTGCCTAAAACCTTTACCTAGGGTCGACCGTGACGAACAACCTTTCGCTTGATGCGGAGGTCGACATTCGTATCGGCAAAGCGGCGACCATGTTCGGGAAGCTTAGTACAAGGGTCTGGAAAAATAAGCATCTTAAAACAAAAACCAAAATGCTGGTTTTTCATGCTTCTATTTTAAGCATTCTCTTGTACGGAGCTGAGACCTGGACAACGTATGCGAAAATAGAACGTCGGTTGAACAGTTTTTACATGCGTTGCGTTCGTAAGATCTTGGGCATTTCATGGCAAGACAGGTTGACAAACGAAAGGGTTCTAGAAATTGCACAGCTGCCTAGCTTGACCGCGTTTCTGAAACAGAGACGATTGCGTTGGCTGGGGCATGTGCACAGGATGGAACCCTCTCGACTACCACGCCGTGTTCTCCTTGGTGCTGTCGCGAATGCAAAAAGAGATGTTGGGAGGCCATTGCTTCGCTTTAAGGACTGCGCTAAGAGGGACATGATTGCCTTTAATATTGACCACCAAAACTGGGAGAAGCTTGCAGAGAGGCGGACGGATTGGCGCAAGTGCGTTGTGGAGGGACGTAGGACTTGCGATCAGACTTGGTTCGCTGCACTAGCTGACAAGAGACAGAGACGTCGTCAATGCGATCCAGATTCATCAGTCGCAAACTTCTCTTGCCATGCCTGTGGGAGAACATGCCGCTCTCGCATCGGTCTTTTCAGCCACCAAAAACGGTGTCTTCATAGACTTGCACCATAAATCGTCTGACATAGACGTAGAGGCCTGTATGTATGTATGTAAAACCTTCCTCATCAAATGCAAAAAGAATTTTTCAAATCGAACACGTTGTTCCAGAGATTAGCGCGTTGAAACAAACAAACATACAAACAAACACTTCAGCTTTATACATATATTAGTATAGAAGTATAGATGTATGTACAATTGTACATAAATGAAATTATGTAGTTATGTTATATTTCATCATTACAAAATTATGTGACGCATTAAATACAGGGTTTTAAACCAACAAGATTTGTTCGGTGCAATTCACAGTTTTTCCGCGCTCACAATTACAGAAAATTCTTTAAAATTCCCATCGAAGCGCCAGAATGCTTAGTGTTCCTGAATTTACTGCTAAGTGTTTATTGGGAAGCTTTTGGTGCAGGCTCGCACATTCCTTACTTTAATGGTTCGTGGGACATTTTGGAAGATGTTTCGGTAAATTTAACCAAGCGTTAGCTGTTTCTTTTCGTACATACTTTACTAAACTGTGAATGCTTAGAGTGCAAAATGTTGCTTAAAATGCTTCAGGAAGTTATGTTTTAATTTGAATGTGGCTTGTTTTAAGTCTTAAGTTCATATTGAAACTAGCGGTCGTCCGTGTCTGCGTCCCCGTGACCTTATTGATAAGCCAAATTACTGTAATGTGTACTAGATTCCTGGTTCACATTTATTATAATGTTAACCAGAAATCTTAACCTTTTATTTTACAAATTGATATTTCATCATAAAATGTATCAATGGGTACTACGAAGGTATTGGCTGTTTTGACTTTCAACCAAAGAATGCTTCAACTGGCCTTTTATCACGTCTTATTTGATTTTCATTGAAAGAATTCCAAAGATTTCAAATTTGATTGTAAAGGACGATGCTTATCAAGTTGAGAAGTGGGTCAGGCCCGTTGAAAAACGCGGAAAAGAGAGGAATTTTAAATGACATACTAACGCGAACAAAGCGTAAACAATAGGGATGGCCGCTAAGCAAAGCAAAACGTGTTGAATTGAACAGAGAAAAATATAGTGAACGTATTGTCCACGGACATTATGCGAGTATAAATCAAGGAACCCCGATACGATGCGGGGAAAATAGGGCTGGTACTAACCGTAACAGTATTAAATATTACCCCATTTAGAATAGTGGTGAGCGGCGATAACTTGCCAAAAACAACTTTGGGATAAGGATTTTGTACATTGAATGTTTATAGGTATTCTGTTTTCGAAATTTATTTTAGAGGACGATAGAAATGTAGTTTTAAGAAAACTATGTCTAAAAACTTACGATTGAACACTAACATTAGTTAGTGTGGATTATAAACGAATAAAAGTGATACAAAAAATGTAAGTTCATGTTTATTTTTACCAATAAATACCAAAAAATCTTTATCAGTTACGATTAATTTCAATGTAAGTTAGAACAATTTTAACTGAAAGCTATACATATTTTCATTTTAAGTAAGATCTATGGCTATAAACATTTTTAATTGTTGTACCAGATGAAATTGGAAATGCGCAGAAGCTTTGGCTTTGAAATCACCAAAAAGTTTGTTCTTAATTTATCGTTCCTATCTCCCTTTATGTTGCAGTGTTAAAGTGGATAGTATTGTCTGTTGGCATTTTGCTAGTATAAATCTTAGTCCCTTCGATATGCCCACTGGGGTTCTAACAGGGCTGCTACTTTTCCTAAATTTAAAAAATATTATTTTGTTTTTAAGTGCCTCAAAGTACATTTGTTGCCTGGCTTTCACATGTTCACCTGCAATTTAGCATTGCAGACCTTTCTCATTGACAGAAACATAGCAAATATGTGTACAGCCATTCATCTGGAACAACCCTGTTGTTTGCGTTCAATCCGTTAAATCGCTTGCAGACTAAAAATTGGTGGGATAACGATGAAGGAGTAGGGGTTATTTTCAGATTGTTTTAGCGGTCAGTTCATTTTTTTCCTCGTATTCTAGCAATAGACCATTTATTTTTACCTTTTTCTTATTATTCTTTCTCTATTTATTTTTTCTATTAATGATACCATCAAGCTGGATCTATGAAATTCGTTCATCTTTATCTTATATCTTTATTCATTTTCTTATCTTTGAGGAAACAATATCAAAAGAAAGCAAAAACAAAAATACTCTTACCCGGTAGTTTCAACATATTTTTCCTGTTGAGTGCTCACTTTGAAGTAATTGATTAAGCGTTTTTAATATTTTTCTATTTGAACCTCTAATAAGATACCAAGGTTTCATTCAGATTGATAATAAGCAAAATAGATACAATATCCATTTTGACAACATTCCTTCTTGTATTGTTGAACTAGTCTGAAAATTGCTTATTCATGCTTTGTTAAAATGCATATTAAGGTTCTATGAATGCCCCTGAATTTTGCAAAAATAATTCCCTTCCGGCCGGCCGGCCGGTCGTTTTTGGTCACGTCTTACAAAAAAAAAAAAGATATTATTATTATAGGGTACAAGTGATTGCACAAGCACAGGTGCACATCAATCTGACACGACCGTAGGGAGATCAGGCGCAGAACCAACGATGTAACGTGCCTTCCGAAGCACGGAGGAGCTCGAGATGAAATTTTTCGTTCACCCATCCGATGACTATCCTCTGAGAAAGTTGCTTAACTTAGCACTAACAGGCCGAGCGCACTATCCACTGCGCCATGGTGCTCCTCATAAAGTAATGCTGTTACTTTAGCTATAATGGAATAGACGAGTTCCACCGGAGATATACTCTGACCTCACAGGAAAACTGTGTTTAGTTACTGCTAAATGTGGTTAACGAAGTATTTAATTAAAGGCTTGAAATGCAGGACTTCAAAGGTCGGCGTGAACCATTTACAGGCGAGCAACTCATCCACCCACTATCTCATAAAAAATACACCAGTGTTTCAACAAAATCTCTCAGTATCTCTTTAAATTTAGGGCTACTCGGGTTCGCAAGCCAAATATCACCGAATGACCTTTCCCAAGCGATAACCCTGACTGCGGAGAATCGCGGCCAGAAAAACTACTTATTCGAAAACACAAAAGCTCTCCGATAATCTTTTAACGGGCCCCAGATTTGGATACCTATGAATAAAATGGGTCTAAGCGGCTTATCGGAAAACTTACATGTTTTCCTTTTTGTCTTTAAACTGACGCAAGTGGCCCTTATCTGTGTGAATAGGTTTACGGGAGACCGAACGAATGTGCCGCGATTTATGCTGAAGGATAGGTTTTATCGTGTTGTGGAAGATGTGTTGAAAGTCAATTTTATGGTTTTCCATTCTTTGTAGGAACATAAAATTCACACAAATGTTTTGTGAAAACTTTCACCCACCTGGTGCAGTGGCTTGTACAAATGTACATTATCAATACCCTAATTCGCAAACCAGTCAACTCCAATTGAGTCGATTTTTTAGGGGACAATTAAATCTTCACGCTGCATTACGGTTGCGTAGGAACTGCACCAAAATTATTTTCGACAAAAAATGGAGTTGGCTGGTTTGCAAATTAAGGTCTATCGATATGAAGGTCAGTTTAAAGTTGTAGATTCAAATTTTAACAAAATATAGTAGCATTATTTTGTGTTTGGTTTACTGTAGAATTACAAATGATGGGTTTGTTTTCCATATTATCCTACTACTATTATAAAGGCGAAAGTTTGTATGTGTGGATGTATGGATGTATGGAGGTATGGATGTTTGTTACTCTTTCACGTAAAAACTACTGAATGGATTTGAATGAAACTTTACCACAATATAGCTTATACATCAGAATAACACATAGGATATTGGAAATCGAAATCCACGCGGACGGAGTCGCGGGCGGTTTTTAATAAAATGTTGAGTTGTATTACAGCTAACCTATTTTATTATTAACTAAGAAGATGTACCGCTGAGTTCAGCGTAGGGTAACGCCTACCGTCTAATCTTGTTTGCTTAAGCCTCGTCCGCGACAAAGATAGGGAGTATTATGTGAAACAAATATGTTCAATGACCTGACAGCCCATAAAAGATCCGATTAAGCTTGAATAACATTAACAAGTCGAGAGAGTGGTGGCTAAGTGGATTCAACGTCGTTACGTTTGGTTGATGGTTTGAATCTTGGCACTGATGAACAAAAGACTGCCAAGACTGAAAACAGCGGTAAATAAACAATTGTGCGCTGTATATATATATTTAAATCTATACTAATATAATAAAGAATAGTTTGTTTGTTTTTTTGGTTGAACCCGCTAATCTCAGGAATTAGAAAAACCTTTTTGTGTTGTATAGGCCCGACAGATCCAGAAATCCACGCACACGAAGTCGCAGGCACTAGTCGTAAAATATGCCCGACAACAGAAAACTGTGGCATTAATTAATTTGACGTGACCTACGTTAATAACTCAGGCTCCTACGTGCTGTGAAGAAACGGTCGCTTCACATTCGAGAGCAGTTGAAGCATGGCGAGGGCAAATCGTATTTTACGATGTAAATCTATAGCTGTGTGTTACATATAAGTTAAAATGTGTATTTAAATATAAAAGGTATCATTCCCTCTGAAATGTATAAATGGAACATATGAATGGAACAATATAAATGGACGCCTTTAGGAACTGGTAGACCAGTTCCTAAAAGCGTCACTTGTTTACTCAATATGTCTGCACTTTGAGTCCCACTCAATCTATTCATCAAATATTTTAATTTATTTCACAGAAGAAATTGTTGAAGTCATTGATAACTCCATGTCAGCAGTCTTAGCTCTAAGTACATACATTCGGTATAACCTGACAAACGCCTAATTGAACTGTATAGTCAAAGCTAACATTTCACTGGAAATTCACACAACCGCCGAGTTACCAATAAAATTAATATCAAAACATAACATGCCTGTGTTTATTGAACATTAACTTGTACATTTACACGTGTATAGAGATTGTTCCCGTCGTGTTCTATTGTGAATGATACTTGACAATTAGGTCGAAGCTCGTTATATTCACAACTATAGTTCAAGAAGTGGGATCGTATGTACTGGCCTTTGTCGTGGTCTATTATATAGTTGTTTGAAGTAAATACATTCCACCTTCACATATTTGCTTTGTATCTACTGTCTAGGTTATTTGGTAACATTTTTTATCGTTTATTTCTCGTTCCTTGGCTTTAAATATAAATTAATCTAAGAGAGGTAGAGTCCATGGAACTTCCACTCGAATGAGTTGCTCGTCTAGGGAAGTACCTCTATCTTACAGAAGACCATAGTGAAGTCCCTTTGTGCTGTTGGTGATGTCCATGGGCAGCGCTGACCACTTACCATCAGGTGTCCCTCTCCTCGTTTGTTTGCCTCCCTTTTACATAAACAAATATATTTGTAGGGATTTGCTTAACTTCTTTTTATAAACAAATAGCATTAAAAAAGGGAAGCAAGGTAGCTGTAGATATGCTAATTATGGTTACAGAAATTTTCAAATCTTTTTGTATTTGGTATTTCTTTACATATACACAAAAAGGTTGTCGAATTATTACAAGTCAATAAGTTTTACAAAGTCTCAATTCCCACGACAACTTCACGTCCTCGTCAATAAACACGCATAATTTAAACCAATTGCCTTAAAGATGGCCGTTTATTTTCACAGATTAGTTCAGCGATACCCCAAAGCAATTTGAGGTCACTAATTGCTCTCTTACACTAATCACTGCTCCTTGTCACTGCTGTACAGACAATTAGAGATAAATAATTTACGAATAGCCCCTTTGTAAGGGAGAATTAGAATTTAAATTTCGATTAACAATTCAACGGTATTTGAAAAATGAGGCTTATGTTAAAAGGGCAGTTCAACGACAAAAGGAAAGTATTCAATTATGTATCTGGGTAGCAATTAACAAAAACTAACGGCGTATTCTTGAGCGTAGCCTTGGATGCCGCTTTTTAAAGGCGACATTAAATGCCCTTATTTTGTTGTAGGGCTCTTGATTTTAAATTAAATTACACGTGATTCACGTAGTATGATGCTTTAACATACAGAACAATGGTATAATATAATTAGTTTTAATACAAATGGTTCTAATAAGGGCTAATCAAAAAAAGTTTCATCAGTGACCTCTACAGAATACCCCACGTTGCTACACTGTATGCCATAAACATTTTGACTTACCCCGAAATTAAACTCAGGATCCATCCTACATCTGAGTTATCAAGCTACTAAGCCCAGATGTTAATATAAGCACGTTGATATTAGTATCAAGAATATAAAAAATAATGCTGAAATGTAATGCTATGCTGCTCTAAAGCAGAGTGTGGGCTATATTTGGTCCTTCGAGCCGGATATGAATCAGCGACCTATGGGTGTTGGTTTAATTTATATTTTACTTAATTTTGTAAATGCGCGAAGAAAATTGAAACAACAGCGTGAAATGCGGCTTTCGGCGCATGCGTACATCCATGTTAAGTGTACCCTAGGGATTGTACCGTGTTTTTCAGTGAATATGTTGGTGTAACATGGTAACATATTTGTGATGAAAAAAGACCGTGTTATTTGCAGTTCAGTTATTTTTCGGCCGCGTATATTGGAGCTGGTCCAATATCCATGTGAGGTGAATAGATTGTGCAAACATCAAACCTCAGCTTCGTAGTATTGTCGAAGTCATGTTTGGTGTCAGGTAGTTAAAATTATAATCTATACTTTCTATCTATACTAATATAATAAAGCTGAAGAGTTGTTGAATTGTTTGATGACCCTACGACTGGTTCGAGTTGAAGAATTATTTTGGTATTGGAATATCCATTTATCGAGGAAGGCTTTAAGTTAAAGTATCACAATATGTGTGCGCAAAACGAAATCCATGCGAACGGGTGGCCGCTAGTTTTAGTATAACTACACAGAACAAACCAAACCAGTTTTTATTGTAGAAGATATTTTGTCTAACAGGCGTATGCTCTTTTATCTTTACAAATAAGGAACTTAAGAGGTTTGAATTTTACAAACAAAATTACAAGATCGTTACGCGACGTAAATTGTAAACCGCCTTCCACAAAAAGGACCTTTAAATTATATTTTCCCCAAACAAAATTTAACATTATTTCCCCGCTATATTTACAGGCAGTTAATGCAGCCTTAAACCGGATCTGCGACGGAATCACAATTCCGATAGAGATGCAAAGCCCGACCAAGATTAAGATAAACGCGGTAACGCCTCGGCTATAAATCTTTCGCCAGATAAAGGACTGGTCACGTGGCCGCCGGCTGATTATTTTACAATAAACTGTGAATGCTTGGATGTATTTCGTGATTAAAGGGGCAGCGGTTGCGTTTAATGATAAGGCAAAGATTTGCGTTAAAATAATTATTTGAAAACCCTCTAGCACTTTTTTTAATTCAGTAAAGGAGTCGGGCGAATCTGGGCTTATCGTTACACAAATAAAATATTTATCAAAAAAAAATTCTAGATTTTTAATTTTTAATCACGTATTATTAACCCATTTTACCATGGGGTATTAAATAAAATATATAATCATATTATTATTGACTTTCGTTACTTCCTAGCTTTACTGTCACTTTTTAACAATGTTGCCAAATGAATGAAAGTAATGATAAAAATAAAGAAATTATATAAAGTAGAAAATCAAAGCAATGAAAGTGAATCAGTGTTTTTTTTCTTTGTATTATGTTTTAAAAAAACGTTTAAAATAATGGATTATAATTATAACAACGTTTATAAAAACATTGTAATAATAAATTGATCAACAGATTGTTTTTTTTTCTTGTACTGGCAACAAAGTAGAACTCATGTCGCATCAATCAAACGTCAATTGTCAAAAAAATCATAATTTACGATGGTGGATATTTCGTTTTGTTGTGTTTTCATGTGATTTTATTATTCAATTAGTGTTGTTTTGCGACTTTGGCTACGTATAAAGGATACTGACGGTTTTTGCTTTAACGAACAACCCACGCTTTTCTTACCGGACTTAGTTTTCTTGCCTACTCGACTTCAGCTATAACGACCGGATTTCGAAGCAGAATACAATGAGTGATCAACGACTTCATTGTATCAATTGCGGCATAGCTAGCTGGAGGCGTTTGTTTGTATGTTTAATCGTTTATGATGAAGTAGATGATCAATAAATAAATATGAGAGAAATGTGTTTTTCATTCATACTTATACCCATCTACATTTATGTTATATAGAGGAAAGATTTGTATTTTTGTGTGTCTATTTGTATGTTTGTAATTCTTTAACTATTAGAAAGCTAGATTCGCCCTGAGTAACATAGGCTATATTTATCCAGATACGGAAAGAAGTTGCCCCGGGACGCGGGTGAAACCGCGGGAAACAGCTAGTCTTTTACAATAATCTTAGAAACCGCAATGTGTTAATGTCCTTAAATACAATCTGATAAAATCTAGTCAGTAGTAGTCTGTAAATACAACGTGAGAGCACTGAGAGTTTGTACGAATAACTTACTACGAAGCCAATAATAACACCCTATATCTTTTTTCTCCCGTGTAGCATTCGGGAAAAAGTTATTTTATTTGAAATGGAATGAATATCTAAATAAAATAGTGTAGAAATGGTTGCTGTAACGTCAGGCCCAATTTTGTATGGCCGTTCGCCCGGCTCCTTTCAAATCTAGTTTTAGAAATGTCTTGTCAAACAGAGAAATACATATTTTGTATGCTTTTAAGGAGGTCAAATTAGATTATAAACTTTAATCGATATTGTTTCACCTACTATCTCCCCGATAGAGATGCACCGACCAAGATTGAGATAACGCCTCGGCTATAAATCTTTCGCCAGATAAAGGACTGGTCACGTGGCCGCTGGCTGATTATATGACAATAAACTGTGAATGCTTGGATGTATTTCATCTTTAAGTTTGAGGGAAAGGTTCTGTAATGATAAGATGTTCTTTCAATTATATTTTTTCGTGGGAGGTACTGCGTTTAACTTAAGGTTTACTACCATGTCCTACATTTTCATGGAAAATTTAATTATTTTTCCCATTTTTCCACTTTAAGAAGAAGGCACGTAGATGATATAGGGTTATTGGTATTGTGGTACCTACAAATTTTGATAAGGATGCAAAATCCAACTAATATTATATTTTTCAAAAATAAGAGTTTGCAAAGTTTCTTTTAATATATAATCGTTGATAATCTATTCTAATATATAAAGCTGAAGAGTTTGTTTGTTTGTTTGTTTGAACGGACTTATCTCAGGAACTACTGGTTCGATTTGAAAAAAAATATTTTGGAGGAAGGCTTTAGGCTGTAGTATTTTTTTTTTATGTCAGAGGCGGCAAACGAGCTAGCGGGTCGCCTGATGGTAAGCAATCACCGCCGCCCATGGACATCCGCGACACCAGAGGTATCGTTGATGTGTTGCCGGCCTTAACCCCATACCCTCCCCAACTGCGCTCTGGCAACCTTACTCGCCAGCAGAAACATAGCACAACAGTTACGAAGTGCTACTTCACTTATTATTTATTTTATTTTATTTGCATAATGTATGCGGAAATTGGAAAATACGCGGATGGAGTTGTGGGCGCCCGCTAGTAATGAATATTTGCTCAACTTAAAAATACTTTGATATTTTTAATACGTATCATCTAGAAATAGTCAATCTTCAATGTCGTAAGGAAAATTCGTCGTATTAAACTCCCACAAGACTGTTTGCCCTGTGTGGGAGTCAAATAATATGCTATAACTAAATAGACGAGTATATTAATAGTTACGTCAACTCAACTTCGTGTGCTGTTGAAATAAAATTAGTACTTAAGATGTTAGTATGTAATAACATCGCTTTTGGCTATATAGGACGACGTACCAGTTAATTGATTTAATAGATTCCTCTAACAAGTCAAGCGGACAGAATAGAATATACATTATCTTTATTATTTATTCGTTTACCGTACTACGATATAACAACTATTAATTCATGTGTGGATAACCGTTTAGCTTTTCTTGCATCGAACTCGTGATATCACAGATAAATAAAAAATAATGGAAGAAAAAGAATTTATTTGTTTCCACTTACTGAACGCAAGGTCCCAAAAAAACACAGTGAACACAATTTCATCCTATACATAAGTAAAATAAGTAAATTGAAGTATCATCATATTCATGTCCCACTGCAGGACAAAGCTCTCCATCATTTGGAATTATGTTTTCGTTTCAAAGATAGGTTTTCGCTCAATCACCACGCTTGCCAAATGCGGGTTGGTGATCGCAAACCCGGACTATGCCCGGAAAAACCTACACAAATTTTGCCCAGCCTGGGAATGGAACCCAGGATAATACAAACTTAATCTTTAACGCAGATCTTAAGTCTTCCGATACCCGGATTAGATTAAGATAAACGGGAACGTACTGCAATAAATCCTTGGCAGAGGGCTATTCACGTGACAACCTGATTATTTTAACAGGACACGGGATATCTGTTATTTCTTTATTAGATAGTGGGCTAGGTAATAAGGAATACCGCTTCACTGATGGGAGTGAATCATGTCGCCCACATTCGCACATATTGAGCACAACAATGTGAGTTTGGTATAGGATAGGTTGGTATGATTCACATACAGTCAGCGTCAGATAGATAATGATACTCGGGGTACTCAAATAACAGACACAACCAAATAGGCAATAAATAAATAAATAAATTCCTTGGACTAACACACCAATTGCCTAGCCCCAAACTAAGCTCGAAGCTTGTACTATGGAAGCTAGGGAACGGATAGACATACTTAAATACTTTTATAAACATCCATGACTCGAGTACAAATGGCGATGTTCATCACACAAACATTTGCCCCTAGCGGGATTCGAACCCGCGACCCTTGGTTTTGTAGCCAGGGTCTCTAGCCACTCGACCAACGGGCCCGTCAAATAATATCGGTACAAATAAAGTTTTCACAATGTTGATATTCGTACAAAAAGTCGACACATTCAAAATGTCTGTAAGATCGGACCAGTCAAAACGCCATCTATAATTATAATAAATCTATAAAGAGGTCAATTCTGTACATGTACTTTTGGGACAAATAAAACCTTTATTTTTTCCGGTGCTATTTTTAATCAAGTTATATATCCTGTGAAAGTAGATAATAAATAGTTTGGCGGAGGGTTGCTATGATACTAACAGCATTAATATAAACCAGAAACATCAGTCCCAAGTTTTGGATTACATGCCGAGGTGAGGTCACGTGGCTACCCACTGATTGTATTAACAGGGTGAGAAACAATCTTGTCTTATAATATCAACCTTACGTATGGTATAAATAGAGATTGGATTGTCGTGTCCTCTTTTATTATTGCCTGTCAGTTATTTATTTTTAATAATAATGTTTACTTGTTTTGAATAACGCTGCCTTGCATGATACAGTTTTAAAATAATACTATATGTTTTTTTTAAAACCACCTTACTAGCTATTTATAATTTCCAAAGAACGAGCTCAAACCAAAATACTGTTTATTCTGGTCTTAAAAAGCAACAAAGGTCTAATAATACCCCAATAATTCCTATGAATTTCCAATAATATTCAAATTAGAAGTTACAGCCTACGGATCATTGTTTTCAAAATAAACACACATAATTATGTATCTGCTTCAAGACATTGACAAACGAATGATCAATGAGCTTTATGCCTTGTTTCTCTATTCATGAACTATGGCCATGATATACAAATAACATTTCTATGATACTTCATAAAATGGCAAGGTTATTATTGTTGAATACATTGTCATGAAGATGAAGTTGTTCGTACAATTTGGTCTTGAAAGAATAAAGTTTTAAAAGTCACCCGATACTACGAATCGAACACTAAGTATTTAGTATTCAATTGTTCCGTAATAGAATAAGCCTTAGCAGCTGTTCGCTACGAGGATGTATACCATGCCGATTTCCAGATAGGATAAAAACGATTTTCAGTCCAGCTGATAGTTCACCTGATGGTTTGTCGTGCCGCTGCATTGTGGATATTGTGAGGTTTAAGATAATAAGGTGCATATATGTAGGTATAGGCTAATACTCGTACCCGAAACACAAAAAAAATCTTCTATTTGACTGAAATAATAAGATTTAGAGAATTTACATAAACTTAAATAAAGATAGTATACGAGCGAAGTGATAAGGGAAATTACACTAGATTCATGCACCAATCTCCCTGACAGGGGTGGTGACTATGAGTGGAACTTTCATTTCACAAAGGTTCTATTCAATGGTTTTCAGGTTTTAATTTAGCTAATATCCGTGCCCTGCTTTGCAATGATCATACTGGAGACCTCACCTTTGTTCTGCTGTGCGTTCATACTTTTTCCTTTTGCCTTCACCTCGACCCGACATTAAAAGGTTACCTTTTATTCCCGAAATCCCCAAAAGGTAGAGGGACAGGTCACATGGCCACTGATTACTTTAACGGGACAGCAGGCGCAATCCCGGTCCATGATGCCAGCTCTAATAAACGACACGCGGCGAGAGTGGGGCGTCGTTAAAATTTGTCTTTTGAATTAATTGCCATAATTAGTTTAATTAATCGTTTGTATATCAGTTTGTTACTGGCGTTTACGTCATTTATCGGTATGAGGATTCCGGCCTTTATTTCCGCCGGGCAGCGATCCTGTTTTTTGGGAATTTATGGGAGGTGCTTGAATATTTTAATTGTTCGTGTTTTTGTTTGTCGGAGGTATGACTGGCCGCTTAATTTTTATTAAATGTAGGATTTTATATTATATTTCATTTCATACTTGCTTTTAAATACATAAGCTATTTCAGTATATTCCTAATTTAAAACACTTCACAAAGTAATAACCAGATTCGCCGGGCACTCGGCAGGTTTTCACTATCTTATTTTTATCAACCAAGACTAATAAATTTAATCTGGCCACACCTTTTCCCATCAGACATTATTAGCTGTCATATAACCAGATATATGTATAACTGGCAAGATAGGTTCTGTAAAAAATGTTATGCATCCAGCTTAAGCAACTGTTTTCTGGACTGGACTTAATTTTATCAGAATCATGCTCGTACATATGAAGTATATTGAAATGACATGAATCAAAAGAGATAAAAAACGAATGCGACCGAATCCACAAGAGACCTTTTTTAATTCGTTACGAAATGCGATTGGGACATCCTGCGTCAAACTCCATCTCTCATATAAAATATGAACATCATACACCGACCGTTCAAATTAATCTGCAATATTAATGCGTCCCCGAGTAAAAATAGAAAAAACCGCCGACTGAAATATTGGTTGTCCTTTTCACGGACTGCTTGTCAATAATTTCTAGTTCAGTTAGCCGGATCAATCTGTTTGCTGGAGTGAGCACGACAGATGGAGAGTTTGCGACTTTTTTCTGATGTAAGTTTTGTCGAGACATGTTTTAGATCGGGTGTTCGTCAAGTTGTGTAGTGGAAGTATGTATTCTGAAATATGTTGTTTGTGGAATTGTAATATAGTGTTGTTATAATAATGAAACGTTATGGTAATAGATTTGATGAAAAGATGTTTCGTTGTTGACTGATTGTTGTATTATACTTGTTTTTGAATTTCCACTTTGGGATATAATTTGGCTGTTAAGAATGCTTGTGTAACGAATATTTTTATTTATGTTTCAGGTAATTTTAAAAGATTCGCAATAAACACTGGTAAGAATAATCATACCTAACATTTACACAACTGCACTCTTACTTCAATCCTACTCTATTTCATTATTATGTGAAAGTGTTTTAGGTTTTTTTATTTTATTTAAATTCAGAAGGTTTTATAAGTTACCAAATACTTTTTATCCGTGAAGGAATGGTTTAACTAACTATTTGCAACAGACTTTTGCAAAACCAAGTCAGCTAGTACCATAAACTACAAAGTCTGCTTTGTCCACCCAAAAATCCACACCACTGGGAAAGAGCAACAGTCCTCACATCACAAAGACCGTACGAACAAAACCCCTAAAGTGAAAACATTCACGCTCCCCGGAATTGTACGAGTGGAAAAATAAAATTCTAACGTGAAAACAAAACACAAGCGGACATCAGGAACCTGGCAAAATTCAATTACTCACGTCCAAAGCTGACTTTTGACCGGACCCCGTTCGTAAATTATTCTGTATTTAATTCTGTTAAGTTTGTTTCTTGGACATACATATAAGTGTTTTGTAAATAATAAATTTTTATTGATTGTCATAACAACAGGAAAATGATGTTGGGCTTTCCAAATTGCCTTCCCTTGATACACGCGATCATATTCAAAGATTTTGTAGATAGTTGTAGTGTAGGTAAATATTTTTATACCTTCATATTCATCTAGTAGCCCAAATGGAATTAAACAAGTGTAAAAAAAATAAGTAAAAACAAAACACACTCCCGTCTAATGTTGACTTTTGACCAGACGGCGGATAATTATGGATTTAATTCGATTAAGTTTATTTTTTATACTTATAAGTGGTTTGGAAGAAAAATTCTTGACAGAATTTGTAAATACCCTTCATATTTTTATAACAACAGCAGCCTAACTATGGGTTTAGCTGCATTCTCAAATTTTTAAAAGCCTAGATTTATAGTTATAGGAAAGTTAAGGAATTTTTACCATAACATATTCATATGGAAGCCCAGAGGAAAATATGGAAGAGGAAAAGTAAATTTTAACGTAAAAACAAAACACACGTGGCCATCAGGAAACTGGCATAATTCAATTACTCCCGTCCAACGTTGACTTTTGACCGGACGCCTTTCGTAAATAATTCAGCTGATGCGTAAGATAGGTTGAGACGACGTTAACTTGCCGGAAGGGATATCAACTAATGTTGAGTTTGTTTCTCGGACATAGAAGTGTTTGTTAATAATAAATCGCCATTGATTGTCATATTTACTGAAGAAAAATAAACTGGAGTGAATAGGAATTTTCTAAGTAAGCGTGCAAGTATGGAAGACCACATTCTCGTTTACAATGAAATAATATAATTATTGTATAAAAATAGTAACATAGTAAGAAGGTGCTAGGAGGATATAATATATCCTCCTAATTATAATTATAAGTCTTTTGTACCGGTGTTAATACAAATAACGTTTTATTTCATTACAGAAAATTACATTGCTTTAGAAATAAATGTAAATCTACATACCTATCCCTACACACAAGTGCACTAGATGATTTCTAACGATCACATAAAAGTGAACAATGCTCAAAATGATACACTTATATCCGCACTCAGAATCATTATCTCATTGTCTGTTTATAATTATAAGTTTTAATTTAATTATAAATAAGTACGGCGATTAAAACATTTCATATTCTCCCGTTACCCTGTTTAATATTGTGCATAAACACCGAAGCTCACGATAATCAACCAAAGAAGTGTTTAAAGAGAGGAAGCATAAAAGTATCCTGCTTAAGTGCACAGATGAATTAAAAAGTTTAATATGTTCACAACCTTAATTTGCATTATAATACTTATAAAACGAAGAAAAGAATTTTTAAGAAGTTAATAGGATCATAGAGTAAATAGAGCACCCATTCTAGGCGAATAAAATGCTCCAAAAATGCGAGGCTTCTTTTTAGCGCACTATAAATTTTCTATTCCTTTTTCACGGTAGCCCAAAGTTAAGTTAATGTGTGTTCAAAGGTTCATTACCTCTCCTAAATTACAAGCAGCAAGTAAAGTCTTGTCGAAAGCAATGGTTGCAATTATTAATCAGCATTTAAGACTAAGTAATCATATGACGATTTTTGGATGAAATAATTTTAAAGTTAGCAGCTCTAGTTTATGACCAAAGATATTAATTTCTAGCAGCCGCACGCGATTCCGTACGTGAGGATTTTGGTTTCCACACACAAAGTGTTATACAATAGGTTAAAGCCATTCTATACAAATGTAATATCCAACACAAACATTTTTTTTTTCAATTCGAACTAATATTCCCAAGATCAGCGCGTTCTGCGTAAAAACTCTTTCATGAGCTTGATTTTTTAAATTAAAATAATTAAACATTATGAACTTAAGTTGTTTCTACTCGGTGTTAATCTGCTATTCGAGTAAGTGTTTTTGTTAATACGCTTTATAATATTGCTTGCTTTGCTTGCTCCTTTGTTAAATTTATATTTGAAAAGGAAAAGCGTTAAGAAATATTTTTCTTTTAATTTCTTTTTGCGTTACAAGTGAGTTAACACTTGCAATATTGGTGGAACTCTTTGTGAGCTCTAACACGTATTGCAAGGGCGGTGATTGTGTTAAAAGACATTTTTATCAATGATGTTGTCATGTCAAATGCTTTTTCATGCAACAACTTTCAAAACTTTTATTTCACCCGCTTTAAAAATGCCGCAGTTGTAAATAACCCGTTTAATTATCTACTCCATTCCAACAACATGCGTGCGAATTCTTCCATCGTTTACGCCTTTATAACCCCAGGCGAGGCATGGTCGTAAAAACATCTTGATGTAAACATGTCGCCCGCAATCAAGCCATTACGTTAATCTGTTGAAGAGCTAAGTTTTTGAGTAACGAGCGATGTAAATGTTACTTCGCTTGCAGCGAACTTCGTCTTGCAGTTAGCGCGAACTTGTTTTTTACTACACTACACGTGAAGTGAATGGAGGTAATTAGTTTAAAGTGTTCTTGTTTAAAGGGTGGCTGTAACTTCTGACCATTGTTTTGTTACTTAAGTAGATCATTAAGTGACTAGTTAATCTTACTGCTTAAACTTAAACATAGGAACAGACTTTTAAAATTAGTTTATCTTAAAAATAAATAAATGCCTTGGACTAACACACAAATTGCCTAGCCCAAACGGATGGGCAATTAAATAGGGAACGGACAGACATACTTAAATACTTTTATAAACATCCATGCCTCGAGTACAAATGTCAATGTTCATTACACAAACATTTGCCAATAGTGAAATTCGAACCTAGACCAACGGGCCTGCCAAAAAAAGAAAGTAATTGAAAGATCTAAGGAAAAAACACCGGACAGTGTCTCAATAATACAGTACAGTTCCGTACGTGAGTATTTTGGATTCCACACACAAAGTGTTATACAATAGCTTAAAGCCATTCTATACAAATGTACTATCCAACACAAACATTTTTTTTTCAATTCGAACTAACTGTTAACAAGATCAGCGCGTTCTGCGTAAAAAATCTTTCATGAGCTGGATGTTTTAATTAAAATAATTAAACATTATGAACTTAAGTTGTTTCTACTCGGTGTTAATCTGCTATTCGCGTAAGTGGTTTTGTTAATACGCTTTATAATATTGCTTGCTTATTTGTTAAATTTCTATTTGAAAGGGAAAAGCGTTGAGAAATATTTTTCTTTTCATTTCTTTTTGTGTTACAAGTAAGTTTACATTTTCAATACAAGTGAAACTCCTTGTGAGCTCTAACACATATTGCAAGGGTGTGATTGTGTTAAAATAAATTTTTATCAATGATATTGTCATGTCGACTGCTTTTTCATGCAACAAGTTTCCAAACTTTTATTATGACCGCTTCAAAAACGCCGCAGTTGTAAATAACCCGTTTAATTATCTACTCCATTCCAACAACATGCGTGCGAATTCTTCAAACGTTTACGCCTTTATAACCCCAGGCGAGGCATGGTCGTAAAAACATCTTGATGTAAACATGTCGCCCGCAATCAAGCCATTACGTTAATCTGTTGAAGAGCTAAGTTTTTGAGTAACGAGCGATGTAAATGTTACTTCGCTTGCAGCGAACTTCGTCTTGCAGTTAGCGCGAACTTGTGTTTTACTACACTACACGTGAAGTGTATGGAGGTAATTAGTTTAAAGTGTTCTTGTTTAAAGGGTGGCTGTAACTTCTGACCATTGTTTTGTTACTTAAGTAGATGATTAAGAAATGTGTTAATCTTACAGTTAGAACTTATACATAGGAACAGTCCTTTTGAATTAGTTTATCTTTAAAATAAAGAAATTTATAAATGGCTTGGACTTACACTCAAATTGCCTAGCCCAAAACTAATCTTGAAGCTTAAACTATGCATGCTGGGGAACGGATAGACATACTAAAATACTTTTATAAACATCCATGCCTAGAGTATACAAATGTCGATGTTCATCACAAAAACATTTGCCACTAGTGGAACTTGAACCCGAGACTTATGGTTTTGTAGCCAGTGTCTTAGGCCACTTGACCAACGGGCATGCCAAAAATAATAAAGTTATTTAAAGATCTGAGAAAAAAACACCGGAAAGTGTCTCAATAATACAGTACAGTATAAATCAATAGGTAGGTTCACAATTCATCAACTTACTTTAATTTACTCGGCTGAGCTAAGATCCTACTACTATTATAAAGGCGAAAGTTTGTATGTTATGACGTATGGATGTGTGGATGTATGGATGTTTGTTACTCTTTCACGTAAAAACTACTGAATGGATTTGAATGAAACTTTACCACAATATAGTTTATACATCAGAATAACACATAGGATATTGGAAATCAAAATCCACGCGGACGGAGTCGCGGGCGGCCGCTACTAATGAATATATTTAACTGATTGTACTTCCTCTATGTCCGATTCGGACGGCTTTAGGGGATAAGAAAGGAATGTGTTTCTCATGTTCACCGAATGAGCACCTCACTAATCAGACTAAGCATTTCTCGTTCAGATTAACCTAATGGAAACCAAGTGGAGACGATTAATTCCTATTAGACTTCGTATTTTTCTAGGCATTGGTTCTGGGAAATGGACTGAAATGACTTGATAACCTCCTGGTGCCTTGGAATGACATAATTACATTTCGTATATCTGAAGTCTGCTAGTTGATTTTATGAGTATCAGAGGCGACCATTTGCAGTTAATGGTTTGAAACTTTGAAGGAGTACTAATTGATAAATTATGAGAAAATAAATAGAAAATGTTATAACTTAAATTAAGAAGTGATATATATTTTTTTTCAATATTTACAATTATTTATTGCGTATCATGAGTTAAAATCAAATGTAATAAAATTGTACCTATAAGAATTGTATAATAAAAAGACAATTCATAAAATCGTTATCGTGTTTTGACATTTAAGATTCAGCTGGCTTACTAAATGCTACAGAGATTCTTTATTCATTTTGCTACAAATATTTTTATTAATAATAATGAAAACTATTAGAATATTATTTTATAAAGTTAAACATTACCTGATCATGTTTAAATTTTTGCAAAATTAATAAAACTCACTCAACATGCCGTGTATCTTATTATCATTCAAAGCTTTTCCAACTTGAATTATTTTTAACATAACATTTACATTCTAGGTCAGACGACATAAAGTCTGTGGGCGTAACACGTGACTATATTTTATTCCAAGCACTCGTATAAGTTTACCGAAAAACAAATAAAATCTATACAGCATAACCCAAAAACACTATCTACCATCCCCTATCACTTGCCCGCAAAACCACAGGCGCGCCGTAACAACAGTATGTTTAATTCTTTTGTTCTCTCCCATCTGTACACGGATTGCTGAATTCGCCCAAAAAAGGAGACCGAAAACTGACACGGCACACAATTTATGCGAATGCAGAACGCTTGCCTTGCCAAAATGTACTGGCGTTAGTAATATGCTCACCAGAAACAGCTATTGTGTAATGGAAATTGGAGTACGGTTTCGTATGGTAAATGATATTGTGTCTGTGAATTTTCAAATTGCTAGAACCGATGCTCGAATGCGGTGTAAGTTAACAAGCTTGTATAGATTCTGAGAGGTCTCTCTTGTTTAATTTAATGTAATTATATGATCATGAAGTCTTAGATTCGATGTAGTAATATGATAGTTAGCTAGTTACTAATTAATAATATGTTATTTGGTAATAATTAATAGTTATTTCATTACAACTTTAAAATGAAATCCCATTTAACTTTAGCAGTTCAATTATATTTCTATACGGGTATTGTAATTATATTATTATGCGCCGACTCCAGATAAAATAAAACAGATTTTAATGTCAAGTTTTTGGCCCCATAATCATACTTTAGATTCTTTTATATACGTCAGTTTAGGTAATGCTATCTTTCAATACGAGTAGAACTAACTATGCGCTAATTATAGTCAAAGCTGTCACCATCTATGTATAATCCTATCCCTTAAACACCCACGTGCCTTGATAGTTAACGGAAATAGAGCTTTACTTATCCAACTATGTAAGTAAAATCCACAAAGGCCTCTTTGACAATGGGGTTAAATCTATCGCTAGACTTGAACTTCTAAGACAATGAGTAGAGACCGGACGAGCTGACATCTAGGCAATGGAGGCGCCCTACTTAGGGTCTAGCCACAGCTACGGCGGCGAGCGGCGCGGCGAGCGGCGCGGCGAGGCCGGCGACGGCCGCCCTAGTCGTGGGTATGGCCGCCGCGCGTTCGCCCCGCGCATCTCGCCGCCGATAGCTGTGGCATGCTTCATACAATTTCCTTTATTTGATTCTTTCGCTCGCCACTTTTGCCGGCGCAAGACGCATCGCAAGTCGCACCGCTGTGGGCTGTGGCCAGGGTGTTAGACCGATGGCGGCGGCGTTTGAGAATTGAGATTAACGACGCGAAGTACCTAACAGCTGGCATGTTTAATTTGTTTCTGCTGTTTCAGCTGTTAAGTAATTGCTTGGTAGTTTTAAGAATTTTGTTGTAAGCTGCTACCACTCGTATGATACATGGAATATAACTTTTCACTTTTGCGTTGCATTAAAATAAGACAACATCAGAACGGGACTAAACGCGATATTATTTTTTATAAACAATAACTTGTGTACTAACTGCTTGACGTTAATATTTTTTGGGTCCTAAATCATACTTTAGATTCCTTCATAAACGTCAGTTTAGGTAATGCTATCTTCTAATACGAGTAGAACTAACTATGCGCTAATTTTAGTCAAAAGCTATCACCATCCATAATCCTATCCCTTAAACACCCACGTGACTTGATAGTTATCGGAAAAGCTTTACTTATCCAACTATGTAAGTAAAATCCACAAAGGCCTCTTTGACAATGGGGTTAAATCTATCGCTAGACTTGAACTTCTAAGACAATGGTAGAGACCGGACGAGCTGACATCTAGGCAATGGAGGCGCCCTACTTAGGGTCTAGCCACAGCTACGGCGGCGAGCGGCGCGGCGAGCGGCGCGGCGAGCGGCGCGGCGAGGCCGGCGACGGCCGCCCTAATCGTGGGTATGGCCGCCGCGCGTTCGCCCCGCGCATCTCGCCGCCGATAGCTGTGGCATGCTTCATACAATTTCCTTTATTTGATTTATTCGCTTGCCACTTTCGCCGGCGCAAGACGCATCGCGAGTCGCACCGCTGTGGGCCACAGCGGTGTAATTTGTATGAAGCATGCCACAGCTATCGGCGGCGAGATGCGCGGGGCGAACGCGCGGCGGCCATACCCACGAATAGGGCGGCCGTCGCCGGCCTCGCCGCGCCGCTCGCCGCCGTAGCTGTGGCTAGACCCTTAGACCGATGGCGGCGGCGTTTGAGAATTGAGATTAACGACGCGAACTACCTAACAGCTGGCATGTTTAGTTTGTTTCTGCTGTTTCAGCTGTTAAGTAATTGCTTGTTAGTTTAAAGAATTTTGTTGGATGCTGACAGTTACCGCTCGTATGAGACTGTGTTGTGGCCGTCCTCTTATTTAAACGTACATAGGTATACATACATGGAATATAACTTTAAACTTTTGCGTTGTATTATAATAAGACAACATGAAAACGGGACTACTATTTTTTTATAAACAAGAACTTGCATACCTAGTCACTGCTTGACGTTGACCACGGCTGCAGCATCTTAGCCGAAAAATAATATCGCGTTTAGACCCGCTCGGATCTTGTCATAAACATGGAGTTTTTGGTTTTTTGATTTACACGTAGTAATGGATAGTCAACCCTCAGGACAACCCATAACACCGAATTCGCTGAAAAAGTTTCAAAGTCACTATTTTAAAAAAGCCTGCTTACCTGGCTGATCGTAAGTTCGGTCGCCATTTTCGAAAAACGGCTGCAGTTCTAGCTATAAACTTAATCGTACACAATTTTTTCGTATGTTTTCATAGATGTTACGATAAAATAATTCCTGTTATCTATATTCAATCGCGAAATTCATTTCTGGCGAGCGTCCATTATCGTTCGCACCACGCTTGCGTGACGCTTCTATATCTTTCACACGGCTGTTATCAATGAACAATTATGTCTTCATTACGATGTGCTGGTGCAAAAATGATAAATTGATTACTTTGTTCTCTATTTAGACTACCTGTAATTTGTCGATCGAAAAGATAACAGTTCTAACCACTATTTTGTGGTTGGAAAGTTCTGATAAGGACGTAATTACACAACATAATACGGGTATGTATTTACACATTTGTTTCTATCACACATAAACACACAGTAAACCACATTTATATCTAGTTATGTCTTTTTTTTACATAAAACGCGCAAAAGATTTTGTTTTTGCCAGTTAATTAGTTACATTCAAGACTAAACCCCGTTTTGCCTAATCAGTATTCAACCAAAAATATCTGTCACATTTGGCAACCAAGTGCGAAACACATTTTAAAGTTTTGAATAACGTATATAATTTTTTTTTGTTGTTTGGTTACCGTCAGTGTATGAAAACGAATTGTCAAAGATCTGAAGAAAGCATAAACTTTGAATATATTTACATATCTGCACTCGGCAGTTTACGGTTATTCCCTTTTTATATTCCAGACCTTATACAGCCTTTTTTACTAGTAGTTGACAACTTTACATAAAAATAGTAATACCAACCAGTCAGCAATAAAAGTTTACTATAGTATTTACATTTCTATTGATGCAAAAATGATAGTACTTGTTTCTCATTATTTATTTAGTTTTACAATCTTGTATCTCGTATCTATATAGATACGAGAAAGATACGCCAAAGCTAGATACTGATTATCTATCATCAGGCAATTTGTTCGTTTGCCACATACTTTAAAAAAAAAAAGGCTAAAAATACTAAAGACCGCTACAATACAATTTAGGGTATAAAAATACTCCGAAATCACTAATGAAGTAGCAAAGATACGTGATGTAAACTATTGTCAACATTTTTTTACTTTGCATGAAATTTTATTAACACTAAAAATGACCAGGAAAAGGAAACTCGCATTACTTTTTACTACATTTCAAATCGTAGATCGAAAATGTCTGACGTCATTATTTGAACGTTGAAATTCCCCCCAGTAAATTACTATCGCGGCATGTCAAGTGACATCATAAATTGCTAGTTACGTTCGGAATTAAAACGATTAAATCTCCTTTACTGACCCATATACGAGTACTTCGTTCTTTTAATTATACTTTGAATTCCAACGGTAATGAACATTTTAAAACTTATGTTCTTTTTAATACTTCGTATTACCAACTTACATGGATTTTCTTACTCTTTGCAGGCAGAAAGGCATGTAGACTAGGTTATGACTTCTAAAGCGAGCAGACACTGAGACTCTTACTTGTTCCTTTCGAACATAACTATTTATCAAATTATTAGGTATTAAACGAATTGTAAGTTGAGTATTTGAAATTCTTCGACATAAGCGTAAAGGGTTGAGACTAAACGTCTCAATGCTTTTCACCATAGGCCAAAGCTAATTAAAAGATACATTATAACAAACCAATAAATCTATACTAATATATAAAGCTGAAGAGTTAGTTTGTTTGTTTGTTTGAACGCGCTAATCTCAGGACCGAAATCAAAAAATATTTGTGTTGGATAGCCCATTTGACGAGGAAGGCTTGAGGCTATTGGAAATCGAAATCTAATCTACTTTTTAAGTTATAGTATTTTTAAGATAAACGTTAATAATTTTATCATTAATTTTTCTAACGCCTGCAATAATAATATAAAGAAATGAGGCGTTTAAGAACACACCTTCCTTCCCCTATAGTCCAACCCTGAATAGCGAAGATAATGTTGACAACTTCCCCCCATATCCATTAGCCATTGTAATGTCCCAGCGTATATTACCTAAGCTCAAATGGCTGCCAGAACTTTTATATTGCTGTTTCATTATGTGTGTTGTTTCTTCCGAATCTTCCCCTGTACGCCGTTTTCTTTTAAGACCAGTACAATTGCAGGATGTGAGAACCGAAGGGATTGGTTCAAGGTCATCGGCAAATTGTCCAGTTGGGGACAGTTATTTTGTTTCACGGTACATGCTCAAAGTTGGGCGGTAAATGTTTAGTTCTGTCGTACGTCGTCAATTAGGATCCGTTCGCTGGACGTAAGTCCGAGACGCAATTACGCCTAAAGTTTGAAGCAAAGTAAATTGAAATAGGAACTCATATTTTTATTATTTTCTAAATTGCTAGCTCACTATTTTTTAAAGAAAACTTTTAATCAATCAGGCAATTACCGTCTTTTGTTTTGCGTTTTAAGAATCTTTATTTCACTCTAGAATTACATTCACTTATATAAGATAAATAATGTAGGTATATCGCAATATATTCTTTTATCTTAATACTACTGGGCTAAATTAATAATTTCACTTTGTTTTTTTTTCTTCCTCAAGGCAGAGTTCATAAATAAGATCAAGTCGACACATTACGAGTTTCGCATTTAGTTCTAAAGAACTTTACACAATAATTATTCAGTTGTGTATGAATATGCGGTCCTACTCTTAATATCAGGTAGCCTTCTGACCCACGGAGTCGGTCAAAGCATTACAGCTACAACACTAACCCGCTTATACTACTTAAAGTAATTAAATCAAATATTCATGCCTCTGTCTGTCACAACACAAGCAACCACAGGCGCCTACTTCGTAATTACTTAAACACAATTAGAAAGGCTAACCCTACCTAAACACTGAAGTTAGTAATTTGAATATTTCTCAACTAACACCGGTCTTGGAATGAATTGGTGTTCTTAGTTTGGTTATGGTCATTCTGGGACACTGTTTTAGAATCATTTCGGAATACACTAGTTAACAATCACGAAGAATAATTGCCTACAAAATTCGAAGGTATTCTCTGTAGTCTTAGTTTATAGTAAGTTCATATCATGGAGTTTGCTCTGTGGTGTGATGATGGGTTCCAAATATTAAACCGATCTCCTCTCTCTAAAGTTTTTGTACGTACTTCACGTAAAAATAGTTGCCCTATAGTCGTATAGCCCTCGATGGTGGATTGAAATATTATTATGACTATTTTTAGAGCCATTCGAAAGCAAAATAATAACTGTAATGGAATGAAATAGAACTAAAAAAATATTATGACTAAATAGTCATAATATTGATTAATATTGATATGGGATCCAAAAATTTGGATCCCACCAAAACATTAATAAGGCTACTTGGAGTAAAAATAGATCGTTAAATGAACATAGCACGAAGAACAAGAGGTTGTATAAACAAAATACTTACCGTTAAGTACTCGTATATTCTTGGTCTTTCAAACCTTGGTAGTTCAATTTCATAGAAAACGACTCTAACCTCCGAATGTACTCAGACGCTCTGTCGATTCTTCGTATTTACGACATGGGCCAAGTTTTATTGCCCCCCAGTCTTATACATCATGTTTACAGTCACAGAAATAGTCTTACTACCTGACTATCTTCACATGTTATACCTTCCTCTTACGTGTTCCAAGTACATTGCTTTCACGTGCTCAGTTCTTGCGATACCGACCGACCTTATTCCCCAAATAATAGAGTTGAGATTGGCGAATTACACGCCGTTTGTTTTAGGGGAGCACAATTAAATGGGAATGGTAAGTGAGTACATATGTGTATTCCGGGAAAAACGCGTATGTTTTGGACAGAAACGTTTTTGTTCAACGTACCATTTTTATGATAAGAGTATGGAAAGTAGCATGGTTAATATTTGTATCGTGCGTTCGGTACGTTTGGAGAAAGTGTGATTTTATTCTCTCGTCGTTCAATTTGTAATAACTTTTAATACGAATAGCTGCTGATTTTCATATAGCGTATAAAACTAATGGGGCTGAATTGCTTAGACTTAACTGTTGTTTTCCTGAAAGTGAAGTGAATACATAATATGCTATTTGCTAAAGTGCGTTTACACTATGCGATTCTGATTGTATGATGACTAAATTTGTACTAATTGATAGCTATCAATTGTATGTATTGTATGTATTGATGTAGCTACATCAGACATTTGCCCTGCAGTGGGACAGAATAGGTCAAAATAAATAAATAAATGTTTTATCTATATACTGGTTGGAATTGAATAAATACGTTTGCGTTTGTTAGTCCATTAATCAAGAAAGGCTTTATGCTATAGAATAACACTATGAGTGTGGGAACCAAATTTCACGCAGACGGAGTCGCAGGCGGCCGCTAGTATTGTAATAAAAAGTTAAGTGACGACATCAAACAGTATTCTAACAATTTATACGGCCTACGGCTTAACTTATAAAGTTCTATTTTAATAATCAACTCCCAAGCTTTACTGATAACTTTAGATATTAATAGAAATCGATTTGTGTAAACTCCATTCAACTAAAGGCAGTAGCAGTTGGGTCTACTATTCAGCCTTGACCCGCCGTGTAACATACCTCGGCCTCATGATTATGATCAAATTTTATTAATATTTTCTCCAAGTGAAATTCTGTTACGTAATTTAAGCAGCCATACCGAGGAAACAGAAACTATGTACGTACATTACGAAATTCGAACCTATTTTACGAGAAACATGATACGATTTTGACAGCGAGGGTGAACTCGTAAGTTCATTCTAAGCCGTAAACCCTTAACTATTTAGATTATGGGATGGTTTAGTTTGTTAATAATACTGGAATATGTTGATCCAGTAAATCAAAGAGCAGGATTTTGACAGTACATTGGATTGTCCATGAACAGTGTACTTCAGCGGAAAATAATTTGTTTAAAAAAAAACATTTGAAATCTATGTATGATGATATAAAATATAATAATGTGTTGTTTCCCGTTGTTCCCACCATTACCATCCCCAAAAGTGGGGCCAATGACAATTCAATAAAAAACTAAGGTGGGGATAGAGGGAATACCCTTTGTCCCTAGTGGTCTAAAAAAAATATATATTAAGAAAATAATTGCTGCCCAGTAAAATAACATATAAAAATAATTGTTCTTTACATTAAACCGTATTAGTCTGAGTTAACCCATTTCCTGTATCCGGTTATAAAATTATATATGATATTATTAAACCCACATTGTACCTACGTACTCGTAGGTATTTGTTTTAAATAAAACGTTTAATACAGATACATTGTATCTTATACAAGTTTATGATATTACAATGGCTGTTAATGCTTTTTCCACACTTAAAAATGCCTAAAAAGTGAAGTCTGGAGCAGATTGAAAGCTTTTACGAGAGTCGTTGTTATTTTTTCATAATTTCTCAGCCTGCTTGTGTACGGAACAGAATTTATTTGGCTTTAGGGACTACTTTTTACGTAAAAGTATTTTATAACGATATGTGTATACGAGAACATTCGTTCCATTTACTAATCCAGCCATTTTTAAACAATATCATTTTATGAAAACCCGTGGTAGTTGCGTTTGTAAGCTTAATTTTCATTCATCTTGCACCCCTTATTATATATTTAATAATAATTAAATATATAATTAACAGGGATGTTGAAATTCCAATGCTTAAATAATAGTACTACTTTTATACTTATTGCCCAAAAAATCACTTCCATAGCGCAAGATAGCCAATAATTCATCGAACAAACCGCCATTAATCGAATATTATCGGACGCGTCCCACAGTACAGTTATTCACTAATAAATATGCTAAATCGAAAGTTGTTGAGAAAGTCTCACGTACTTCGCCTGAGAACAACGCACTAACAGCTCAACTTGTCGAGTGGAGCGCTAACGAAGCACTAGCTGTGCGTTTAGAACTTGCTAACTATATTAGCGGCATAACAAAGATACCTTTTGGGTCATATCATATCGGGATTTGTATCCACAAATATACATTTTGTGTAGTTAAATAAAAAAATTCTGGTGTCAGGCCGGATTTGAACCAGCACCTCTCGCAATTTGGACAAACAGTTGTGCCACCGGGTAGGGATCCGGTGGGACAAATTGGTGAGTTATTGCAAATAACAAGGAAGAATTCGTAAAGTCTAGCACCTTTACTAGACTGGACGAATTCATCCTTGTCATTTGCATAACGTTAATTGTTTTGTTTATAAGTAAACATTTAAGATAAAACTAAGCATGTAAAAAACTTATCTATACTAATATATACCAATATAATAAAGTTGAGGAGTTTGTTTGTTTGTTTGAACGGCCGCTAGTTAACTGAAAATATGCTAAATCGAAAGTTGTTGAGAAAGTCTCACGTACTTCGCCTGAGAACAACGCACTAACAGCTAAACTTGTCGAGTGGAGCGCTAACGAAGCACTAGTTGTGCGTTTAGAACTTGCTAACTATTAGCGGCATAACAAAGATACCACCTTTTGGGTCCTTTCATATCGGGACTCGTGGATATTTTGTGTTGTTAAAAAATAATTAGAAAAATACATGTGGTCTCAGACCTGGTTTAAAAAAAACTCCTCTTGTCCTCTCTTTTTCATTGGGCACAATGCTCATGTACTCATGGCCCTACAATTTGTCGGTGTTTATTAGCTAAAAAATGTATCACAATATTATACACATATATATTTAGTGAGGAGCTCGATAGCGCAGTGGTTAGCGCACTCGGCCTGCGGTTGCTAAAGTAAAGCAACGTTCGTAGATGCCAGTCATCGGATGGGTGACCGAAAAAAATCATCTCGAGCTCCTCCGTGCTTCGGAAGGCACGTTAAGGCGTTGGTCCTGCGCCTGATCTCTCTACGTTCGTGTCAGACTGCTGTCCCACCGAATTATGAGAGTGAGGGAAGAGGAAGTGCACCTGTGCTTGCGCACTCACTTGTGCACTATAATATATCCTGCGTACCTGGCTGATCGTAAGACGGCCGGAGGGTATTATTATATATTTAGTACTTATACCACTCTTCTTACTGGTTTAGCGCTTAGTTGATAACAATGAATAACTACTAATCAATTCTAGTGCCCTAATAATACACACACTAAATAATAAATACATACTATATATTGTTTAAAAAAAATAAGTATTAATTTGTTCTAGTATCTGTTGGGAACTAAAACCACACCTACAGTAAAACAAACATGCTACAAAAGACACCTTGACATTATGCCAATGTACTTCGTTAGAACTGTTTCACTCCCATTCGAAAATTCTCGATTAGGTATAAACCGTAATTATGGGCTTTGACGGCCATACTACTAACAATTAAAATATAATCTCATATTTCACAAATTATAGAGAATATACCTTCCCACTCCCACCCCCTCCTATGTAGAATAACGAGTAGTTACTAGAATACCTCATTTCTTCTAAGTATCTCGGTATAATACACCCTATAAAGACTTAGGTCTTAGGCCTTTGACCTATGCAAAGACCTGTGAACTTTGCCTCATTGTAAGTTAATAGTCTTATTTGCCGAATTTCCAAGTACTCCTAAACTTAATAGAAGATTTAGTATTTCGTTTCGGAGGAGCTTTAAATATTTAAGCCACAAAGCCTTCAAGGATACTCGCCCACGTTCGATGGTTTGTCAATTAGTTTTTATAGGGGATTCTTAGTACATTCCCAAAAAACACCGCCATCATCAGCCCGTACCTAGACAATCTGTCAGTCGGTCTCCTTCAAATGAAGAGCCACCAAAGCCACCCTTGGTCACCAAGTTGACCATTTATGATGATGACCACAGTATTGTGAACGGTCATCATAAAAGCGCACAAAGCTGACATCATCAAGGAATGTCTTTTGGTCACTTATTACGATTAGTTCTAAAAAAAGAGTAATTATATTTAAGTAGAACCTACACGGTGCCTAAACGTTGTAACTACTTGAGGCTTGACCTGACCACACAGCGTAACTAAACTGCTCGTAGCGTAATATGGCCGGAATCCCCTACGTCAAATGCCTACGGCATACTACGATTACTACGGCGCTACAAGTGCTACGAGTGACAGCTATCGTAGCAAAGTGGATGTTAATCTGAGTGTCCGCTGTAGTATTTATAGTGCAGGCAATGAAGCATTTTGGGTCCGAATTTTTTTACTGTGAACCGTTTTTCATGAAATTTTGGAATAAGTTTCATTGCACCCTTAAGTTCAAAAGTGAAAATGATTTGAACGTCGCAACTACCCCTGGAGTGGTTGCCACCCCATCTCGGGGGTGAGTATTCTTTTTTTAAGATAACCTCGGATATCGGTAGGAAAACTAATTCTATGCAAAAAATCATCTATAAAGTTTTTCGAGAAATCTAATACTTTTCAAGTTATTGGCAATTGAAAATTCGCAATTTTGACACGCTTTTCATCGGTTTTTTGCAAATATCTCCAAAAATATAAGTTTTATCGAAAATTTTATAAGAAACAAAATTGTAGCTGGTAAAAAATTAAATAATTTTGTTTATCCTTAATTTTTCTAAGTGCAATATTAAGATATATATTAAAGATCATAGCCGTTTTTTATTTTGTCTGCAATTTAATCGATTTGGTCAATGTCATCTAGCGGCGAGCAGATGCATTTGATGCATTCTAATAATTAAGAGTTTTGTAGTGCTTGAAATAAGCTTTCAAAGGAGTGCAATTAAAAGTCTTTTGCACATAAAATAAGTAAGCTGTATTACAAATAAGAGGAGCATGCAATATTTTTTCTTTTAAAACAATGGGTTTCATAAGTGCCATTTCCACCAGAGTTAAAATTAATCGTATTCCGCCAAGAATTAACTTTATTATGAAGACTTTGATAAATTGTATCAGTTTGGCTGCTTTAGGACACATTTATTTCAAAATAGACACGATTAAAATTAAAATAAAACTTCTCATATTTTTTAAAAATCCACCTTCTTTTCATAATATCTCAAAAATTACGACAGATGCGTATAAAAGTGTAGGAATAAAAAAATTAGATATTTTTCTGACAAAATCTTTAATTATTTTGTTTTTTCTGTCAAACAAAAACTGACGGAGATATGATTGTTTTAAAAGCGCGTGGCAGCGGCAATAACAACCTCTCTTAAGCCCTTTAACCCTTCACCGTTTTCGAAAAACGTTTTTTTTTATATATTGCAATAAAGGATGTTGTAGCTTTTCTAATTACCTTTACAATGCTGTTTTTGAAATGGTGATAGCATGAATAGCTTGGAAATGGCACTTGTGAAACCCATTGATTTACAAGAAAAAACATTCGATGATCCTCTTATTTGTAATACAGCTTACTTATTTTACGTGCAAAAGACTTTTAATTGTACTCCTTTGAAAGCTTATTTCAAGCACTACAAAACTTTTAATTATTAGAATGCATCAAATGCATCTGCTCGCCGCTAGATGACATTGACCAAATCGATTAAATTGCAGACAAAATAAAAAACGGCTATGATCTTTAATATATATCTTGATATTGCACTTAGAAAACTTTAGGATAAACAAAATTATTTAATTTTTTACCAGCTACAATTTTGTTTCTTATAAAATTTTCGATAAAACTTATATTTTTGGAGATATTTGCAAAAAACCGATGAAAAACGTGACAAAATTGTGAATTTTCAATTGCCAATAACTTGAAAAGTATTAGATTTCTCGAAAAACTTTATAGATGATTTTTTGCTTAAAATTAGTTTTCCTATCGATATCCGAGGTTATCTTAAAAAAAGAAAACTCACCCCCGAGATGGGGTGGCAACCACTCCAGGGGTAGTTGCGGCGTTCAAATCATTTTCACTTTTGAATTTAAGGGTGCAATGAAACTAATTCCAAAATTTCATGCAAATCGGTTCACAGTAAAAAAAATCGGAGGTTTGACCATATTTTTCGCTTCAATGACTGCACTATTAATTGTAGTTTATGCCAATTTGTATTTAAATGCGTGTCTAAAAAGTAAAAGTTCTACCTACTTATTGCGGTGGCGCAGCGACCCAAAGTGAATCTTTGCTTCTAATAACAAACAGAAAATAAAAATGAACGGGATGGGGACTAGGAGACCGTTTTATTGGAGGAAAAGATAAAACAGTTTTCTAGAGTTTTGACAGCAACTACCATTATTTAATTATTCATTTTATCAAATCTTCGAAGATATCGACAAGTCGAATGCGTTTGCAGGAATATTGAAATTTAATGAATTGTTTTTGCTTGATTCATTACAGGATTCATATTATTGCACTACATAATTAAATATTTTTTTCTAAGCTACTTAGAAATTCATTGTAGTAATAATTGACTTGGTGCTTCATTCAAACAATATTCCTTTCCACTCTGGTAATATTGGCGTCGCTGGAATTCAGGCGACAGGCGGAAAAATGCGATGGCAGATAAAGAAGCATTGAGTAAAATCCTTGACTCCATTTCATAGCACAATAGAGTTTAGTGCTTGGAAATAAATTTCCATTGTCAATTTAATTAACACTAGAGATTTTTTTATATTGCTTCAAGATTTTATAAGCATAATTAAATGTAAAATTTTATGAATATTGTTAAGGAAATTAATAATATTATGTAATATGTTTTTATACAAAATAATGGATTCAGATCACGTAACTTAACAAAGATGTTACACATCTCAGTTACCGTCAACTTTTGACGACAAATCTTGTAGAATAAAATTGTTGACATGTAATTTATTTCGCCCATCTAACTTGGGCTTGAGAAAAATAAAGTAAAAAGAGCAAACCATTTTACAAAATAATAATGTAAGCCCTTTTTATGAAGGACTTACAAGTCATTTCAAATGGTACGTAGTTAAATCAGAAGAGAATACGTTACTTTTATTTTTACAGCTTTCCCTGAGCGAAACGTTATTTCACGAGATATTTTGGTTTCTTTAAAATATTACAAGGAAAAATTTTCTTTGTCTAGCTATAAGATAAATAATTCATGAAATTTAGAGGAACGTTTACAAAAATAATAGGGAAATACTTGTTTAGAAAGAGTTACATATTTTCCGTAAAAATCTTAAATACCTTTCAGAGTCAGATATCTGATTTCATAATGAAAAAGATTGAAACTAATAAAATGATGACTTGAAAACTTTTGGGGGTAACACTGATAAAATCTCTACTATAGTTTTAGGTCCCGAGTTTAAAACCTAGCAAGATTTTTTTATGATTTGTCGGATGAAATTATAATTTTCTACTATATATGATGATATTGATAAGCATTTTAACTTAAAACCTAAAGTTGTTTAATGTTCCTGCTTCCATGATTCTACATGCAATTTTAGTATTAAAAATATTTATTTTGTATACCTTCTTGTATCAAAATTGTTAACTGAAATAATTATATGAAATAATTAAGTCAGCAAAATCTACATAGTAAATTCTTTTGCACGTCAAAACTTTTTTCATTCTACCAGTACCTCGACGTCAATGGCCTGCTGAGGCGGAAGAAACTCAGCAGTTAAACTCGAAGCAATAATCATGATGTTGATGTTTATTTAGACTTTTTCCCATATTATGTATTTTTTGTTTTCGAAAAAGACTAAAAACCCAAAAATAATACGAGAAAACGTGGTAAGTAAACATCGGCCAATCAGTTCTTCCTCCTTATCGAGTAGTCATCAAATCTACATGCAAATCAACTCATTTAGTAAGCTATTGAGGTTACGGATTCGACGAACGCAAAACCACAAGGTGACGGTTGCCTTAGTAAATGGCTGGAATTCAGGCCAACCGGTTTAATACACGCGTAATCAAGTATGTACTATCTATTGCTAACGGCTTGTTAATCTAGTGATTTAATTATACACTTGACCGTAATACCTTGAGTTCAATATTCCGGGAAATTTAGGATCGAAAAAATTGTTCTTTGAACGCGCAGTGCGATTAATTCGTGAATGTTCATGAATTTATCATATCTCTGCAAATTATTATCTTAACAATACATCTGGAGTCTCGGTGACAAGAACATGATCCAAGCAATTATAAAGTGCTACTTCAATGTGGTCTTCTCTGATTTCCCAGTTTGAATGAACGTCTCGTTTGAGTTCAAATTCAGAAACCGCATATATTCTATCGCATGTAGCCCCGAACGGAATGGTTTGCCTGTTTATATCGTTGCAAATAGTCATGTCATGAACGTTTTGAAAAATTCAAGCTTTGAACGACTAGCGAATGAAATACATACGTTACAACTTTCTTCATCACTTCTTCTGTTCAATTTATCTTAACAATGTTCATGAATGAAAAAAAAATATTCTTGAAACATTGAAAACTTTCAGCAATTTTGTTTCAAGATTAACACGTAGCATGTTTATAGCAATGGCCAGCAAACTATGGCGTTTCACATTGAAAAACACTCAACTTATTTTATTGAATACTTGAAGTGGCTGAAAATATTAAGAGCTCTTAAAGTTTTGTTTTATGATTCAATTACCGTACATGCCTATGCAACCATACCAATTTAACGCAACGTTAAGACTATTCTTATCCCTCATCAGGGTCGGTTTTTCTAAAACACACCTTGCTACTTTATTAATAAAACCGATTATTCTTCCAACTGTTTCCTAAGTAGGCAGCAAAGAAGCTTATTAATTTTAGTAGGCAATAATTCAACCCTAAATTCGGCTCTGAACAATCCGGCTATAATTTTAACGGGAACGCGTGAAATCAGGGGCATAATTTAATTTTGTTTCCAATTAAGATATTCAAAATAACGTAATGGATTAACAACCTTCCGTTATTTGAAAATTGCACTTTCTATTTTAATAATTTTATGAAAGTACTCTTTCATCGATAATAAATGATGTCAAAATAGGGTAATGGTGTAGGCACTCGATATTTGTTCACTGTTCACTTCAAATCATTAGGAAATCAGCGATCAATTATCGTTAGTATTACTTTATAACACATAACATTTAAAAAAAGTTGTAACGATTAACTTGATATGACACAGAATATTTCAAAACCTATGTAAATTAAAAAAAGTAAAACGGTACAGACTGCGAGTAATACAATGTGAGTGACATTGACTGATACGACGGTCACACCGACACGAAATATTGCTGTCGCAGCTTGAAATATTTCACCTCCTAAAAAGTAAAAAAAAAATACGATATTTTTATTTGCAAGATAACAAAACCTGGGTATAGTCACGTTTATTCGTCGGCGCCATGCACACCACAGCCACGTGATATTTTGTGTATTTGTGTATTTTTGGGAAAACCTTTGGCTTTCAATGTGTTAAAAACTTGCAATGGTGTCCTTTTTTTCACAACGTTAGCCATACATATTCACTTGTTTTAATCTTTGCACCAAGGTATCTTTCTTGCCGCTGAACAAGTCTGTATTCTTTCATCTGTGCAGTGATAACAATGGATTAGATTATTTCAGTGTCTATATAAGATTCATAATATTATTTTAATGAATAAAATTTTGTACCATTTCAATGATTGATTCGGAAAATGGTTGAGATACATCCGGCAATTGAAAATGTTGATTTAACCTTAATATTCAATTGAGAGTTTAATCTAAATACAAATGAGAAATTGAAGTGCCAGTGGGCGGGTTATTTCTGCAAAATGTACCTTTATCGGATCACATCATTTTGCACAGTAAATGTTTGTGAAATTTCATTGTTTGATTTAGAAAATCATTACAAAACATTATACTTACCAAAAAAATAGTAAACATTTTTTTTCTTTTTTAGTACGTTTGACTAGTAATGTTTGCCTTTAGCCTCCAAGGAATAGTCAAATAAAAATGAATGAATGAATGATGTCATTATAAGCCAAAAAGTAGCTTATATTATGTATAAAGCTATGAAATTAATGAAGAGTAAAAATTAAGAACCACACAAATTATTGTCTCTCACAAAAGCAGCTCATTGAAAATCGAATACATAAAAAAACAAAACCGACTTGATTCCAACAATGAAGGCATTCGCTAAAAAAAGGCCAATGGACTTTTAATCACGATCTAGGACACAAACTGTAACTTTGCAGTTGCTAACTATTCCGCAAAAATGTAAAAGTTGTCCGATGTTTTTTATTAAACACGTAACGAGCAGCGACAGGTATGGCCACGTTTAATTTGTCTGCGGCATGCGAAATCACAGTCACGTGATATCGGTGAACCTTGCAATGTCGCATTGGCACAGCGGATTTACTTCCAAAATTGTTTTTCAGCTTGGTTCTGTTCCGAATACGCTGTGCCGTGATTTCTACATTTTCAAACGACTGTTTTACGAGTATTACAGTACTATTTAGCTGGGGAACCTTGATAGAAACAATAAGCGTTATAGTTGCTCCTCAATAATACTCGTAGCTATTTCGATCAGTTTCTAATATCCGATTTAGGGAAGCTAACAATATTTTACGTCAAGCAAATGATTGCTATTTTACCTGTTCAACATTTATCAAAGGCGTATAGTAAGTTAACTTATTTGTGACATAATCATACTAATATAATAAATGTGAAAGTTTTTTTTGTGAGCACGCTAAAACTACTGAATTGATTTTGATTCAATTTGGTATCTAGGCGGGATATAGGCTGACTTTGGTAGTAGGTTTTATCCCGATTCATTGCTTGTATAGAAAACAGGAATCTTGATAATTTCACACGAGCACAGCGCGAGTAAAAACGAGTATTATTAAAAATCTAACAATTTCGCAAGGAAATTTATATCCAGCTTTCCGCCTACATCAATTTTATATTCCAAGACCATGATTCGCACAAGCTTTGTATCTCACAAAAACTAAACAAATTGATTTAATACAAAACAAAGTTTATACAACGTAGCGTGACTTAACTAAAAGTGAATTAGGAACTTTAACTTCAATAAGACAAATGGATTTTCATCTTGACCTTGGGTCGATTTCTTAGCGTACCACCACAATTATAATATTGAACTTCTGTTACCTGTAATTCTGGTGACTCACGCACATATTTTAATAGTGGGACCTTTTTATTTTTGGTTAAAGGTGAAATTGCTTTTGCCCCGCCTTATATCATCAATAATACTTGTAAATGGAGTTAGGGTGTGTTTAGACCACATATAAACCACTTCCCATTAATTTGTGAAAGTCATGCGATATGCGACTTTAGTTGACGTAAGAATTGCTTGCTAACTTCTCGAAACGTACGGGTTACTGTGACAAATGTAAGTACATGTAACTTATAATAAGTAATCAGATTAATATAACGCGCTATTTTTCGCATGCTGATGTGTGGATTAAAACATAACCTTACGCTTATGGTCCAATCCATGATAAACTAACGTTAACTGGACGGTTTAAATAAAAATTGTAAATTATATTCAACTTTGTGGTGAAGTCCTTGGCAATATTAACATAAACATCATCTAAATCTTGAAGGGCTAAAGTGCAAAAAACAATTATGTGCCCTCTATTTATACTTTTTGTATACCCGTACATGCAAAATAATATATTATGATAAGAGGGCGTGGGTTCAATCGCTGCACAGGACAAACCTTTGTGTACATGAACACGTCTGTTTGTTCCAATCCGGGTTTTATATGTATCTATTGAATTATATTTGCCATACCACTGTTACGATATCTGTATCACAAGGGCTTAAACTTCCAAAGTCGGAATCAGATGACGTGATTTTGTGAGATATTTATTTATATTTATAAGTAAACTCAGGGTTAGTATAAATTCTAATGGTGGAAGTCTCTCGTTTCGGAGGCCAAGACACACTTTGGGTCGTTGAGCCATAATAGTTAGTTAGTTAGTATAAATTCTGATAAAATTTTTGCAAACGTCGACCGGCGATGTAAGCACCTTGAAGTAGGTATTATGTCGTGCTGAATTTTGCCGTATAAGTGAGGCTATCGAGGCTTTAATCCTAATAGTCGCCGGCGCATTTGCGACTCCCCCGGCATTGTAGAATGCAGATGTATTCGAATGTGGGCAATTACCATCAGATAAACAGCAAGCTTATCCATTGCTATCTACTATTTTAGCGTTCACACTAATACATGCATGGAAACTGATAGGGTTAAAATTCAAAATGATTGTTCATTTGCGAACGCTTCATGTCTTTGTATCTTCAAAGTTGTTTAATGTCGTGTATTGGATGAAAACTAGTTTATAAAATGTATAATAATCATTTATCTAATCAACTTCATTGATAAATCATCTTTTGAGCTATAAAATCGAGCTTCCCTAAAATATTCGTTTTCTTAACTATAAATAATCACCCCATCAGAATAAATGAAGAAGAAATTTATTTATATTTCATTACCATTTCAATATTTCATTTCCATTGCGCAGCAATCATGATATCAAAATAAACAACAGATTATTTTAATTAAACAGTTGCAAATATCTGCGCGCTTCGAATCCGTAATGATCTCGAAATTAAAGGTGGAATACTTACTTTGAAAGTTTTAAAATTACCTACTTGATAATTAACCCCTTTTTTAATAAGCTTAGTATTTATTTACTACCTCTTTATTCAGCTAATTTGCGTGACTGTCTTCTTTTTGTCGGCTATAGAGTCGGCGGTAGAGCAATGGTCGCCTAGTGATACGAACGGCGCCTCACATACGTGAGGTCCGTGGTTCGAACCCGGGCCCACACCTCTGGGTTTTCGAAATCTATGTGTGAATTTGTGCCATTAGGTCAGCGGTGAGGAAAGACACCGTGAGAAATCCTGCCTATTTAGATAGTTTCTGACTTTAGTTCAGTTAGATCTGAATGTGTAATCATGATCCAATCTGTCTGGTTCCCTTCAGTCGCCCCGGCAGTCACTTCGCTGTAATAACCAGACTTGCAACATTCTGGATCATGGTCAAAGCAGACTCCGCACAGAAACGGGATAAGCGCTAAGAAGAAGAAGAAGTATTTGCTGAGGAAGGCTTTAAGCTATAGTAAAACACTATGTGTGCGGAAACCTAAGTCGCGGGCGGAAAGTTGCGGGCGGTCGCTATGATAATAATATGTTTACGAGTATGTTACTTTAAGCATATTATCTTTTATTTAACTGTCTTAAAACTCGCAAGCTATAATAATTCCTACTTTAATAAGTACTTCAATAGAAACTACTCCTACCTACATATTAACACGGATACTTATTTCGTAGGCGTGTTGTAACTCGGTATGGTAATTATAATTTGTGTATAATGACATAGTGACCGAGAAATGCGGATAGGGTTGGCTGAATACTAACTAACAACAAACATTGTTATATAACTGGTGGTAGGTTTCAGTAAATATGGAGATTTATACAGATGTTATTTTAAGGAAAGGTCGGGTTTTTATAATAGAGCCAAAACTGTGACTCTTGAATATATTAATAATATATAAGTATAAATTGGCAAGCGGTTCCCGCTTTGACCTATCAACCGATTTTTATGAAATTTGGCACAGACAATCTTTAGACCCTGAGAAAGAACATAGGCTCCCTTTCATTGCGAGAAAAGGGATCTGAAATCCACTCAGACGAAGTCGCGGGCGGCCGCTTGTTTATAACTACTGGAAAACATGCAAAACGTGTAGTTATTTGACTATTTAATTACAAGAAACCCGAGACATGTTTACAAGTAAAACATGCACCGTGGTAAGAAGAAGCCCTTTAAGTGCACAAAGGGTATTTGCCTTAAAATTTGTATAAATGTCGTTATGTTTTTTTACGCGACAGTTAATAATTTAATGAAACAACTTTAAACAGATAAAATTACAGTTTAATAAAAACTATATAAACATCCCGTTTCCACGGCCTTGGAGTGAAGCCTAAACATTACGTTTCCCTGTGAATATTTATTTTTAATTAAACCGCGATTTTATCCTTTTAAAAGTAGTTTTACTTAATAGATGTAGTATTTAAATAACTGTGCTAGCGGCTAGTTAAAGCAAAACGATTAACTAGATGACGTCGGACTTAACTTGACCTAGGTTAAAGCAATCGACCTAGCCTGAATAAAATATTATAACCTTCGCAGACACCCGATTTAATGCATACAATTATAGTTATGGGTGTAAACTTAAATTATTTCTAGAAAAATAGTGTTTTGAGGTCAACATAGTATTTTCCTAGATATCCATCTTGGATCGATAAGAAATTATTTCTTATGTACCTACACATGTAAGTACTTATCGTTCCCTCGTCGTTAGTTACTGGTTATCTAATGTCTAGTGTAGATTTGTAGAGGGCCACTAACTAACTAGTCAGTTTGGTAGCTACCAGAGGAGGTAAGCCTCTTTATAACATAATCTACAGCCACAATAGCGTGACTAATCTACCAGATAAATTTTATGCCAACGAACGAACTAGTATTCATTTAAAATTAAAATAACGACTTGGAGAGCAAAGCCGAGAGCCTAAGGCACCTTCAATGAGGTGTCACATATATACTTTCTTTAAAATGATTAAATTAAAAGCTACGTGTTGGTGACATCCAAAGACGGTACAAAAAAATACAGGCCACAGTAAACCACGCTGAATTGAGATAACGTTCTAATTCTCCCAGTGATAAGTGACCATCATTGTCCCGTGTTTCACTTCGACCGATGGCCGTTGCTCCCATACCCGAAACGATAAAGGGAAAACCCGGAAAGGGTTTAGATAAGGCAAGGAGTAAATTACCAACGGACACGCGAGGAAAATACCCTCACTAATTGATTGATTCACGTGCTGGGGGAGTGTGTTTGCACCTTTCATTTGTAATTTTCTAACGTAAGGAAGGCCGAAGTGGCGGCCAATGTACTTGTACGAGCAACGCCTGAGCAAACATGTTTAGTATGAACAGTGAAATAGGCTTGAATATTTTCGCAATATTTTTGGAATTACTAGGAAATCAATTATTGCTTTTGACATTAAACCCTCTTAAGAAAGGTTTATGTCTGGTAGGTTCTTGATTATGATGATGATTCGAATATTATGATGTATGTTCTGTCGTTAAAATACAGAAGAATCCTTATTTGTAATTACAAACTTATAGGTTTATCATAATGACAAATACAAGAAAATTATAACAACCAAAACTCCCAATTTCGTAAAGTGCGATTTAATTTGGAGCCTTTAGTGCCTTTCTGAAGAGACTAAGTCGTTTCCCGTAAGAGGGTTTTCAAGTTTAGATTAGCCTTGAAGTAGGTACCTGTCACCGTATTTGTTAACGTTGTTTTGTATTACTCGTTATTGTGAAACTACTCGGTGGCAGCGATAGTTCTTTCCGACTAAGAAAACTCGGTACCCACTGAATCCATTTTTTTTTAAAATAAATAAAATATGACAGTTTTTGCAAATTTAAATTTTATATACCGACATTCTAATTCGACTTTAAGAACACGAAAGCAAATAGCTTCATTAACCATAAAGTGTAAATTCCATCAAGGCGTCAATTTAATTCTACTGTTATAAACGTACTCGTAATTTGTTAAAGAACATAGTGAACTACTCCAATAAAACACTGCAAAACTACTATTTGTATAGCTGTGCAAAGATTATTACCCTAGTTAATGAGGAAAGTGAATTACCAGAGGAAACGCCATTTTAATTCACAGTGCTCGCAGCCACAAAAACCGGAGAATTAACAAATTTCCCGACGATGGCAAGAACATGATAAACTAAGCCATTAATTTATATGCAGCTGCAAAATCCTAAATTAAATTCCTCTCCAACACGCACTTACATACAAGAAAAACTCGTGCAAAAACCTCTCGGTTCATTATACCGCACACGGCACACCGCATGGTCGCTTGTGTATTCTACGCGGTTGGTAATAGGGGTTGTTTTACAACGTCGGTCGGTTGTATTGTGACCTGTAACATATGTGCCACCCTCATATTACGTATGTACAAACAGGATACAAAAAACCTCGACGAAGGTGCGCGTGTCGTACAATACTGTCCGGCTTCAGACCGTACGTTTATGACCCTCTGAATGTCATTTTCTTGTTTTTATCGTGTGGCCCGAATGTTGAGAGACGGCGGACGTCTTGGCTTATCTTAATGACATGTCTTAAGCTGACACGACTGCATTGCATTAATTACTTAACTAGCACATTCACTTTTGAGTGAAGGTGCCTACTGATAAAGCATCTAGATGTGTGGGTGTTCCTAGTGTGTTCACTAGGCTAAAATTACGCAACCGAAGTTCGGCGTGCAATGCATTTTCTACACAAAATTCGGTGACATAACTTCGGTATAGTGTCTCATCTTCTATTTAAAAGTGTATCATATCACACACACGTCGGAAATTTTGCCGTGTGAATTCGATGGCGTTTTTACCGCATAGTGTGTTTCTACACTTCCAGTCTGTGTTTAAAGATTATGATTTAATGATTCAAACGATAGGTATTTTCCTTTTGGAACACTTTAGTTTTCGCTGGAAATAATATTTCTTTTTTCACCGCCCATGTAGGCATTTAAGCGGTTTACCTAAAGTGGTTCGATAACGATCATTTTATTGTTAGCTGAATCCAATACAATGGAGTAAAAACCGAATCATTGTTTCACGAGCTTTTGTTTAAAATTTCACGTTACCTAATTAAAGGTTGGCTTATATACGCATAAATGATTATCCCTCATTAGAAGTGGAGCACCGAAAAACTGCCTTTTTGTATGTGCTCACGTAAAGGATCCAACAGTTCATTATGCATGAAATTAGCGGTTTCGGTGGAGTTAATCTGTCTGTGTACCACAGAGTATAATAGAAAGAGTACCCTTTCAAGTTAGGGATTAAGTTTTACTTAGCTACTTATTATGTTTTTGCGTACAATGTTAATAATCGTGCTACATCATATTGTGACATTATTGATTAGTATTTTTTGTTCCTTCGCCTCGTTCATAAGCGAAAGCGTTGTATTAATTTTGCATATTTATAATATTTTGTATAATTAGTCCATGGTGTAGGTTAGAGCGCTGTGCTCAAAAACCAGAGTGGTCGTGTGTATGAGTTGGTTTTCCTAGTTTGGTTAGGACATTCATCATCATCATCATCATCATCATCCTAGCGCTTGTCCCGGTCGCATCCTTGGCCATTGCCTTGGAGTCCAGGGTCCTCTTTCCTGCTCTTTCTCCTCCACTTTGGTTAGGACATTGCAGGCTTGAATCACCTGATTGATTGGTAAAATGATGATTCCGTGCTTCAGAAAGCAGGTTCAGCTGTTGTTCCCACTATGATCCAAATGGTCTTGTTTCCTTTGTAAGGGTTACGGAGGTCAGACGCTCCACAAGAATAACCAGGCTGGTCAATTCAATGGCTGAGGATGCAACCACTAGGAATCATCCTACATATATGTACATCCATCCTACATCATGTTGTTAAAATAATATAAATATTATTATTTATATATAATATATATTATTTTAACATCATTTGATGATAGTACTTTGTATAATGATTTATTAGCTGGTTATCTAACATTAATACTCCAGGTTGAAGTTAATGTAGGTATGTTTGTTTTTGACGTGGCTAATACTGGTTATGATTAGCTCATTAGGACTATACATGCTAGTACGACAATTGTTTAGTACAGAGCAATGACAAGTATACACTGCAAACTAGGAGACTTGGAGGCTTATGATAACGACATAAGATTTCAATTTGAGTGTTTGATTATTAAATTGATTATGTTTCACTCCGTGGACCAGTTGACGAAGCTATTTAGGTCTCAGGCTTGGAAGACATAGATTCGATTCCAGACTTTTTCAAACCGACACAAAAATCTAAATCATAAATTTAAATATTGTGTACTATAACTGTTCAATTGTTATTTCCGTAACCCGCTGAAACTCAAAACTTAAAGTACACAAGTTGTCCTAGTCTTATAAAGTAACGCCGTTTCATAAAAGGCTTTAAGAGATAAACATTGGGATACAGGTGGGTTTCGTAGGATATGAGACAGTATTTTTGACTTCATATGTTTTTCATACGTTGCCACGCGTAAACACCTGCAGAATTAACAAGGGTTCGCATGTGGCTGACTTAGTGAAGGAACACACTAAAAAAAAAGCGACCAGTTCGACCAAAGTTTATTTTCTGTATTTACGCGATGTTATTTCGGCACAGTGTTATCAGTTATTTAGATGTGTTGTTTGTTTTCTGAGTTAATAACAAAAAAAAAAAACACTTTTCAAATTGTATAAATCAAATAGCTTTTAATATTAATCTTTTACCACATTTAAAAATTACATTGAATTATTGTCCTTAAAATTATTCTCAACATGGAGATAAACACGTTAGCCATTTTATATTGATAGAAAAACTACTATGTACGGTACGTGCTTCGTACTGATTTTGTGCTTGAACTTCACATACACCGTCCACTAAATAAAATATGTAGTCCGAACGAACCTTGAATTTTTTTATTGTATAGATGACAACGAAAAATGCTACTTATTTTTATAACTTAAGAAGATATATTACTACGAGCGGCGGCCGCTACTCTGTCCGCCTGGAATTCGGTTTCCGTGCAAATAGTGTCGTACCTACTATAGCTTAAAGCCTTCCTCGACTAATAGTCTATTAAAAGCAGAAACATTTTTTCAATTCAAACCAGTAGTTCCTGAGATTAGCGCGTTCAAACAAACAAACAAATAAACTCTTCAGCTTTATTATATTAGCATAAAATAATGTATTTTTCATCAAACGTCGTAGGTACGTTTCGTATACCTCTAGAATTAACGAGGGTCAGTCTTTGGCTGACTTACAAAGCTCGGTGACGTTAGAATGAGGGATGCCAGATTTGCACCGGATTATGGAGAAAAGCGATCGTTGTGGAAATTAACTATCTTCTTGCTAAGCTGTAGTTTTTTGAAGAATACCTGTTTGCCCTTTATATAAAACTAGTTTAGACGCGCTTTGACCGCGTTATCAAGATTGACGGGCAAACATCCAAACAGACAAACTTTCACATTTTAATATTGCTAAGATGACATTTTACATATTTTTTTTACAACATTTTTTTCTCTATTTGCTGAAGTCGAGTCTCGCTAATGGTTAAAATAGAATCTACAATATTATTTTGAAGGTGTTTGACTATTTATTGCGCCGTCGCGGTGATATTTTTATATCATTGGAGCCAATTTAACTACCTCGTGACAATTATTTATGATTTATTTTATGTCATAACTGTTTAGTGTAAAGATTTTGGTTCCCCTTTACTTTTTTACCTTCAGTATTCACAATTTACATTCACTGGTAACTGTTAGTAGGGAATCAATTTGTTATTAATTAACTTAGTACATCTGCAAAAAAAAAAAGAATTTTCGAAATCATTTTGTTCAGTACATTTTTCTTCCATTTTCAGAGCACTTTAAAAGATCGCAGTTTTCTTACTCTTATCTTAAAATGCATATTGCTAAGCCCGAAACTCAAGGGGATTACTCAAGATCTGAACAGGTCGTAAGGAAATATCCCAGATGAACAATGCAGTGGGAAAACAAAATATTAAATGGTGTCTCCTTACAAAAATGGTTGAAGTATTTTTGTATCTCGTTTCTTGACGCTTTGTTTCAGTACAAAGTGCTTTTGGTTTTTTATTAAGTATTTTTTGTTGTTGTTGGTATTACCGTGGTACGGTGATTCTGAAATATCAGGCTGTAAGAAGATCGTCTTAATGTTTTTCAACCACCGTATTTTTACGCATGTTTGTACAATGCGTAGACTCAATATAAATATTCTTAATTTATTTTTAGCACGTGATTGTCTTCGTTTTTGAGGAGATAAAGACTACAGCTGTATAGCATAGCCATAATGTTTTCTATAAATACATTCTAACGCAGAATTTTAAATGACAGTCTATATTCGTGTTTTACTTATCACGCTATGCTTGCTTGTGAAGTGCCCATTAATGAAATTAAGGGATTAATATTTAGGCCACGTGTTTACCATAATTAGTTACAATAATCCCATTAGGTCGAATTCAATTTTGGGTATATTCATAGTTTGTGCTATTGTCCATAAATTATATATTTTTAAAAGTAAACGCTGGAGAATGCCCTCAATCTGATTATTGTAAGTCTACCATTCTAGGCATTTTACATTTACAAGTACCTACCTATGTATAATGAGAATGTAAAACACAATTTTTATGGCCGCGTGTACTGCGATTGGTTAATGATGATGATGATGACTTTATTTTTGAAGGTAAATCTGATTGTTTTTAAATTGGCTACGGGCTATCATCAGTGTTTCAACTGCCTGCCTGTCAATAAATAAATTAATTTTATCTCAAATTCCTACATACTAGTACTGCCACGCGTCAACATGCCGTCGCATATTCCAGAGCTGAACTCCACCACTGACGGAAATCTTGCTTTATCATTCACAATAATTAAAAATACAAGTGAAAATAAACCATTTCAAGGAACGGGCCGCGTGCCTGCCATCTCAGACAGCGTTTCCTGGCGTACCATGAGCGCAGATTTATGTGCCGCGGTTGACTCGTTTCAACGTCGCTCGAGAAACGGACCTGATAACATTCATTGTACTTGGTTTACGGTAGTTATAAGCATAGATTGTTAGTTGAGGAATGGGGAATCTATCGTCCGTGGTTTAGAGAGTTGTTGCCACAGTTTCACCGTGTGGTATTTGAGTGAGAGAGCAAATTACTTACTTAATTTTGCTACTTTTATTTAAGGTCAAAAACGTAAGATTCTTGGGAAATCTATATGAATTACAAATAGGGGACGTCAGATGTATGTTCTCGCAAATATTTTTTTAAGTATCAATAAGCTGTAATAATTTGTTTAAAGTAATCATGTTATGATGATTTGTGCTTATTTTAGTATGAAAACATATTGACTGACAAACATTGTCAAAGCTTGGCGATTGGAAGAAAGACCTATCGAGTTTTTCATTCCAAAGTTAGTAGAGGAAAAATGTGTAGTTTTACATTTATTGATTACGACATATACGTGATTGTCTGAGCCCTACTTGAAAAATATTATTCTTGTTTGAACTTTTTTTGCACTGGACGAGGAAATTGTATTTGTTTTTGTTAAATTAAACGCACAATATATCTCCGTTTCTGTCTAAAAATAATTAAAAGCTCTTCTCTTGTCCTCAGGAAACCCACTAGCAACAGCAACAGGCACCATCACCCGCGTGTCTGCTGTCATAGGGGGGGAGGCAGAGCTGCCCTGCGACTCCAGGCCTCCGAACCGCAATGACAGCCTGCTACTCGTCGTCTGGTATCGAGATGACAATCCTGTGTACAGGTGAGTCATGTTTTAGACTTTTGCGTTGCATTATAACTTATTTTATTTAACGGGTCTAAACGCGATATTTTTTATACTTATGAAATTATCACCGAAATATTCACGGCACATAAAAATGTGGGTGACAATTAAATAAGTGACGAGTTGGGGGTATTAGAAAAAAATTCAAAACCGCGCCCGAGCAGGGGACGCCCCACATCACCAGTCCGCTGGCGACTACGGTTGTTGCAACGCAGCCGAAACGTCAAGCAGTAAGTAGTACACATATACATACTACATTATTAATATCGCGTTTAGTCCCGTTAAATAATATTAGTGTTATAAGTCAAGTTAAAGTGTCAACTTCATACTGTAGACAGAAAATGGCAGACATTACAAACTTATCTTTCATCTTCTATCGGATGAATGATGAATTTCACTCTTATCGTACAAGCAGGTGATTAAAACCTGCAATGTCCTAACCAAACTGGGGACACCAACACAAAGTAAAAGTGTTCCCTTTGGCATACGAACCCACGACCTCCGAGGTTTGAGACCAGCGCTCTTACCATTACACCACGGAGCCAGTTATAAATGCTAGTAACCATCTTAACTTATAATGAAATTAGCTTTGAAGTTTGCTTAACATTTAGTACTAAACGAGGAAAAAAAATAACTGGAATAGTGGATAGCGTATTTAAAATAATAAAAATAGCTAGATAAGAACTTTATCCTTGCCGCAGTGAGTGCAATTCAAGAATATCCGGCACTTAAACGTCTAGAGAAAATGTGTGGCCTCGAGAATCTGTGAACCATTCTCGGCGAAAAGTTTTGTTTAAGGTTAACATTTTAAGCTTCCAGCATCTCATTTCTTAACATTTTCACAGAAAAGAAGATTGAGAAAATGTTTTGAAATTGTATGTGTTTAATCACGTAGATTTTGAACGGTGTTGAAATTTGTTTTGAAATGGAATCCGTTGCGAATATTATTCGATCTATGACACGACCGTAGAGAGATCAGGCGCAAGAGCAAAGGCTTTATGTACATTCTGAAGCACGGAGGAGCACGAGATAAAAAACTTCGGTCACCCATCCGATGACTGGCCTCTGCTAAAGTTGCTTCACTTTGCAATTGCAGGCCGAGCTAACTAAGCACTGCGCCATCGAGCCCCTCAGTTGCAGCTCAATAGTTCGCGTAAAGACGTTGTGCTAATTACTCCTACTTTTTCCTACATACGGTTCTAACTAACGCCCAACTTAACGTAAGTTTGGTTCGCTATCAAAATTCGATCTAAATTAAGTTGTGCAAAGGGGTGAATAGATGCTGTAACTTAAAGCTCGGTCTTAAACTCCTGTTCTCTTTGAAAACATGTTCACTTAGAGAAGTTGTAGAAGATGGTAAAATTTACGAGTACTTGATTAGTTAAATATTGTGCATTTTATTTGGTATTGTAGTGAGACAAAGATAATTATGATGAACAGTCTGAAACTGACTCGAAATCGATGTTTGGGAGTTTTGTTGAGTAGAAGAAAGTTTTAAAATAATTTGAAATCTATAATATCTTCTGTATGAAAATAAAAATAGCATTTCAAAAATATCTAGCCAGTCTAACTGTTACTATCATACCGAATATTAAAATAACCAGCAAAAATTACGATCGTAGAATTATATTTAAGGTTATCTGTAGTATTATTTCCTTTTCAATATTATTTAATATAAATTTCTAAATAATGTATATGTACTTCATAAATTTATATATAATACGTGTGCTTATTCCGCACTGAAATGTAACGTAACTCCAACATTAAAAGCATAAGTGTTCATAAAATCGTATAAAATTCGTATTACTCTCAGCGAGTAATCTGCTTTTAAATCTTAAAAGATCGCGGGCATTAAGACGAAAAATTTCGAGAAACTCTTGTGTAATCCAGATTAACGGTCCGTGCCTGCAGATAGGAGTACTACAGTTGAACTATTTAATTATGGTTTCGTTTTAAGATTGGAAAGGAAAATATATTGCGTTTTTTAAGACACACTTTGTATTGCTAAGATTTAGGTAGTGGGAAAATAAAGTTTATCTTCATTTAGAAGAGAAAAGTATTGTGCAATATACTCGTACGTGCTAAGAATAGCGGAGGATCACCGAAGTCTAACATGCTCATAAATCTAATAATTTTATTATTAAAATTTATCTTTCCAACAAGTGTTCCTCACTTCAATAACCCATGGATAGACAAAGACATCTTACTGATAAGATATTGAACAAAATATAAAATGTTATTTTCCAAAATACATCCACTAATATGAATAGAAAAAATTGGCCAAGTGCGAGTCGGGCTCCCGCACTGAGGGTTCCGTAAAAATTGTATTTTTGACGTATTAAAAAAACTACTGAATAGATTTCGTTCGAACCAATTTTCGTTGGTAGTTTTTATGGTAATGTACATTATATAATTATTTCAGTTTTATCATCCTCTTATTTTAGAAGTTAGAGGGGGCGGGACACACTTTTTTCCACTTTGGGAGGGTCTGTCACGCAAAGTATTCACTTTAGAAAAAAAGTGATATTAGAAACCTTAATATAATTTTTAAAGACCTATCCATAGATACCCCACACGTATATTTTCAATGAAAAAAAATATTTTCAGTTTCAGTTCTGACTATGGGGACCCCCCACTATTTTTATTTTTTTCCTATTTTCGTGTGAAAACCTTGTTGCGGTTCACAGAATACATCCACTCACTAAGTTTCAACAGTATAGTACTTATAGTTTCGGAAAAAAGTGGCTGTGACAGACTGGCGGACAGACAGACAGACAGACATGACGAATCTATAAGGGTTCCGTTTTTTTGCCATTTTGGCTACGGAACCCTAAAAATTAAGTAAGGTATTTTGTGTACGAGTATTAATTCTACACGAATATAATCAACTTTTTTCTGCAATATCTATGTTGGGCCTAAAGATCCTCAGTAGTTATACAACAAACGATAATACTAATTAATCGGATTAAGGATTATTTATAGCTATCCATCCATATCCGTATAGAATATTCAATGTGTTCGTACAAAAACGAGTTTCTCGTATTGCTATTTGCAGACACTACCCTTTAGTATAGTGTAGTCATTCATTATTAATTAGGAGCTGTTCTTTGTATTTATAGGATCTATAGAATTTTGCGAATGATAAATATTAATACTACTTATGAGCGTTATTATTAAAAATATTATAATAGGTAAAGACCGAATACTATTGAAACGGTGTTGATCACAAATGCTTGGTAAATAATTAAGTAACCTCTTAAAATTACAAATATTATACGCCCACTGAATAAGTTTAGTATATTAAATGTACTAGAGGCTCCGTCCGCGTGGTTTTTGGTTAAAGCTTTCCTCGACAAACGAATGGACTATTCAACTCAAAAATATTTTTTCATTTGAACCAGTAATTTCTGAGATTTGAGATTAGCGCGTAACAAACAAACCCTTTATTTTTTTTTATTTTATTAATATAGATTTAATCTTTGTATTTATAAATACTTTAAATATTTGTAGGGCTCATAATTGGATATAGGTAGGTAATACAAATGCGAATAAAGTGTTATCCTTGAAAACCAAATTGTTCAATAAATATTGTAACTTTAACAAGTTTCTTTTTCTTCAGTACACAAAGCATTTCACTTATTTTACGGTTTGTTTTTGAGTTCGATTGAACACGAGTAAAAATATACAACATTATCATGATTCTCGCTCAACCATTTGGATACAAGAGCTGCCTAGCTCTTTACATTTACTCCGAAATTCTGATAAATTGCTACTTAGAACCCCAGACGAAAGTTAGCAGGTAGATAAATTATATTTTTACAGGTAACGGGAAGATACAGTTGATTATAACGAATCCCGCCCAGAAAGGGACGGATCCCTTTTTTCGTTCGACCCAAAATTCGTATAGCATAAAATTCATCGGAAAACTCATGTACGCAAGTAATTTCTCGTCCTTTCTGTACATAATGTAGCAGATGATATAAATTTGATTGTATGAAGCACTTAAATTTTTTTTTGTAGGTTCGTGACGATGTGATCAGAATGTAACTTTGATCAATAAGTCAATTGAATTTGAATCTTATTTATAGTAATAAAATATTTTTTTTATTTAAAAGCCTAGTTAGGATATTTGGAAAAACCAAAAATCAACAAAGGATTTTTGACATATCGATTTACGCCCAAAGACCTAGACGAATTTAGTCTATCTTAGCACCAGAATACTCCAAAAGAATCATTTTAAAATACATCCCTTTAAAATCTCTTAGATTTCATAGTTATTCTGTTTAATAATCTTGAAACTACAAGGAATTTAGAAGCAAAACCACCATTTCACAAAGACTGTTTAGTGATTGTACAAGTTCGTAGGTATTTTACGCCCAAAATTACGAAGCTAATATTAAATGGAATATTGCAATATTTCAGCTTAATTTTCCTTTTACAGAACATTGATAATGTATAATTAAACGAGCTTCAGTTTACCTTTTCTTATAATAACGTAATTTAGGAATTCCGTGGAAACCTGAGCGCTACAATTAATATTTTAAGGTAAAAAAGAGAACAGTGAACTTAATTTACAACGGAATTTATAATAGTCTTTGGAATTCGCAAATTATAAAAATCATAGCTCTTATAATATTGTTACTTATTATCAACCTTAGTCCTTGGGATAACAGAGAGATCATAGATCTATCGCATGTCTGATATTACGGATTTTAGTCACAATATTCAATATTATTAATTTAAATAGACATGATAGTTATCAACACAGAAATAAACATCAAAACTTAAAATTTTCAAGGTAAACATTTGTACCTATTAATTCTCTAACAATTGTTGTTATTAAAATAAAAGTTACACCTTTCAAACGTTCTAGAATAACACCAGTCAAACGTATAACAGAATATTCTTCATAATTCGTAAATCTATTTTCATGGAAACCCTAAGAGTTCACATGTTTCAAATAAATCTCAAAAATGAGCGTGAAAGGTTATGGGTGACTGAATCGGATTCTGTTATACCTCGTGGCGTGATATAAAAATGGATTCTATCAACTGAACGCTTCACAAAGGCGAAGGGTTAAAGTCCTTTAAGTCCACGTAGCATGTACTTGTAAGCTGATATACTCCTTTATTACATAGTCGTAGATTTACTGCTTAGTTTAAGAAATTGTCTTTATTATGACACTTATGTATATTATTTAACGGGACTCTCTCTACCTCCTGCCCAACAACTATGCTGGGCAGGAGGTAACTTGCTGTTCCTAGAATCTCCATTCATTGCTTCTTACGATACCTACGTAAATAATTATTTTGAAAGTTACTTATGGCATCTTTGTAGCTACACCCAAAACAATTTAGTGAAAGAAGATATGTTTTATTTTTCTATTTGAATTAGATCATTTCAACTACTTCCTCCTCTTTCCTTGGATCGTATTCCTCAAGGATGAGGGTCGTGACCTCCCTTATTCATCACTCTTTTGTGGAAAGTCTTCCTCCATCCTCATCTGTCGCCATCTGAATGTATGGCGTTGTAGGGAATGGAGTCGAGTTTGATGCGGATTTGATCAGACCAACGTATCGGCCATGCGGCCTTTTTTCATTTACTTTGCCAGTCACGAAGAGCTTATCTAAGTTGTCGCCGTCTTCACCAAATACTACCTAACTAGTTACAGATGATCTAGTAAAATAATATCAGGCATTTTTTCCAAACGACACAAACAATTTTTCTGTTATTAAAACAATCATACCGGCATGAAACGATGGAATAAAAAACCAGCGCGTGACCTAACACACCTTTACTTCCATGTTTTTATATTTAATATTATTTACGATGCTCTTTACTCCATAAATAATAAAACAAGTCAGATTTATAGTAAAAACTTTACGTTTTAATATACTCGTACGAGAATTGTTTTTCATCGTACTAGTGTATTTTTCTTTTAAATAAATGTGGTGAAAATGGTTTCCATCGTTGAAATCATAATTATTTTCTTTAAAATATCAAGTTACAGTAATTTTTCGATATTACTTTTGACTATTTCGTGTACGTTCTTGGTGACTATTTCTTGGCTACAACATTGAGTTCTTGTTTTTTCAATATGATGCAGTTTTACTTATCAAGCACTAGTACTTATCAATCTATACCAATATTATAAAGAGAAAAGATTTGTATTTAGGTATGTAACAAATAAACTCAAAATATAATGGATATTTTTCAATTTTTTTTTATTGTTTGGGAATATATCTCTGAATATCATACGCTATGTTTATATTAAGTAACATTTTTACCCCTGCAAAGCTAGACGAGACCTCTCTAGGCTCTAATAAATACGAGTATTAATGCCATATCCCACTCTTGCAGTATTTGAACCCAACGATCTATCAACTATCATTTCTTCCTTTTCAAAAATACGGGAAAATGTAAACAGACACAAATGCAGGGAGGGTTGGGTTTTATAGGGTGTTTAGATGATGTATGTTTCGCCCGTAAAGACTGAGCTCATCCATCAAAAATGTCGCTAACGCCAGCTGTCTTGTGGCTGAAGGGAATACATAAAAATATATTAACAGCTATACTGGAGTTCCGTTTTATTTATTACGTTTACTTTTTAGTGTTCCGTAGCCAAATGGCAAAAAACGGAACCCTTATAGATTCGTCATGTCTGTCTGTCTGTCCGCCAGTCTGTCACAGCCACTTTTATCCGAAACTATAAGTACTATATTGTAGAAACTTGGTGAGTGGATGTATTCTGTGAACCGCAACAAGGTTTTCACAAGAAAACAGAAAAAAAATTGAGGGTCCCCATAGTTAGAACTGAAACTCGAAATAATAATTTTCATTGAACATACACGTGTGGGGTATCTAGGTACGGAACCCTCAGTGCGCGATTCCGACTCGCTTGGCCAACTTTTTTTTGCTGGTTAAATATCGCCCGCGCGTGGGACGAAGTATCGTTAAATTATGAAGCCATTTGAATTAAGACTTGATCGTTTACGTGGGAAGGTATTTGCCTCGCGGGAATATCCGAGGCTAATGAACATAATTTTTCCCACTCACTCCTACGAGTATTAGCCGTCGGTCCTATGTTTCTTTTGTTTCCCGGTTGATTTCAAGCATTTCATGGTTAAGCTACCTCTAAACGCACATATTTATAACATTATCTCCTTCCCCTAGAACAAGCAGATCGATAGTGCAGGGATTATTGTTACAATACAGCTACTAAGCCTGTCTACTACAGTACGATGATCATTAATCTCGTGGGATTATTATATAAAACAGCTACTAATACATAAATAAATAAATTCCATGGACTAACCCCAAACTAAGCTCAAAGCTATGAAAGCTAGGGAACGGTTAGATACACTTAGATACTTATATACACATCCATGACTCGAGTGCAAATGCCGATTTTCATGATACAAACATTTGCCTCTAGCGGTATTTGAATCCGCAACCCGTTTAACCCAGGGTCTCCAACAACTAGACCAAAACGGGCCAGTTAGTAATGTACAAGTATTCACAGTATCATGAAAGCAGAATATAGAATTGATTATATTTGCGTCAAAAAAATATCAGAATGAATTGATTAGTCTTGTATTTTCAGCCATATTCATTCTTTGCGTAGTTAATATTTCATCGGAATCAAAAACACTACGATATCTTCGATTCATGATTGATATCAAACGTCGCAGACTCGACCGACAGTTATTATTAGCTCGGTAAAATAACTTTACTATCACAACAAGATTGAAATCAGTACATACTTCTAAGAAAAAGCTTATAAAGATATTTCCACAACGTATAACTTATTTCCTATCCTAATATCATATTTTCTTAAATAAATTCAAATTGCCAAAGTGACTTGAGCAGAATTGATGTTGATAAATTATTATTTTATCCCACGCGCCCTGTAAATAAAATCAACGTTCCACAAATTGGTATTCTGATTATAGTCCCTATTATCTTTGAGTATTCCTAAGCGTTTTGTTCTACTAATATCGTCTGAGTATGAATCTAGGTCGACGGAAGGTTTCCGCGGCCCCTCATTTCTCAATTCGCCCATTGTCGTAATATGACGTAAACAACACATACTGCGAATGAGTTCGCTTATTACGCAATCGGGAAAAATAACCGTAGTAATAATAATTACACGCAACACGACCCATAGAGACGATAAATGTATTCATCGGGGCGAAACTGACCCTTGCGTAAGCGAAGTACGCGTTAAGTTGAGGAAAACGGGGCCAGCGTCGAATCCCTATGGGACCTCTGTTAATTTGTCTCGTTCGCTTAGGGCACCGCGGGCTGACAACCGAAACGTTAAGTGAAACGGATATATTGAAAGTGACGCGCAGCCAATACATCAATTGAAAATTGATGTCATTTCCCAAGCCTTTATCTAGGGAAAATTAATCGCAGGGCGGCCGTTCCCACTATTAACCACCCGGCTTAATGTACCCACTACTATTAAATTGATTCGTGCCTTAATAGTGACTAGTTCGTTGTAATTTAAAATCATGGAAGGACTAGATATCCTAGATTCAAATTTCAGGACAGACCAGGCATTTATACTTCTTACTCATAAGGGCTTCGTGCCCATTTATGTAGCAAAACCTTGATTTCAAATAGTGGAGGCCTTTGTCCTGCAGTGGGGTATTAATAGGCTGATACTTTACTTTAATTATACTCGTAAGGCATTGATTTATCCTACGTCAAAATACAAAAACAAATCATAGTGACAAACTTGTTACTATTTTGTGTGATAGTTATTATAACATTAATTTCAATTTAAAATATTTGCTTAAACTTTCTTACAACAATGCTCTATGTATTAGTTTGCTTCAACAAAAATTAACAATCGTTTAGTTATAGATTTAAAACAAAATATTCATTTTTTGTCAGAGTTAAGGTTAGTTATCGACTTTATTGGCGCTTAAAGAAATATATAAAAATTGACAGCGTGACCGATACATCAATTAAAGTGTTAAAATTTTAACAACGCAAAATATTGTCATACCATGTAGGCTTATCATTTCATAGGCACTGTTAATGAAAATAATAAAATTCTGTTTTTATTTTCATCAGACTTTGTTAATTTGCATGGAAAGCTCAAACTCAGACGTTTTATTAATGCGAGCAACAGAAAACCATTATGTATCGTATGAAACAATGTTTTCACCACTCCCGTGTAAAAGTCTAAGTTCCGACAATTGACATATTGTTATGAAGGGATTCCCCAAGGTCTTGGACTTGTTTGCCTGTCCGTAGAAGTAGAACAAATGATTACTTTAGTTGTATCATCTCTAAGTCGTTTAATACTTTTTTTTCAAGAAAACTTTCTTATATAACAGTTAGGGTTATCATTAACAATTTGAATCAGATAAAAATTTACTGGTGGTCAGTCTGGTCAGTCAGTCCATTAAAAAATACCAAACCGAAGTATTTCGGATCACATTAAGATAATTCACGACGGACTAGGCATCATGTATTTTCCGTATCTCTACTAATATAATAACCGATTTTGATGACATTTGGCTCAGGCATTCTTTAGACCCTGACAAAGCATAATAGGCTACCTTTTATTTCGAGAAATAAGGTTGTGAAATACACGCGGACGAAGTCGCGGACAGCCGCTGGTTTCTGTATAAATATATCGTTAGTTCTAAATCATACGTTCACACAATAAGGCGTCTACAACTTCGCCCTTACATAATTTCTGTCACGCATTGTAACACGGTCATTTCATCCGATTTACGCACCGTATAATTCATACGGCTTGTTATTAAGCACACCGCCCCCACAGCTGATACGATAAATCTCTGTCTAATGAGGATTTGTTGCATTTACTGCGTATAAAATCCATCACGGTTAATACGCGGTACTGTGACAGCATAATACCCGATGTTATCAAAGAATATCACTGAATAAATACGCGTGCGGTGAAATAGGGTGGTATAAATAGCGCTTCTATTTGATTTTGTGACTAGGGAATATTAGGTACCGAATTTTGTATTGTTCTTGTATGTTCTTCTTTTTAACGAGTCTTCTCTTGTGCTTAAGTAAGGAAAATACATTAAAGGTACAGACTCCCATTCATTCATTATTTGCGATTTTGTAGGGTATATTCGATTTTTACACATTTTTAAAATGGTTATTATAATGATATAGCTTTTGGTCCCTCGTTTGACTTCAAAAGACTAATTTAATAATTTATCAAGTTTCGGATACATTATTATTATTTACAATCTCAAAGTCAGAAATTATTAAATTCCCCGGAGGACAAACTCGCATAGTAAACTAACAGACATTCCTTAAGATAAGTTTTAAACTCATTTTCAAGAATGACTCGCAACTGGTATAATAAGTACTCCATGGTTGATAGATGCTTGAAACTTTTTAGCATATGGACGACGGTACGAGCGAGTTGCAAATTCTGCCTTAAGAACCCAGTGAATTATTGTGCAAAACTTCTGTCCTTATAAGTGATGTTTTGGATTGTAGTATTCGTATCCGCGGATATCCACCGAAAAAAAATACATATTCGTATCCGCTATTTTTCACGTGGATCTTTTTTACGCATCTATTCTCTACAAAATTTTCAATTGATAGGATAAAATCATGTACATACTCGTATGTAGAAATTAAGATAGAAATGGAATTAATCTTAGGCTACCCAGTGTCACACTGAACTATGTATAAACACAAAAAAGTAATATCCGCGGCAAATGGAAAATGTCCTGCGTGTTGTTGCGGTGAGTGAAATGTCAATTTTATCGTTTCAAGGCCACTCGCGCCTATACCGATTGCATGATCCGTATCCGCGAATCTTGACACCGAATATCGCGTTTTTGGATCTATATTTAAAGCGATCCGGCACAACACTAGTCTTGATGTTGTGTTTAATTAATTTGGTAGTGCATGCATACATGCATACTAAAGACAGTGTGAAGAACTTATAATGCACGCAATTATGAATGTCATTAAGCACATTTTGTAGCCATGTGCAAATATTATGAATGCGGTTAAATAAACAAATGAAGGTAAAAGGTACTGCGTTTATAATGGATTTACCATAGTTAAAATACTCATTTTACTGTCTAGCTACTTTAGAGGACCCGACATTTTTATCAGCAAAAGCATCGCATAACGCTATTAAAAATACTTTTCAAATGTTTCGATCTCAAAACATCCCTTTGACAGTCCGGTACAATAATTGTCACTAAAAATGTTTTCATTCAACCATCGTGAAAATACTGCAGTGGATATTTGAAGCGTTTTCCCGTTATTTTGTGTCATTCGGTACACTGCCTTTCTACGCTTGGCTGATTTTGTTTTACAGAAGTTGTACAGAAAATATCCTCGATTCGGTATGGGAATATGATTTAAAATATATCTTATTTATTTAAGCCAGGTCAAAGTTGTAATAAGGGTCCTTTGACAGTAAATTATGTTTCTGTTTTGGTACTTAAGAATGTTGTATTAAATTTATGTTTTATTACGATTTTGCTTACTCTTTAATCGGAGAAGTTGATAAGGGTACGTGTGAAGATGAGGTAAAATTTTATACTAAAACATATTATAAATGAATCATTTATTAACACATCGCCTACGCACATACGCCTCACACAATGCCCCAATGGTCTTGTTATTCTATGTGGCGCTAGGCGTGGGGCATGACCTCTTGTTGGAAATCATGGTGTGATCCATGGTTGCTAACCAGAGTCCTGGGAGGGAGAGGGAACGTGAGTATGATCCTCTATCTGACACTTCCCGGTGTAGAGGGCCAGGCAAAGGAGGGCGTGCTCTATTACTCTGCTAAGCTCGATATGACGCGTAAGTTTATTTTTCTGCATTCAAAATTTTAGACCTATCCTAGATGAGAGGATATGCCCTATGCCCATACCACAAAAGGTTCCCATAAAATCGAGTAATAAACTATTTGCTCTCAAAAACGTCGACCTGCCAAACTTTTCACAATTAGATTCACCCTTGATGGCCTCATGGTATTTTACATAAAGAACTCAACAATGTTAGAGGGCAACGTGAATTTTCCAATTTAATTCTTCCTAAGCTGCGGGAAGTTGATGCCAGTACTTTTTATATTAGTAAGTGGATTATGTACTTTATGTTTTGAGGACTTTCTGCTTTCGAGTATTTTAATAAAACAAGATTATTATTTTGCAAGGCAAGATATCCAATTTATGGTGTGGGCGTTTTACTTGTTCCGCATATTGAATGTTTCCACGTACTTTAAATGATTTCGATCGGTTGTTCACGGAATAAAATGTGTTTTCATTTTCGAAGTACTGATTGACTTGTTTTTAATCTCCTTATTCGACATAAATGACATCTACGTTTGTGAAATTATCTTAATTATTTGTAACCACGCCCTCACATTTCAGATTAAAATTATTAAAAGCTACATGGAAACGGTACTTTTCCTGTAAACATTTATTCGTATTATAAATTAACTAGCAGCTGCCCGCGATTCCGTCCGTTAAGGCTTTCTCAAAAAATGGACTATTCAGCCTTATTATATTAGTAAGTATATAATATAGACTTTAAAAACGATAACACGTTCATTGATTTCATTTTAATTATTGTTGAAGTTTAACAAACAATTTGATGGTAAATCCATCGTAACAGCACAAGATAAATTAACACAAATTACAGAGAAAATATTTCCATACAAAACATTTTAATGAGAGTTTGTTATTTATTATGTAAACAAAAAGGGTGCGTCGTCCATTTACGTGTAAAAACGCAACCTTGAAAATAAACTATGTTGAAACATACAATGCCGTTACGTGCAATAAACTTTTGATTATTATTAACATGACTCCGCAACCATGGTTCAAAGAAATATTACCTACATCAATTTTAACTTTTCTTCCAAAGGTCCAACTTAATTTATTTACCTCCACGAAGTTCAATCTTGTAAATAATGCAAGTTTTAGTGAAAAATAAATCGCGTAAAATTAATATTCTTTCGGTTGCCTTTATATTTAATTACTTAGTCTGTTGGAATCGGAAGTAAATTGTCAAAATGTTCTGAAGTCACGTTATTAATAAACACTTATTCTATAGGACCTGCATTTCAAACCGTGCGTTTGGCCGCTTTGTCAAGATTCTTGTTTTATTCCATTTAGGCATTGGAGCATTTAATCAGGATATAAAATATCCTATCACTTTCCTTTTCTTTTAACTTTCCACTATCCTCGTCTGTATACCAAATTTCAACAAAATCCGTTCAGCGTGGTTGACGGATAAAAATCCTTACAAACAAACTTTCACAATTATAGTAGGTATGAAAATAAAACCCTGAAAAAAGTGCCAGTGACGCGATTCCATATTACTCATTAATCATTTTAACCATACATCTTTGAATTCAGTGTTTCGTCCCATTGGGACGAACGCAAAGTGGGACGAAACACTGAACGAGTCATAAATAACATCAACTACGAATTGAAACCAATACTTTTTAGGGTTCCGTAGCCAAAATGGCAAAAAAACGGAACCCTTATAGATTCGTCATGTCTGTCTGTCTGTCTGTCTGTCTGTCCGCCAGTCTGTCACAGCCACTTTTTTCCGAAACTATAAGTACTATGCTGTTGAAACTTAGTGAGTGGATGTATTCTGTGAACCGCAACAAGGTTTTCACACGAAAATAGAATAAAATTAAAAAAAGTGGGGGGTCCCCATAGTCAGAACTGAAACTCGAAATTTTTTTTTTCATTGAACATATACGTGTGGGGTATCTATGGATAGGTCTTTAAAAATTATATTAAGGTTTATAATATCACTTTTTTCTAAAGTGAATACTTTGCGTGACAGACCCTTCCAAACTGCAAAAAAAGTGTGTCCCCCCCCCCTCTAACTTCTAAATGAAGAGGATGATAAATCTGAAATAATTATATAATGTACATTACCATAAAAACTACCAACGAAAATTGGTTCGAATGAAATCTATTCAGTATTTTTTTTAATACGTCAAAAATAGAATTTGTACGGAACCCTCAGTGCGGGAGTCCGACTCGCACTTGGCCAATTTTTATTTTATGGAATGAAAGTTTAACCTACTTAACGCTTTTCTACTACCAAAAGTTAGTAAGGCCAACTATGTTTTGTGCCTCACGTTACATATTTTACTAGAAATACTGTTACTTAATGCGTTTCTATCTTCACCGCGTAACAAAACGGCAAACACCGGGAGACACAGCTCAAAATATTCCAACCGCGACCCACTTCACACATGTGGGCCCTATCTAAATTTTACATAAAGCCCCGAAAAATTTGCCGGTGACGCGATCCGGCGCATTGCGGTACCGCAAATATTGTGACAACCGCCTCGACGAACGGAATCGAGCGTTATATTTCAAAGTTTGTCTTGCATGAGAGGGCGAACTCGAACAATTTGCGGTAACTTCGAAGAGTGAATTCTTCCACTTCCACCTACAGTACAGGTTTTGATTTTCCAGTCGTTTGTAAGTCAATTGTGGGAGCACTTTTCCCTTCATGAATACTTTACATTTATTGGATAAAGTTTTGGAAGTGAAACTTTGAATTTCGGAATGGAAGCCTGGGAAAAATTCAGGTAAAGGCTTTTATGAGCATTCTAGTTAATCAGAGTACCTATGCTTGCACCATAATCCAGGACTGTCTTTACCATTGGAAAGGCTGCTTTCAAATATTCGTATCCCTAAGCTCGAGACTCAGAGCAATATTCGACTATAGCTATTCCGTACAGCCCGATTTCTTACCGATATTTTCTGTTACTGTGTTGCAGTGAAAGACTCTTGAAGAAAAATTTAAAGTAATCTCACTGATTTTAGCAGACGTTTCTGTAAGAACTTGAAAAGTGTCAACAAATTAATAGTCTAACTATAATTCATTTCACCTAAGATGATCTCTGTGACAGGTGAACTTCTTGTACAAAATTAAACTTTATTTCAATGCTATAAGTTTCACGAGCTTTGTTAATGATTTTTTTGTTTGAAGGCAAATCATATGCGGGATAATCTTAGCTGATTTACATTTAGCAAATATAGGTAGGTACACCAAAGTTATGATAATGAAATGAAATATATTTATTGCAGGTACAATATTAATGATAAAACTAAGAATGAGTATGTCTGTGCCGATTTTGATAAATTAGCCTTCGATGGACGTTTCTTTATCTAGAAATAGGACAATTAATTAGGAACCAAAATAGTGTGGGTAGACCGATGACGCAAACAATAATGGATAACAATTCCTAGGAACTTAGCTATTTCTATAACTGCCTGAATATTTTTAATAAGTGGTTTTGGTACCCAACCCCAGAATAATACCGGCTTTCTTAAATCAAGTGATTAATCTAGCATCCTAAGAAAAACGAGTTACTCAGATTTCGCCCTGAGTTTTTTTGTTTGGCTGTTTAAACGCGCTTATCTCAAAACTACTAGATCGAGTTTAAAAAAATGCGTTGGATCGCCCATTAGTCGAGGAAGGCTTTAAGCTATAGTATACACTATAAACACTTTGGCTGTAGAAACTGAATTCCATGCGGACGGAGACGCGGGCGGCCGCTATTATATTAATAAACTTAAATGTGATCTTCATCACGAAGCTGAAACGAACAATTACAACTTAATTTAACATTATGTAATTTTTTTTTAATGCGAAGAACTTGATTCTTACACATTTTATCCGACATAATATTCCACACGTAAATGTTTTCATAGCAGAAGAGATTACGGTCTGGTAATTTCCTTTTAAATTATTCATACAAAACCTTTAGATTTTTTAATTTGATACTCAAGCGATTGGCCAGATAACGAAGCGAGTTTATTAATAATGCATAAGATTTATGAATATGCAGCACAAGATTGCACCACCAGAAGTTTTCCCAGTTGTACATACATGCTTCGAGTTACAGTACAAAAGTTAGCACTTTTATAAGCTCTTTAGTTAAACTTTTTGCTAGTTAAGGAATCCGGGCCTGCCGGCAAAAAAGATAGAAAATTTGGATCGCCGCCAACGGAGTTAAACTAAACCGGACATATTTTAGAAATAATTAAGCAAATTAAAATTTACTCGATCCAAACAAAAGCGGGGTTATTCGCCGGTATAGTGTTCGGTTCATTTAGCAAGTCGATTTTTGCGGCTATGATACGATGATAAAAATTAAAGTATGGTATTAATGCTTGGCCATTGAGAGTAGCTGTAACAATGATAGGTACTGGCTAAACGCTTGCCAAATGCGGGTTAGAATACTTGTTATCCCAAGCCTTGGCCCAGTAATATTTTGAAGTCAACAAATTCAATTAAAGGAATTTTAACTCGGAATTTAGTCCTGTTTATAGTAAAGGGCACCAGTATGTCAGTTATTGCGTTAAAACAAAGTCCGAGAAGTAAGGTAGATAGTTGAGTTCCCCGAGCTCCGAACTCAGCTACCAGTCTAGATTGCCTGCAGTTACGGCGTGTTACCTTTTCTCTAGACAAAAAAATAGGAAATAAGGAATTATATTAAGAAATATAATTCCTTAAGTGAAATGACATATAGGTACTTTGAATTCAATATTTTATAGAGAAGTTTACAACTACAAAATTATGTCTAGCATCAGAAATACGTATATTTCCGATATAACTTGACGCTCCGTATTCCGCTCAGATACATTTAGTTTAGAACCGCGTGTCAACGGAAGCGTTCCTTACAATAAAACAAAGCATTTAACTTTTATCTTACACCGGTGTGACGTCACGCGAACATTCCAGCTCTCACGTGTCCACGCCTAATACATCAACGTGCGACAGACAGACAGACACCGGCAACGTAGGTTTATCTTGTACGTAGAAGTGCAGGATTGCTGGTTTACTGAATTTGATAATACATAATATGTCTGCTTAAAACTTGATAACAGCTGAAACGATTTGGCTCATTTCAATCTTAAAAAAATGTGGTAGTATAGGTAAGGTTCAAAAAACTAAACAATTCAACTTTATTTTATCACACAAACTGTCCATTCATGATGATGACTGATTTAAGTTAAAATTACAGTTACCAAATCTCAGCGAGGACCAAACCACTTATTTTAACGAGTATCTTTTCGTATTCCTTTTGAAGCCAGACTATAAATAGGTAACTAGTTTGTCACAAAATAATTATTGATGATATTACAACTCTATTTTCGTGTTCACGTACATCGGTCGTACAGTCATCAGCTCCAACATCTATACAAACACATTCAAATATAAACTTTACTGCTTTGACATAAGAGTCGATGTGGATGTAATGTGTATACACGTCGGTGCTCATGACTGTACGTGGAAACTTACCTAACAATTCGAGCGTGACGTGTCCCTACCCAATACATCAAACTGGGTGACAGTCGTATCTTTTACCTAAAGTTTATTGCGGTGTGGAATTGAAAAATGAGACACCGACTACCGGTGTTTCCTTTGGATGATTGTAATATAGGCTATTAAACAGGTTTGGTCAGAACAACAGCGTTGCGTTGGCGTCCTACGCCGTAGTATCCTGTGCTGAGGCACGGACCTGATTGCATTACCTACTCACACACATCTGCATTTTACACCCATTCCTTGCTGTTAGTTATTTTTTTCATTTTGTTATATTTATTCTTTCATTTATTGAATTGTAGATTATTTGTAATTTGACAATGAATATATTTTCTTTCTTTCCTTCTTAATTTGTTTTTCAATTTAGATATTACTAGCGGCTGTCTGCGACTACGTCCGCGTTGATTTCGGTTTCCGCACACATAGTGTTATACCATAGCTTAAAGCCCTCCTCTAAAAATTGACTATCCAACACAATAATGTTATTTCAATTCGTTCCGGTAGTTTCTGAGATGATCGCGTTCAAACAAACAAACTAACTCTTTAGCTTTATTATTTACTTATTTATTTAATTTAGGAAGACCAAGATTTACAATACTTCTCTATGTTTACAAAATGGTTATTCTAAAAATTAGTTATTTGTCCCCGCAAATGGAAATAAGTTTTATATTTTGAGAATTATATATTAGTATCGTTTTCAATAGAGCGAATGACATATACGTGGGTACTACTTTCCGTTTACTTACCTGGTTGCACGTTATGAATAGACTATTATCTCATAAATGCCTGTATTTTTGAGTTCAGATAAGATACATGATGGATGGATTATAACAGTGTTCGAATATTCAGCTACCGTAGAAAAATGCTGGCTTATATAATCAGGTCAGATACTCTCACGAGTATTCGATACTACCGAGTTGTTGTTTTTAATGTTCATCCGCACACGGTTAAAATACCCGGCATGTTTTCATATTAAAACGTTTCATTGTGAATTTAAATGAAACAATATTTATTTAAGAAAATGCTAAGTTCCTGTTCCTAGAATATAACGAGATAAAAACGCTTTCAACCGCAAGATGAAGTTATGTAATTACTTCTCGCTGCGCAAATATGAATCAAGCGACAGCAATTTCAAGGAGCCGAAGTTAAACATTTATCCGAATGAGTCTTGCGCCAGAATGCGTCAGAATCCGTTGCAGTAACGTCCCACTATTTTATTGTTAGCAATGTCAATAAATTCACCCGTGATCGAAATACGGCCGGCTGTCTGTTTACATCGATTTACGTCGAATCGAGATGCGATGTTTAAAGAATTCGAATGAATTAATCGAACGGCACTATGCGGCGTTTGGTGTTTAATCTACGCTGTTTTGTGCTGTAAGATGGAGATTTGGACTTGGTTTTGGGGTAGATGATATTATGAAGGTGTTACTAAGTTTTGCCAGCATTTGAAAAATCTATGGAAGAAGCGTCTCCTCTGAAGTTGTAGCTCCACCTCCACTATATGAAAGCCATATTGAATAACACGATTAATAAACTATTAGACAACACTGAAAATTTTATAAATAATAAATGTTTCTAGAACTCTAATGACGATTTGGGTCAATTTGTTACGGGGCTAGAAACATGCTCGACTGAATTATTGCAATGTACAATCGTACATTTAGTCTATGGTTACCGAAGGCTTGTAGAAGTTGGTTTTAACCAACTGTTTCGTTTATTTATCCACATCACACCTAAGCAACACTTGTCCACTCCAAAGTACTGGCACACCTCACTCAACTTTCCATATTAAAACTTGTGTAGTAAGTCCTTTAAATTGCTCTACAAGACCGTGTTTAGTAAAGGGCTGTCAGAAGTTGGCACCATTGTCCAACGTCCGTGTAACTCAAATATCTAGTGGAAGGTCGTGGCCGATATTTGCATGGGTTCACCGCCTCATTAAACTACACTGTTGTTCATTTGGATACCTGTGCAACTCTCGCTTTTAACTCCCTAAAAGTTTAAGACTTTTAAGAAGCAAGGGTCCTAGTTTGGTTATAATGATCCTCTCATCTATATACACCGTATTTTACTCAATAGGTTTTTTTTGTGTGGCTAACGTACAAGCGAGTCAGGGATGGTAAGTGATCACCGCTGCCCATAGACATCAACAGCCGTACAAGTCTCGCAGATCCGTTGCTTGCCTTTAAAAACCCTCTCCAACTGAGCTCTGGCGACCTTACTCACCAGCAAAAATTTACCACGATAATTACGAAGTGCTACTTCACTGATATTAAGCACTAAATAGAACGCTTGTCCTACGGCAAATACCCAGCTCTACACGTAACACTAGTGTTACATTAGTATCTGATAATGTGCCACTGTGATATACTTGCACAATAAATTTACAGCTGCGGTTTCGGTTGGAGCGTTCCACGTACAAACAAACGATGCTCCAATTCAAAAAGTGTTTGCTCCAATTAAACTTAAGTAACGTTAACTAAAACACATTTAAAATGTGTATGCAGGAACGTGCTTAAAACCAAACTCATCAAAAAGTAATCAAGCGGGTATAATCGTTTCGCGGAACAACACTTTATTACGAGCAGTCATTTGATAACACAAAGAAGGCTGGGCAAATACCATATATATGTTTCGCCATTCGATTAATAAACATTATTCAGCTTTTGACGTTATATACGCTGTTTTGCATTTTTTATCGAATGGAAATGCATTTGCACTAACTAGAAAGCAGCTGAAGAGCTTAGTTAAGTCGGTCATCATTTGTTAGAGGCTATGTCCAGCATTGGACGCCGAAAGGATGATGATGATGATGATAATGATGATAAGAGAGAGGTAGACCTAAGAGGCTCAAACGAGCTGCTAGACTTACAGAAGACTACAGGTCTGAAAGGCAGGCAACGCATCTGCGACCCTTGTGCGGTTGTTGATGTCCATGGGAAGCGGTGATCGCTTACCATCAGGTGAACCTTTTGTTATTTGCCTCCCTTTAACATAAAAATATAATGATGAAGAGGATGAATAAGATGATGAAGGCATGGTAATGATTTTGATTCTTCCCTTGACATTGACAAATTATTGTCTTAGAGCTTTCGCACCCCTGCCATACATAGACAATTATTCAGTGTAGTGAAGTTTTGTAAAAAAGTATTTTATATTGGGGCCTTGAAGTCCGTAGGGCCCCAATTTAAAAGTTGTTTCTTTCGATTATTAAGTTTTTTCTCATGTCATCTAATGGCATCACGTTAGAAGTACAAGCTTGACCTAAAAGGTTTTATTTTATTTTATCTATTTCATCGAGAGTTATTATATGATAAACAAGCATTGTATTCGCAAATTCAGCTAGATTTTAAAATGAAAATTACTTGGAAAAGATAATAATGCACAATTAGCGCGTTGGACCAAATCAATCGGAACATTTGGCAGGCAGATTATGAAATGTGCTGAAATTAAATATTTAAATATATTTATCGGTATTCGGTACATTAAGCGTAGTTGGAGATATTGAATAAATTATATTTGGGTTTTATATATTATTATTATTATATTATAAGTTACCAACACAGTATTTTGCTTGGCGGTATTCTAACGTTATAATAATAATAAAATGCTGCCTTTCTTAAATTATACTTAACAGAAGTCTAAAATAAAACCATTTTGTTGTAATTACGAGTTAATAATATGCATAAAAATAGTTATCAATACTTACTCTGTAACAAGGCTTAATAGTTCGTTTGTTTGTTTGAACCATAGGTTCGAATTAAAAAAAGAAATGTTGTTGGGAATTCCATTTGTCGACGAAGTCTTTAAGCAATAATATAAGTGTGCGGAAACCAAAATCCACGGAGATGTAATAACGGGCAGCCGCTAGTGATAAAATAAATAAATAAGTAAGAAAATATCAATAAATGTCGCCACTATTTCTTTTGAATAGATATTGGAACGATGTATTATTAGTCTTCTCAACGAGTCTTTCTCTCATCTTTTTACGAATCCACGGGCGTTTAGATAAGTTATAAATTTAACTTGACCGATTTTTGTCATAACATAACCAAGGAGTACAGGAAATGTTAGTTAAGTTGTATAATCATACATTCAGCTAATATAAAACCTGAAAAGATTTCATATTTCTGAGGAAGGGTCGGTACCATTAATCATTTTCGCACCTTTGTTACTTTGAGTTATTTACGACATATATTGTGACCTTGAGAATCTTACGTGGAACCTTCCTGTAGAATATTTTCATTTTCTGAGACAGGAAAAGAAGACTACCCAATAATCTGCCTTCAGACGAAGCCAAGCCGCAATAATGTTACCAAGACTACTTTATTCTAGCTTTGTACTAAACAGGTTAACTAAAGAAGTTTATTTCTACTTAGAAAGATTATTGACTCGTAAATGAAAGTGCTTAATGTGCCGTTGTACATTACATTTTTGTTAGCTTACTCTACAATTTCCTCAAAACTGATTTTAGAATTTATGAAAGCTAGCGGCCGCCAGCGAGTTCGGCCCCGTGACTTTTGGTTTTCGCTCATAAAGTGTTATATTATAGTTTAAAGCCTTCTTCGACAAATGGACTAACCAAGACAACAATTATTCAATTTAAACCAGTAGTTCTGATATTAGCTCGTTTATACAAATAAACAAACTCTATAGCTTAAAAATTAATTTAATTAATAATAACGCTTTGTAATGACTTATATTTTAATCTAAATGATGACAATATGAACCTCTCCGTGACTGCCTCCGTGGTGTAGTGGTTAGAGGGCTGTGCTCAAAAACTACGAACTTGGAGGTCGTGGGTTCGAATCCCGCGGGGAACACTTTCACTTTGTGTTGGTTTTCCCAGTTTGGTTAGGACATTGCAGGCTTGAATCACCTGATTGTCCGATAAGAATGATGATTCCGTGCTTCGGAAGGCACGCTAAGCCGTTGGTCCCGACTATGATCCAATTGGTCTGGTTTCCCTTGTGGTTACGGAGGTCAGACGACAGTCGCTCCATTGTAATAACCAGGCTAGTCAATTCAGGATGATAGTCGCAGCGTACCCTGGGCTCCAAGGCAATGGCCGAGGATGCAACCGGGAGAGGCGCTAGGATGATAAATAAATAAATAAATAAATGCCTTGGACAAACACACCAATTGCCTAGCCCCAAACTAAGCTCGAAGCTTGTACTATGGAAGCTAGGGAACGGATAGACATACTTAAATACTTTTATAAACATCCATGACTCGAGTACAAATGTCGATGTTCATCACACAAACATTTGCCCCTAGCGGGATTCGAACCCGCGACCCTTGGTTTTGTAGCCAGGGTCTCTAGCCACTCGACCAACGGGCCTGGTATGATGATGATGACAATATGAACCATTTCTTATTTCATAATCTGTGTAAAGAAAAAATTACCGCGCCGCCACAGACGACCGTCAATTCAAAATTAGTAACAGAGGAAAAAGCGCGGAATCCCTAATGATTTGAACAAAGAAAACTCCCTCGAAAATTATAAGCACCTCGATTGTTTCATTACGGTCCCTAAAAACTCAAATTATGTTAATAAAATAAGATGTATTTTGATCACGTTGGGATGCGTCGACAAATTTGACAGGCATTCCTTGTAAACTTCACGGGAACGAGGTCTTGTTTGCATAATTCTGGCTAGAGTTATACGCTTCTTGAATTCGCAGGCAAGCAATGAACACAGTAATTATATTACCAACTTGGCAGAACGTACACCTAGAACCTGTGGAGTTGAAGTTTCCGCATTATGCGATTACGATTTTACATTTCAGATGGATTGCGGATGAAGTTGGAAGGTTGTGTAAGTATTTTTGAATCCAGGAACAATTTGAATAAAGAGGATAAAAAAGTGTAGTCCTTGATTAGGGGTTTAACGCTACTACAACAAGATGCCTACTTTGTTACATGTTTAAAAAACTGAGCTGGCAACTCAAGCTCTTAGGTAGGTAATTCTTCTTAAATATATCGGGAATTTTAAAATGACTCTAATCAATAAAGCTGAAGAGTTTGTTTATTTATCTGTTGGAAAGGACTTATCACAGGAATGACTGGATCGATTTGAAAAAAAAATGTATTGGATAGTCCATTTGTCGAGGAAGGCTTTATGCTATAGTATAACACTATGTGTGCGGAAACCGAAATCCACGTAGACGGAGTCTCGGGCAGCCGCTGGTTAGTTATACGAGTATGTACATAGATCACAATTGTACATAGAATAATATTAAACTGAGTGTACAAATTCAGAAACATTTTCTATCTTTTTCTTAATCTTTCGTCATCCTAATGTAATTAAAAAGTACTCTGAGACACACCAAGTTTGTACCCAGAGTGGAAAAAGATTTTAATTTTTCGCTTGAATGAATTTACAGAAACATAATATGAACATAATTTACAAGATTATAATTGTTTCGAGAAGGTACTTTATTTTTCTTCGTTTCTCAATTATACGTTTTCTTAAAAGATCCATTTTAATAACCTTATTATACCTTTGATCCAATGTAATTAAGAAAGTTATTACAGTGAAATATAACTAATGACTACTAATTTACGTTAATTTTGTTGTATAAAGAAGATTGCAAAAACCTCTTAGTTTTTGCAGCAGTTATTTAATAACTGGTGTTAAGTGAGGATACAATACATAAGGATACAAAGAGAACTCAACTCATCTAATAAAAGGCATGATTAACGTATTAGTATAGAAACACACTAGGCGGAAAAAACGCTACCGAAGTTCGGCGTCTACACCTAACATGTATTTTAAATGGAAGATGACACACTACGTCGCGTAATTTTGTATAGAAAATGCATTGCCGCCGATCTTCGGTCGCGTTGTTTCAGCCTAGTGTATGCTTACACTAAGTAACTCTATACATATTAGCAGTACGATATTAGAGCACCTGTTCTTCTAATTAACAAGGTTAGAATAAATTTAAATGGGATGATTTAGGTTTGTAATAGTGTAATCAAAACAGGTGACCCAAGTTCAACTTTTGTTGTATTAAACCTGGGTCCCTCTATTCATTAGGAATATAAATAAATACCCAAAAAGGGTAGTTACGTGACATGCGTGAGATAGTATGGATAATTAAATCGTCAAGTCGGAAATCTGTGCTTTTTTACCATAATTAAGCTGAAGAGTTTGTTAGTTTGAGCGCTCTAATCTCAGGAGCTAATTACTTTTTAGCGGTGATTTTACACAACGTAGCAATTTTAATTAGTGGGAATGTGTAAATGCCCAAAACCCATTGTCTTGAACAATGGGTTTATGCATCTGTTGCCAGGGCCTCTAACTCTTTGCCTACATAGTTCACATATAAAAACTTTAACAAAGAAAAGTTTGTGGCAGTAATTTTCGATAGTTCGTTTCAGAATTAACCACAATATTGTTATGTTATTGATCCATAAAGCATTTCTTATGAAAGTGTGCGCAGTTCCCTTTGCCAAGATCCAACGTAAGCATTTGTAAGAGAGTGCGGAATGAAAAAAACTAGATGAATGGATCTTAGTGGACTAAAAGCGGCGTAGTTGCATCATTAAAACTTGAATTTTACTCGTTATTCTAATTGAGTTGAGGGCACGGATTCAGGACGCAGTTTTTCTACGAAGCCGAATGGAAGGGCAGAGATTGAACGCTTTCATTTCAGTTCGAAGTCTGTAGTATCATTAATAACATTACTGAGAAATACAGGTCGACGTTCGGGATCTTCCTAAGTTCTTTGACCTCAGCTAAAGCTAACATAAAATTGGCTACCTATATATTAATTGTATTGAAATCTACTTACGTTTTGTGTTATTATGGACATCCTCCCCCTTGAGTCCTGTTCCTCATTACTGAGGTCATGCATGATCATTTTATGAAGTGAAACAATCAACATTTCTATTGGCAAATTTAATGGAGTGGTTTGCCATTGCCTTCTCCATTTCACACATTTACTCGTAATGTGCACTGTACGGTGAAGAAAAACAGTCAAGACGGTGTCGGTCAAAACCACTTTTGTCTGATTTTAGCAGTCAACAGTAATTTTGACCGGTTATGAGTTTTGACTGTAACAGATGTACCAATTACCTTAACATCAATTATTAGCTTGATTGTGACAGAGTGGTTCGAAGTATCGGCGGGGGCATATCTAATGCTTGCAATCTATGATATTTCATCCTAAAATACTGTCACATTATTTCCTCATCGACTACTGCATTATATTTCGGTCCGAAACAAAAGAAATACCAATCGCATCGTCCCGACATGCGCTAAAATCTAATACGTTTCACATTTACGCTCAACACATTCTATTCGGGGCGGAGTAATTTCGTGTCTTATGGTTTTCATAAGGATTTCGTGGGAAAGGTTGATTCGATAGAACGAGTGCCTCTGGTTTTCTTTCTTGTCGCATTACGTAAGCTCGGGGATTCTCTGACGCTTGTTATTATCTGGTAATCTGTGTTATTTATTTTTTATTTGAAACTAGCCGCCCGCGACTTCGACTTGTGTGGGGTTTAAGCGGGAAAGCGTAACAGACAGCAAGACAGACAGAGTTTCTTTCGCATTTATCTTTCAGGCGTAGTTTGTGTTTTGTGAACTTTATCTTTAAAAGTTGTGAAAAACCAAAATTTAATCATCATTATTATTTATTTACGATTACGAACCAAAGCTTTTTGGTTGACCTCACCGAAATCGCCTTTAAATGAGCTTAAACAAAGTTGCTAATAAACCTTTTTAACAAAATGTATAAATTATGGTTAGCGGTCAAAGGTTCTGACCACGCGAATTTAATTCTATAAGCTGATTATATCAGTATCTTTACGGCATTGTTGCCTTATGTACTTTGTTACAGTTAAACGATGGCATATTATATGAAAATAAAAGACAGATTTAATCAACATCAAAAAACATATTTAAAAAAAACTATATATAGTTTTTTTTATAATATCATATATGATATTATTAAACCTTTAAACTTACTAGTATACCAAACCTTTAAACCTTTAAACTATCAGAATGAGAACTATCATAAAAGTGTTAATAGTTCAAACACATATTTATTTTTATCCGATACATAAGAATGAATTAATCATTACAATGGTGAGCGTAATGTACCAATTGTATTCATTTCAAAAAAGCAGATAATAAAGCACATAGAAAAACCTACACCGAGGTTCAAAAGCCAAGAACGAAGTTAAGCCTTAAAAGTTATTTTATCTTCTGCAGCGTAAGTGGTTTTCTAACTAACACGAATCCTACCGATCCCTCGTTACAGTTCAGTTAATTGTTTACATAATTTTTGCTTAATCTACATCGAGAGATAGGACGGGATAGACAGTCAATTAAGTGAGGCTTAATATGGTTTCCGTAGGGCCCTAATTAGGTACAGGATGTGTAGGCTTGCTCCACTGTTGTAGCTAATTTTGTTCAATGCAGATAGGGTTTGAGCATCGTTACACGTTCAAAGACGGTTTAAATCAACAAGATGTTTTTTTTTATTAATTAGTCTTTATTAGTAACTCATTTATCCAAATGGTCTGGTTTCCCTTGTAAGTTTTACGGAGGCCAGACGACAGTTGCTCCATTATTATAATCAGCCTGATCAATTCAGGATCATAGTCGTAGCTTACCCAGGGCTCCGAGGCAATGGCCGAGCGTGAACCTAGAGAGGCGCTAGGATAATAATGATGATTTTTTGATACACTTTAGTACGAAAACTTGTGAAGATTGACTAAGTATCTATTGCGACTGTTTTAACATTTTATTAGGGTTCCGTAGCCAAATGGCAAAAACGGAACCCTTATAGTTTCGTCATGTCTGTCTGTCTGTCTGTCTGTCTGTCTGTCCTGGTTCGTTCTCCGCCGTTTCTGAACCGATTGCCACGAAAATTGGTGGAGAGATGTATAGTGATAATTCAAGAATTGGGTTTTAAAATTATCGAAAAATAATCATTTTTTACCCCCCCTCCCATACAGCGGAAACTTAATTCTAAAAAAAAAATTCGACTTAACCCATCGTGTAGGGTATCGTTAAACAGGTATTTTTAAATACAATAAAACTCGCCTTGAAACCATGTGGATCAAACACTCCAGTCTCGAGATATATTAATACAAAGTTAAAATTAGAGCGTCCCCCCCCCTTAACTTTTGAAATACTATTACAATAATTCTGAAAAAAATGTCCTGTATACCTCCAAGTAAGTACTTTCAACGAAAACTATAGCGAACTCTGTATCATACATAGTTATTTTTATACATTTCGACCAACTTATGACGTGCAGTTGCCCTTACTAAATGTTGTCTTAAGCGGTCGGGCTATCTTTTAGCTACGGAACCCTTTCATGGGCGTGTCCGACACGCTCTTGGCCGGTTTTTTTATTCTACTTATTTCAAAAGGTAGTGAAAAATATGTTTAATCAAATAACAATACTTATGATTTAACAAACAATGAGATAATAAAAATAGTAAACTATCTTCATACTCAATATTAATGTTTTCCATATTTCACCTCATTCAAATTATTACGTAAAACATTCAATCCATGTTCAAACAGTCCGTGCAAGGAAGTCATCCAAACTGCCGTGCGATACGGTGCGTGACAGTGACTTTACGTGATGAAAGACATTGAATGCACAGCTCCGAGCAATCAATTCCCGGACGTTATTATCACGTACGTGACGGCACAATGACGCCATCTTTAAACGCGCACAATTTTTAATGTATTTGTGTTTTCTCAAATATGCTGTAGATTTTTTTAAAAAATAAAAGCATTAAAATGCCCTATGGTTTTGTTAACTTAATAAAAGCTTGCTTCTTCATTTCACAGTCCTATAAATGTAAATGAGTATTCATAGGAAGAATAATATTGTGACCATATTGTGTTCAGGAGTGCTTTTATATTTTGATTATATTTGTACCCTTATTTCAATGCGGTGATTGAGATATAAAATATATTTACATCATTTTTTATAATAAATATCACAGTTTACATACTAAAATAGTTACTTAAAATGTATAAATAACATAAAAACATTTAATCTATTTTTAAATAGTCTATGTAAGGCAGACGTGTAACTACCGTGCGTACGCTGCGTGACAGTGACTCTACGTGATGAAAGACATTGAATGCACGGCTCCGAGCAATCAATTCCCGGACGTTATTATCACGTACGTGACGGCACAATGACGCCATCTTTAAACGCGTACAACTTATGACTGTATTTAATTATGCTCATATCTTTTATAGGGCTCATTTTATTCCGCTCCAATATGTGTACCATGTTTGGTGTGAATATTGTTTACATTTGTAACTTATAATAACGTAATAATTTAAGCTCGTTTCTTCAATGCTTCAACTGGCAGGTAGAATCTTTGTAAGCAGATGAGTTAACATTTTGTTAACTTTCATAAATTTATTTTAATACATTGACGAAGTTATTCGTCGTTAATCAATTTACACAGACTATAATTTAGTCTTTAAAGATGTTTATACGATACAACATGGAATTATGATTGAAATTTTCTGAAATAACAGAAAAGGCCATCAGTAGTACCCTTCAAACATAAAAATAAATGCCTTACAAAAATGCTTTATAGCAAGCGATCTCAGTGCATTTCAGACGCGTGAAAGCATCGAACGTAGCGATACTGCACGTGACAGAGTGACTTTGTGCACTGCAAGCGTGAAATTTGAATGAAGACGAGTGTTTGCAGCACTCCAGTTTGTGTACCGTGTTTGGTGTGAACGTTAGAACGTTACAGGTCTTAGATATATCAAAATGGAGCTACATTTTTGAATGTTGACGGCAAAATATGAAGTTGTTCTTTTAATAAGAAAGTGAAATATAAAGAGATGCTTACTTAAATTAGCCAGTTATTTTGAAGGTATCTCCACCTTACAATAAAACACAGTGAAGTAGCTTTCTTTATATTGAATGTAAAAAGTTATTTTTGGTTAGTTCTCCAGACTTCAGTTACAGAAATATCACGTCTTGCTTAAAATGCCACGTAAATTGCTTACCATCAAATGCATAATATTGATCTAATCTATACTAATTTATTATCTACTAATATAATCTATACTACAATTAAGCTGAAAAACTTGTTTGTTTGTCTGTTTGAACGCGCTCATCTCTCGAACTACTGATTCGAATATATGGTGTTTTGTGTTATATAGGGTGTAACAAAATATACTGCAAATATCTTAAGGGCGAATTCTTTAGTGGCAATGTAATCAATATCAGATATTAAAAAGTCAAAATTAATACCTAAAAATTTTAAAAATTGTAAGCTTTGCCCCCTCTTCACCACTTTGCTTTTGGGGCAGGACAAGTGTAGTAACTGTATTACACTGATAAGACACGACCAGCTGTCTTGCATATGACAAATTTTGTACTTTTCCCAATTATTCACTCAATTTATTTTGTTGATTTTCTCGGAAACTAGCTTATTAACAAAAAAAAATACTAGAAAAACTTATTACATTTCCACTAAACAATTCGCCCTTAAAATATTTGCAGCATATTTTGTTACACCTTATATAGTCCATTTGTCGAGAAAAGCTTTAAGTTATGAAATAACACTATGTGTGCGGAAACCGAAAACCACGGGGACGAAGTCGCGGGTGGCTGCTAGAAGCTAAACAGTGTAATCTTAATCAAAATGCCGATAGTTCACTTTCCAGTATGAACAAGATCAACACCCTTCAATTTGTGTAACAGACCTCTCAAAATGTAAATGTACTAGCAGAACTATCAATTGGATTGAAGCTAAGCGTCTTAGTTCTCATCTCACTCCACTCGAATTAACAGTGATAATACGAGCAACGCATCCAAACAGACTAAACCATTTCAAATGGATCATTCAGGAGGTGTTCCACTTTGACCACCCAATTTTCGAGAATTTACTTCTTGATCACCTCGCCTAGTCCACTAAGAGGCACCTAAGCAAGCCTTTCCAGGCCAAAAATACCAAATAGACCGCCTAAAATGTCAATGAGTGCTCAAAATGGTATGGGTAAAGTGATACACCTGCAGTAGCTCTAAAATTGGGTGCTAAAAGTGTAATACGTCTCATGCAGTGCCCGCCTGTATGTTGTGGCCGGCTACAACCTACATTGCAGGGCAGATCAGCCCGTATTGATCTACCGGTACAATTATACGGAGGAGTACGATTACGTAATGTTTAGTAGGTCAGTAACTTGCGCCGAATAAAGAGAATGCGGCAGGTGTGTTGGTCTCGCGTGTTCTGTTTTATGGGTTTCGATTTTTTTTTGTATTATAATAAAGAACTTTATACAAAACTCATCATCATCTTAGTGGTCGTACCGGTGGCTTCCTCGGCCATTGCCTCGGAATCTAGGGTCTGCATATTTTTATACAAAACTAGCAGACCCGACAGATTTCGTCCTGTCCGAAAAAAATGCTATTATTCGATTTTTTCTCGCCGTAAGAACAATCCTTGAATCCCAACGAACATTTAAAAAAAAGAATTGGCCAAATTGGTCCAGGCGTTGTTGAGTTATGCGCTTACCAACACATTTTGCGATTCATTTTTATAAAACAGATTAATAATTGTATACTTCCTAATAACAAAGGTTTAATATACATATATTACTTAAATCAATATTTTTTACTGCAAAATCATGCTCGCACATTAAATCAAATTATTATTATGTATTTTAGAAGAACTCCTATCAGCATCAAAAACTAACGTTAAAGCATTTGGACTGCACATTACGTACCAAATTATACTACTGGGGCATCTTAAAATGGCGTAACGACAATCGTTTATTATCATTCAAGCTCGTACAAGCTCACATAACTCCGACTGAATCATAAAACCAGTGATTTCGGTCACTAACAACTTTATCGAGAGCGCATCGAAAACTCATAACTAGCACTTTACCAATCGACTGTACAACAGTTCATAATACAGCAACGGCAATAGCCAATAGAACACGAATGCATACGGACGGAGTTCGGATCAAGTTCAGTGTAAATAACCGAATTGATTGTAAGCTTGCCCGTTCGACCTGTAAATTGTGTTTGATTCTGGTTTCGGCGGAGGGAAAATCAAACAAGTGTTAAGCCCCAATCAGCGACGTGAGGTAGGTTTGACGTCTTGACGGATTATGTTATGTCACCATGATGTGTTCACAATTGGAAAGTCTCGGGGGAGAAAAATGTCACATCAAATTAAGTGGCAAGCGAGACATTTTTAGCTGGTTATCTCTGGTCCTAGTAGCATTATTATACTCCTAGTAGCCTAAAATCCTATATTTAAAAGTTTTATTCGCTGCGCTACGCAGCTTTTTTTATTATTATTATTTTAGTCATCAGTCCATTGTTAGAAATAGATTTTTCCTAGGGATCTCCACTCGGCTCTGTTTTTTAGATACTAAACTATTTACAATGAAAACAACATCACGTGTTTCTTCATTAACACACTGAATGGTGAATGGCTCTGCATGCAATAGTTGCACTTTCAGAAGCACTTTTCCACTTACTTTTTTATTCTGTACATTTGTGCTTCACGTACAATACGGAACTCGCTTTTACAATGAATACCAAAATTTAGTTCACAACTGTGGCCGCCAAACAGTAAATAGAATAATTGTATTGGTGTGATTTTTATAGTGTGCTTTCTTAATTTTGTTACTCGAATATTGTAAGGTACTCAAGTCGCTTCGGGCGAGTTTTTTTCGGGCGGGATGGCGAATAACTCAACAATATTTAATTTATTGTTGTTTTTACTTTTTCTGTTTGACTCATAAATTCCGCAATTAGTAAAGAATTATGTAGTTACAGCAATGTTCATTCCTGATCGCTAGTAAAGGTTAACAGTGAAATAAAAATTATCAAATATTAAATTAATAAAAAAAATATCTAGCCAATTCCATGAAAGCAAAAATGATGTATTGTAATGTAATCCAATTTGACATCATATCACGCTAATACAAACAAATAGAAATTCCGTAGTTTCATCTTGTTTTTAGCCTTTTATTTATAATACAAACATTGTTGCCATTTATAAAATGCAAATGAAAAAAGGCTTCCTTGGGTAAGCGCTGTAAAAGTGCCTCCAAGGAACAAGGAAGAGATGTGGCCGTACGTGTCTGTGTACACATAAAACTGCGGCCTCTCGGTTATAATAGTGTTGTTTGTATCCTTCATTATATCGAGATTTGTTCTACAACATTTCGAAAGTAATAAAATCAGTACCTGTGTGTATAATATTTCTGTATTTGAAATGAAAAGGCTGGTTAAAATTGTTTTGAAACTTTATTACAGTAACTGCCGGAAGATTGTTTTGAGGTTTATCATCATCATCAGCCTATTGCGGTTTGCCGAACAAGTTGTGGGACCAATCACTGAAAGAACCCCTACACGGAGACCTCCCCTAAATGGGAGTTTACGCCCATTATTGGCCACATGGTCTTAAGAGAATAATTTCAAAAATAACTTAAAGATAACTTTAGTTATTAAAACGCATAATTATAATAAAATAAACTATGTGATTGTTGAATTGATCATTTAATTCAAATATCTTTACAATCGTAATTTGTTACATTATATTCAGAGGTTCACAATCTATATATATCACCTATAGTCCCGTATTCGCAATGTTCTATTAATACGTTTACAGCGTTTCCAAGTAATGTATTTTAAGATGAATAATCTAAGACTAATAACGATTTTGAGCATTTCTGGACTAATATTCAGAGACGCTTAGAATAACCGTATTGAAATAATACTGACGCGAGCGTGGTTATTGAAATAAGCTAAAGCATTTCTATTATTATGATTTATATAAGCTGGAAGTTGGAGCGATAGCAGTAGGTAGAACATTGTTTTAACTTACAAATTCATTGTGTGTTTATTAGAGAATTACCCTCTGCGAATAAATGCAAAGGAAGGCCATTTTATTACCTACATAGAATATCCTCCAAACACAACGTTGATTCTTTGTTAAATTTTAACGTGTAAATTTAAACCACCAATTTATATATATATATTTTTTGGATTTTTAATGTATATTTTTTTTAAATTTTATTATTTTTTCTGCATACTCATATTATTTATTAATAAGCATGACTATCGATGAAATTGAAACAATAGAGTTCAACTTAAATTCACGAAAAAAAACAATAAAAAAATATATCGATAAACAGCCATAACTTGCAAGTCACAACACTAGTCAGCCTACACGCTCTGAATGCACGACTCGAACAGAAACACAAAGTGGACATTGTCACAGTCTGCGGCGCGTGGGCAAACGCCTTCACGCGCTCATAAGTGGCAACACTGGAGTTAGAAATTACCCTCCTCGATTGTAGTCTTCACTGATTCACTGACTGATCATGATTATTAGTATATAGTCATACTTTGACGCGTTTGACTTTCGCGCTAAGCGTTTCACTAGCGACCACCCGCGCAAGGATTTTAGTTTTCACACAACTTATATTGTTGAGAACTTTCCTCGACAATGGACTGATACTCTAAATTCGAACCAGTACATAGTTGTTAAGTTAAGAGCGTTCAAACCAACAAGCGAACACTTCAGCTCTATAATATGTGTAGATTAAGATATATTTATAAATATCTGTATAGATTGTGCTATGTGTCACAGGATATTGTATTAATTAACCATATACAAGGGTATCTCATTAGTTATTGAAACAAGTGATAAAATATGAAAGCTTTAGAATTTTACTTAAGTACGTAGTTGTTACCTAGAGCATTTTTTTGGTGTATCTGTAGTCTGTTATTAGTGTGTAGGTACTAACCGAAAAGGGTTCTAATCTCCAGATTTAAGAAGCCATAATATTATCTAGATTTTTCTTAAAGAAGCGTCTAAATAGGCGGTTCTGAGTATCACAGATTATGTAAACGTTGAACAATACGGTACAATAAAAAGATGGTCCGCAAAATTATTAGGTACTTCTAAGTACAAAACTGAGGAAACACCGTCTCATTTCAAACAAAAAGGGTATTACAATAATACCAACCTTAACCTAAGAAAACTTTACCTTTTCAAACTTACAAAAAGGTGGTTTTATTGTGGGTCTAAACCTTAATAAAAGACGTTTTTATTCTAAATATTTTTGGAACTAGTATTATTGTGCTAATTACTCGTAATAAGCATAATTAAATAGCAACAATAACAACAGTCCTAGATATTTCAGGATTGTAAAAATAAAATAAATAAAAAACAAACAGATCATTGTTAATTGATTATTTTATTCGAGGAACTTTAACGCTACCGTGACGTAGAAGTTCTTGAGGCGCCATCTTTTGATGCTTTTCGGTACTGCGTAACAGCGTGCTTTGATTTGTACCTCAAAAGGTTATTTTCACATAATACCTTCATCGCCAGCGGTTCCATCCAGATTTTCGAATTCATATTATTATAATCTATTTTTCTTTTGTTACAGTTTCGACACACGAGTACCAGGGCCAACCGCTCATTGGACGGACGAAGCGTTCAGTGAAAGAGCTCTGTGGCTCAGTTCACCAAGTTCTTCGCTGCGACTCCGCGACGTACAGTCCCGGGATAGAGCGACGTACCGATGTCGCGTCGACTTTCAAGTGTCGCCGACTAGGAATTATAGGATCGCGCTCGATGTCATTGGTGAGTCGAAGGCTGTCACTTTTTAAAATCATTTTCAAAGTGCCGATATGTGCCGAGTCCCACTACTCAAAGGACGGACGAAGCGTTCAGTGAAAGAGCTCTGCGGCTCAGTTCACCGAGTTCTTCGCTGCGACTCCGCGACGTTCAGTCCCGGGATAGAGCGACGTACCGATGTCGACTCGACTTCCAAGTGTCGCCGACTAAGAATTTTAGGATCGCGCTCGATGTCATTGGTAAGTTGAAGACTGTTACTTTTTAAAATCATTTTCAAAGTAACGAGAATTGACTAATCCCACGGCTCAATGGACGAACGAGGCGTTCAGTGAAAGAGCTCTGTGGCTTAGTTCACCGAGCTCGTCGCTTCGACTCCGCGACGTACAGTCCCGGGATAGAGCGACGTACCGATGTCGCGTCGACTTCCAAGTGTCGCCGACTAGGAATTATAGGATCGCGCTCGATGTCATTGGTGAGTTGAAGACTGTCAGTATTTAAAAAGGTATTCGAAGTAACGAGCTTTGTGGCTCAGTTCGCCGAGTTCGTCGATGCGACTTCGCGACGTTCAGTCCCGGGATAGAGCGACGGAATTATAGGATCGCGCTCGATGTCATTGGAGAGTTGAAGGCTGTCACTTCTTAAAATCATTTTCAAAGTGAAAATATGTGCCGAGTCCCACTTCTCATTGGGTAGTTGAAGCGTTCAGTGAACGAGCTCTGTGGCTCAGTTCGCCGAGTTCGTCGCTGCGACTCCGCGACGTACAGTCCCGGGATAGAGCGACGTACCGATGTCGCGTCGACTTCCAAGTGTCGTCGACTAGGAATTATAGGATCGCGCTCGATGTCATTGGTGAGTTGCAAGCTGTCACTATTTATATTGATATTCGAAGTGACGAGATATGCCGAGTTCCATCACTTATTGGACGGATGAGACGTTTAGTGAACGAGCTCTGCAGTTCAGCTCGCCGGGTTCGCTGCGACTCCGAGACAGTCCCGGGATAGAGCGACATACAGATGTCGCGTCTAATTTTTCCGATTAGGAATTATAGGATCGCGCTCAATGTCATCGGTGAATTGAATGGTTTGATTATAGCCAAAGGAGTACTAAATTCAATATTCAGGTGTAGTTTTTTGTTTATAACAACTACACCGTCACAACTAGTTTAAAATAATATAATATCGAGCCCACTTTATTACTAAAAGTATAACATTATTTCGTATTTCAAAACACGAAACTCAAACACATAGTTCAAATTTTTATTTCATGTAAGTGTTTTTATGGATAATACAAAATTCGATATGAAAAATAATAAACGAAGTTTGTTTAATATGAAATATTTTATGCGACCTCGAATGTAAAATATTTAAATGAGCCCAAAATATTCTGCTAGTTTCGTTATCAAATAATAATATACTTTCGCATAGCTGATCGAAAACCGAAGATTAAAATACGCGAACAGAATACTAATACAAATAAGATCAACGTAATAATAAAAGTAATAAAACTCGTTGTAGCGATAGGCCATCTCGATCCGTCCGCGATGCCCTCAGAGTCGCAATAAAATTTTAATTCCCAAACTAACCCACATTTTTACTGTCAGCGTTGGAACGTAAATCATCCCAGTTCTCTCGGACTTTCCTTAAAGTTTCCGTGTTGATTCCGCTTGAGGATAAGGGTGGGTCAAGTTTACGATCGCACCAGTTTTTATCGAGATTGCCCGGCGGCACGGCGACTTTTCATAGCTTTTGTTACCCCTCTGTTTTGGCTTGAGTTATTTTATTAAAACACAAAAAAGGCGAGAGGAGATACCGTCGAGATTAGGTGAGAATTTAAAGTTTCGACCTGTTTCCTTGAGATCTCTGATAATATACCTTTAAATCTTGATGGGATTTATTTAGAATTATATAAAGCCTCTCTGCTATTAGTTTGAGAGGTTTTTCCTTCCCAGGATTTCGGGTAAGTCTCCTGACCTTGATGCTCCGGCTTTATCTTAATGCTGAACTTCTTTTAAATTTTCTTTAAGTACCTAATAACGCTTTGACATTTTCATTTCGATAGTAAAAAGTGCATATTGTTATTAATTCTTGAAAAAATAACTAAGCACCTTAAACTTAATGTTTTTTCGCATTTTAAATTCATTAAAAACTAAAAGAAGTATATTTCGTTATTAGGACGCAATTAGTTGTCGACTAAGTTACTAGCTGAATATTTGAACTCTTAGCCTAGTTAAATTACAAAACATAATACTTGTTACTTATTTTGCCAATTCCACAAACCAATTGTGCCAATATGCTAGTATAATATATCAATGGCGGTTCAATTTCTGGTTTACCCTAATTGTTGGATAGTTTAACATTGGTTACCTTTTCATTTACACCGTTTATTAAATTCAATTTACATTGCCACGTTTGCCATGAAATAGTATAAAGCAATTACTTTAATGTTTAAAAATGGCGGGACAAAATTTTAATGATCCTCGTCTGTGAGAATAATATGAAAGAATCTTATAATAAATTCATGCATCGTCGGTCAATACAGCTTATTTATTTAGTAATATTATTAAAAAAATGAGTTGCGAAAGCTATATTCTACGACGGCAAACATTTGTACCCTATTTGAATAAAATGTATGTAAACATGATTGCGCTCACTCGACTAATATTACACGTACGTCTCAAGCTATTAGTACGTATATTATTTAAGTATGTGTTAATAAACCTGGCATTGATATTCATTTTTTTTTGACACATATACTTACGAGTTAATAAGATACAGTGATATTTGATTTGTTAAAGCTGTAAGAATAATATTTTAAGATCATTATAATAATCATAATCATAACTGTCACTTTTATATTTCAGCAGTTTATCTTAATAATTTAATGCATTGCTATAGTCGTTTGACACTAATGCCTACTAAATCTTTACAAATATAATCGAATATTAAAGCCACTTCAAATTTTGAAAGCAATAAAAATCAGCCAACCGCGAATGCAACCGAACAAAATGGAAATATAAGGGGAAATAGTTTACATAACGTTTGCATGCGGAGGTTCTTTGGGAAAAATTCCATTAGCTTCACTAAAGCTGTGGTTGGTTTTCTTTTGAAAACGTTTTCGTGTTGATCTTAAGGGGATAAAGGTTTCGGAAGTTTTGAAGGCGAGAACTATTATTGCAACACGCAAATATGAGAGACGATATTTAGATTTAGATATTTATTTTTGTTATGTCATTCCGGTCTAGAAATCGGTATCATTTAACATATTAGCTGTACGGTAAAGAATGGACTATTTAAAAGATTGTTATCACCCTGTGATCTATGAGAGTCTGATTAGGTTTAAACTTTTTCTTTTGCAATGATTATCGTTATTTGAATATATTAAATAGATTTTACCCGGGGTTTTGTCCGCGTTATCAAGATTCCTGTTTTGTCCCATGACATGTTTAAATGCATTTGCAAATACAGGAATCTCATTCCACATAAGCCGCGGTGAAAACGTTTTCGTATCGATCCTGGCAAGATATAAAGGCTTGGGAAGTTTGTCGGTAGCTCTGTCACAATATGGGAGGATAACAGTGAGGCTTATGAAAAGCTTTCATTCGAAAGCAGTATACGAATATTTGTCCATGAAATTATGTAGTATTGCACCTGGCATAATGTAAATTTTTGTGAGTATTTAAAAAACTAATGCAATATAATTTGGTAGATTTGTATCACAAGTGAACAACGTCATATTAAGCCACAACATGACGTAAACTTATTATATTATTGTTTTGAACAAATTTTTTACTAATTTTATTTTGCTAGAGCTAGGAGCTCTTTACTAAAACAATTTCAGGGTTACCCCCTTGGCAACATTACATTATATTTCGATATCAATCCACTGGTATACATTTCATTCCTGTCGATTCTGGGTTTTTGGTCCAAACATTTTCGGACATGTCCTTTTTAGTTAAAGCAATACAGTATCTGGTAATTATTAGTCATCATTAAAATATTGGCTCACCAAGATGGCATAGCGTATTGTTTGAACCCCTATTAGTTTTAAAAGAAGAAAGATAGAAACAAATCATTAAAACGTAGTTAAGTCTGTTTTAATTCGTATTTCTTAAATCACTTTTTTTATAAAAAATTGGATTTCTGTTTATTTGCAATTGTGTGTCTCTCGTGATCACGTGACGCGGTGACCTTCTAGCTTTCAGTTTATCTTTTCCAGATGCCAGATACTTATCAGGCTTTTTGCTGTTTCCATTTAAGGTGAGGATGGCTTTATTCACTTCTCGGCCATTGTTTGTTTACGGCTGGTTTTAGTTTTATTATTTCTGTACGACCGTAAATACTTTCTTCTGGAATTTGTGTTTATTAGAGCGTAATGTGAGCAGGCGTTTTCATTTAAAAAAGTATATTTTTCGGGTTTAGCACGTTCTTATTTCTTCTTAATAAATGAGATATTTTAGTAACATTGCTTCCTTGATACTTAGACGTCTTCTCGTTTCTTAAGTAAAAGAATACAAGGTAAATTTCAAATGTAAGAGCACATTGGCGTTCTTCATTTCTTAAGCTGACTACATTATATAATTTATTTTAACTCAACGATATTAATATAGATCCTCTGAAAATTTTACGAGTTCCAATCATCCATGCTTTCATAGCATAATTGAAATGTACTTAATTAAGCTCTAAATCGTTTTAACGTTAATTGCATGGAAAATTATTTCATTAATTTCCGTCGTCACGTTTGTTTTTGCTTCCACTAGAATATTTTGAAAACGCTAATGATGATTGAAAATCATAAACCTGCAAACGATTGAATTCAACTTTCACGTCTACAAGATATTTTCCCGGGTAACGAGTGGTCATTAATTTTAACCTTATTACCTGCCCATTACAGAACCAGATGTTGTTTAAGTACGTAATTAGGCACGGTAGATTACATTTCTTTGTGTTACTAATAGAATTTGCTACTTGGGATCGGGCGAGATGTGATAGTCGTGGCAAATCTTATTGAAGGCAGCCTACCAGACTACCATAGCCGAATAATATTAATTACAATCAAATTAATAGCACGTTTGATGGTGACACAGATACTTACTATTATAATCATTCTGAAATGAAGTAACCCAAAATTAATTTAATATTTCTTTAGAGAGTAATATAAAAATAAGCAATAATTATTTTTATACAACACTAGTTTTTACCCGCGCCTTTGTCTTTGTTGTAAAGATTCATGTTAATTCCTTAGAGGATTATCAGAATACGAGACCTTGATTGTATAAATCAAAATCCATTTCGTAGTTTCAGCGTGATTGACGGAAAAACACCCAAAAAAACAAACTTTGTCATTTATAATATTAGTATGAATCCCAGAATCTAATATTATTTCAGTGAAATGTTGGATTGGGTAGCACCTGAAATGCAAACCTCGAAATGTAGACGGGCCCTAAAATACTAGCAAAATACATTGACCCATGATTCCTTGTTAAGTACTCTTCGTATCATGAGAAACAACGCTATTGCCTATCATTAGCTAGGATGCCTGTTACTAAAAAAAGTGACACTTAATTATAATAAAACGAATACGAGAAAAAATACATTTCAGAATCCTAATTAAAGTGAGCTTAACCTATAATCACGAGTATTTTTAGTTCAACATAGACGTACATTATCGTTCAAAATTAAATATGTGGGCCTAGGGCTAGGTTTCGTTTTAAGTACTTTTGCTCAGTGAAAGTCGATGAAATTTCAAATCATTCGCTAAAAATACCTATGTTTAATGAAATGTAAACTTTTACTCTTATAAACTGACATCACAGAAAGTGACACATCTTAATCTTCCCAATTTATGAGTATTTTGTGCGTACTGTAATCCACTAAATTAAATCTGTCAGTGTTGTCAATGGCAACTGAAATGACGGGCGCCCACGTGAATCGAGATGAAGTACTTTGACTGATCTTCCTGAGATAAGTTTGAGCTGACGACTTTCATTGACGAAAATAAAAGATATCTCAAAATATACGAGATTTAATTGAACAAAAAAAATACCTTTTCCTGGCCTTTTTTCTACATTCACTTTTTGTTTCACGTATCTTTTTTGTTGATTTAAAAAGGTATTTTGGTAACTGTAAATGATTTTATTTGAGTTTCTCTATTCGCTCATTCGATTTTATTTAGATAACACTGCAAAAAAATATTTTATTCAGCCATAAAAACTTCCAGTTGTACATCGAATAAACTTCAAAAATTTTAATGTAGCTTATTTTTACCGCGGAAATAATATACGTCATAATCGAGTATTTATTGGTTATTTAATACATCCATTGTTCATTTAAAAGTGAACGTTCCAACGCACTTATTGTTCCGAGTTGAATTAATTACTGTTCGTAATCTAAATACAGCAGTAAGGTATATACCGTGATTGAACATAAATAATAATACGTATAAACCAGTTTTGATTGCCTTACTCTACAGACGGTATAAGTCCGTATTTAAATACGTCTCTCATTCTGCCTTGTTTATGCAAAATAACAACAGCGTTTACTTCTGATTTTCGACGAAAATTTATTCACAATCAAAACAAAATCAGCGAGGAAATGTCACTAGTATCAAGATTGCTGAGGTATATCTTCTATCGGTTGCGGTACCGAATGTGGTTGACGTAGTTATATGAAATGAAATTTTGTATTGATAGAAAATAAAACAAAAGCATACAGCATTCGCAGTGAGAAAAAAGAAGAGATGTAGTGTGTATGATCAAAACATTTTAGACCGCTTTTAATATTGCAAATAAAACAGTCTTCGTTATAAGTGATAAATAATATGAAGTAACAGTGGATATATCGGCAATTTTGGAGACTGCGAACAGTAACAAAGTTTTCCGACCGGATAAACTCAATCAAAAAGTATTAAAGCCGTTGTTTTAAGGGCGATCTAATTAGCCTCGGCGCGTTTGAAGTGACCGTATAGGATATCCGATTTTTGCGACAAAAACTAAAGTAATCAGTTTACTTTAGTTTTTGTATACCAATACCAATAGTAGGCGTGAATTGCCGAATCAACAAAAATGTCTCACAATATCCGTAAAAACGACCAAAATCCGCGGCAAATATCTTCAAATTGGGTATAAACAAACTAGGTGCGCCGAATGTGGTCGACGTAGGTATAGGAAATGAAAATGTTTTCGTTGAGTCGAAACAAAAGGTTCACGATATGAGTATTCCGGGATCTCGGCAATCACGCGGAGCTTTCATATCCATTCCGGCGTTTGCGCTATCGCTTAGGGCCATAGCACACGGCGTATTCTAAACGCGCGTTTCAGGAACGCGCGTTTTCGGCGCCGTAGATGCTGATTGTTGCGTTTGCAATCATGATACAAAAGCGCGCGCATGAAGCGCTTATTCGCGCATTTGAATTGATACAAACGCGCGATTCACTTTTTTTTTTTCTTTTGATAAGAAGTACTAAAGCCAACGTAAACAGTCAGTACTGTTTACGTTGGCTTTAGTTGGCTTGAGACAGTTCTCAACTGACGCCATTGTACAACTGAAGAAGAGTAGTCTCTGAGGGCTCTGCCTCTCGAGGCCTGATCAAAACGTAAAGGCGACGCGCGTTTGAATCGCTGTATCTGCGCGTATACACGCAGTTAAGGCGCGTTTCACGATCGCCCCGTGTGTTTAAGTTACAAGGTTGCGATAGAATCTCGTTTGAAAAGCGTATACGCGTGTAATCTGCGCGTCGGCTGCGCGTTTAAAATACGCCGTGTGCTATGGCCTTTACTGGAATGAACAGCTGGCACCGTTCATTGTTTTGTACGTTCCGCATAAGTGCGGCCGGGCTGAAATGAGAATTTCACCCCCGTTTGCCGCTATAACCTAGGGATTCGGTAAGTGGCATCTGACACGTTATCATGATTCGATAATGTGTTCTGAGAATAAATATAAATACGTTATGGTTGTGTTTGCTAACGGTATTCGTGCTAGCTGCATTCGCAATGTGAACGTCGTTTTTTTTCTTGTACTCCTCGTGGACTCTGGCTGGCTTAATTACATGTATCATGTTTTCCATTTAAACGTATAAACAACTTTCTTTTTATCTTTTTTGCATCTTCCAAACTAGTAACATAACGTCATTGTTTCCATGAGATTCATTGTGTGATTTATTGCAAATTATGGTTAAGTATCTTTAATTCCTACGACTCTAGGAGGAAAAAAATCAAAGCGATCATTTATTAACTGTTAATAACTATTTGTTTTTCTTTCTTCCCAACAGAACTCCCAAGTAAGCCGGTGATTTTCGATGAATACGGAAAAGAAATAACCGGAGTCGCAGGTCCGTACAACGAAGGTGGAGAATTCAAACTTATTTGCTCCGTCAATGGGGGTAAGTTCATTTCATGTTGTCGCTTACCACTAGACTATCGAGGTGTTCACCATCGTACCGTGCCGTGGTCCTGGGTTCGATTCCAGAGTCGATAAAATTTATGTTGGCTTTTTCGAACACAGCCTAGTTTTGTGATTAGAGGTCTGCAATTGGTAAGCGTGGTGATTAAGCCAAAACCCAAAACTTCTTTGGTAGAAAACTTGATTTCAAATGATGGAAGCCTTTGCACTACAGTGGAATATTAATAGACACGAACTTAGGAAAGTGAATTACATATAATTATTTTTATTGGTGACTATTTATAGGTGAGCCTTAGCTATTGAGAACTTTAAAAATAGCATACTCAGAAGCACGTACCTGCTATTTCTGGCTTTAAATAAACTCAACCGGTATCAGGAAAAACACGCCGAACAGAGTTTTCGTAAGACGTATTCCCTTCAGGGCATTTCCCCATTTTGTCTCCTGTAGGGGGCATAATTTGATTGGAGTAGGTACAGAGACAAAGAATAAATGATGAGTTTAGCATTACGCCTCTAACCCAGATACGAGTACGTTGTCCGTCAATCAACTTTATGATCTTTTACATTGTTTCCTTTTGTGCAGTCTGTTGTTTTTCATCTTTGCAACTCAATTTGCCATCTGGAGATTTCCCCGGAGATAAATATTAACATGAATTTATTTTTGAATGGGTACGGTAGAACGAATGAAATTAAGGACGTTGAAACATTTGGTTCAAATATAATTTTCCTCGCTGAATCAAATATTTCTGTGTTTTTATCAATGTCATTTTTAAGTCATAATCATTGGCCTCAAACAAAGACAATAAAATGAAAATACGATCACAGCTTTGTTATTCAAAGGCAAAATAACTGGAACATTTGGTTGTTTTTCTGTCAGTGTTAGATACAATAATCTTTTGATTTGTTTTATAAAGGTATTGTGACAATACGTTTTAACGTAAAAACTCAATATTTTATCTTTACTACGTGATAGTATTTTCTCTGATAGGACAAATGGTCTGACCTCGTTAAATTATTCGATTAGCACTTTGTCATTGTTAAAACCATTTCTATTATGGACTCGTTTTTAACGTTATTTTATTTTCCTCATTACCTTCTTATTGATTTATTATCAACTAGCTTTCCGCCCGCGGCTTAGCCAGCGTGGAATTCGATTATATTGCAACAATATTCTAGTTTTCTCTGGGGAATATCATTTTTTACGGGATAAAAAGTACCCTATTATTTAATTCGGACTTCAAACTTTACGTTTGCAACATTTTAAAGCAATCGGTTCAGTTAAGTTACGGCGTGAAAGCGGAACAAACAAACTCACTTTCCGATTTATAATATTAGGAAGGATTCCTTTTGAATTAATTCATGATATTTTACAAAAAAAGCATTAGAATTTAACTATTTGTTTATCCACAGGTAACCCAATTCCACGAGTGCAATGGCTCCAAGGAGACTTGGTTCTAGCCACATTAGGAGCTAGCGATCTCCAACCGGCCGGTGCGACGAGAACCCTGACCCTTGTGGTCAGGAATGCGACGCGTGCACACCAATCCTCAATATACACGTGCGTTGCAGACAACACGTTGTTGACTTCGCCGTTGAAGACAACTGTTCGAGTAGATTTGTATTGTAAGTATTTCATTAATGACGTTTTTTTTATTAGATAATAGCGGGCCGGCTCGTGGTTTCACCCGCGTTCCGAAGGAACTACACACTTCTCGTACCGGGATAAAATATAGCCTTTGTTACTCAGGGTGAATGTAGCTTGCCAATGGTGAAAGAATTTTTTAAAACGGTCCAGTAGATTTTGAGTTTATTCGTTACATAAAAAATACAAATCTTTCATCTATATAATGTTAGTGTAGATGAAATGTTTTCAGATTTACTGATACATTTCGTATCTAATTGTAATAAATATATGAGAACCAATTTCAGAGTATGAAAAATATGCTATTTTCATTGATAAGATCAGTTTTGTAATAGAAGTAACACATTTTCATTCCCATTGTTTGCATAATATTTTTGTTTTATTGTTAAATATACACAACGAATCTTTCAAACATGTTGTCTTTAAAATTCAAGGAATTCTCAAGCAAATCTAAGATTATTTTGGTATTTGAATGTATTCATGAGACCGCTATCATGTCTGGAGATGTCAACCACTAATTGTTTAAAGCTAAAACAAAAGAATAAAAGCTGTCTCGTCACTCCCCATCGATCCTCGGTCCAATACGATTCGTTTTCAATAAAACAAATTGCTATCAGGACGGAGCAGAAAAAAACACATTTCACCGTTCACGTCAAGTATCTAAACCAATAATGGCGAATGGGAGTGGAGTCTCGAAGAAGGTATTTGTTGTTACGTACACCCACTTGCTTGTCACGCTTTGTTTGCCGCAAGGGAAAGAAAATATTGTCCTCTGAGGTCTGTACCGATTTTGAGAGTCCTTTTTATCGATGCTTCAGCAATGAAAGGAACTCGGACGTTTGAACAGTTTTGAGGGATGTTGTTGATAAGCTTGAAAAACGAATTCCTGGAAATAAAATAAAATATGTTTTATTTTTCACCACGTATACAGAACAATGATTGAGACACTTGAATGACAAACTCGTTGTTTGGAATTTTATTTTCTTTGATATTTTAGATCTTCAGATAGTCTTGAAATTTTGCCACATCGCGAATACAATCTAGATGTGTTTTATGACAAGTAATGGCGACAATTAAGCTCTTTTAATACCCTTATAGATTGTGAGTGGTTTTTTTGTTAAAGTATTTGCCAGTGACTGCATGTCTACCGTGCTCATTTTGGCCATTTGCTTGTCTTCCAAATGTAAAGTCTATTAAGTATTTTAAAAAACAAACATACAATTACTTTTCTCAATAACAATACATTTAAAATGATACCAAGTCCATTTTATTTTCACCCGTTTTAACTCATAATTGGGATGTCATCTTGCTAAAATAACCTCAGTTTGTCCACCGATCTTTGCTCCTATCTCGATTTGTGATCTAAAATTGCCTTTGACAATCCGATCCCAGCAAAATACCCTGTCGGATCGATACGTTTTAGATGACAACTGTACTTTTTGACCTATTTTTATAATATGAAATAGGAAATGGTTTGTTAGGCAACAGATTTCGAGATGAAGCTAAATTAAAAGCAATATAATGCTTTTATTATGTTCGACATATTATTTATTCACAACAGTTTTATCTTCTTCACCATATACGCCTTTGCGCAGCAAACGTTTAATGTTTACATGAAAATAATTGACTTATTATATTATGTTATCTGAAAACTAAGCTCATTTTAAGATTAATAGATGTCATTCTATCAACTAGAGTTTTCATTTAAATAAGACAAGACCTGAAAACAGTATAAACTCGTCTTAAAGTAACTTCTCACGTTCATTGAAGAGGCGTCTGGAGATTAGAGTTATCTATCTAATTTCCAATACATTGAAAGTACTAAACATAATCTTGAAACAAAGTTCAAAACAGTTGGAGCAAAACAATCTTTATTTAACATCAACGGGAAACTTCCAGATTGTTTATTTTTATAGACATAATAATAGTAAAGTTTTACGCTCACAATTACTTATCTAATGTCCCTTTATCGATATACGTAAACGATAAGAAGTGCTTTTACTTAATACAGTTCAAAATATTTTTTTACTAAGACATATAAAGAGAGGATAGGCTATCATCGTCCTTTTATGTGGATGCGTTGTGAAATATTTTCTAATTCAAAATCTTTATAATATGATTTTGTGATAGATTTTATTACTTACAGCCTTTTAAAGTATCGTATAATAAACTATAGTTACTAGTGTTACGGTTACGACGTTTTACACGTCAGAATGTATTAATGAATATTTTAAAGGCCACAAAATGTTTGTAATCAGTTTTCCCAAATATAATTAGATTAAATAGATATAAAGCAAGTAACTTTGCTCAATAAAATAATTATATTCTAAATATAAACATTAAAAAAAAACTCGTCCAAAAATATTTAAAAAAAATCTTTAACATTTTATTTTCTTTCCACAGTAAGGCCACTCACAGTGGAGATCCTGTCAAGGGAACAGCCTCTCTCCGTGGGTCGCAAGACTGAACTCTGGTGCCGATCCACCGGCGCCCGACCACCAGCTATCATCACATGGTGGCTGGGTGGGAAGATGTTGAAGTCTATTAATAAACATAGGGTAAGTATTAGTACCCTTATCATTATCATAATCTTAGCGCTTTTCCCGGTTGCCGGTTGCATCAGTAAGGGACTACAACAAAATTATATTGATTAGTTTTTTCGTTGTGGCAACAAAACTCAGGTCGCGGTTTCGAATCCTGCTAGGGCCAAAATGTTTGTTTGATGAACATTGGCATTTGTTTTCAAGTCATGGATGTCTATGAAACTATTTAAGTATGTTTATCTGTTCCCAAGCTTAAACCCATAGAACGAGCTTCGAGCTTAGTTCAGGGCTAGGCAATGGCTTAAAAAATGAGGAAGGGACGATAAACTTTTAAAATGCTTTAGTAAAACAAATTTTTATTTCACAATAATTTGTCATAGTGCATTGCGGAAATTCCTATACAACAAAGTCACAAAAGTAAATACTTAATGCAGTTATTAAGCTACTGTAGTCAAAATAGCCTCATAGCATGCAACAAAAGAACCTATTTCCGTTACATAATGGAAGTAAAAAGAAATATAATAGCCTTACTTAAAGTCTTGTCGAAGAATGCTTTATTTTTCGTTTCATTATGATATTCTGACTTGGACAGTTATTATGTTTTTTAAAATGAAAACTGCTGCATTGTATTACTCCGGCAATAAAATTAAATTCAACGATAAGTTCATTATTGTTTCTCGTCATTTCATGGTTTTCGATCCAAAATCATGCAAACAAATTCTGATCAAGATTTGTCTAAACAAGTATTTGATGGTAAAACATTGACTTTCTTATTAGGCTGGCTCAGCATCCGAAGTGGATCTTGGCCACGAAAACACTAAACACTTTTTTTTTGTATATTATCAGAGCCGATTTTCGATGTTTAAAAAAATATGTTAAAATTAATATGTATTGTACATTATTTTATTTTTATCAGGAACATGAAGACGGCAACGAAACGCAGTCACTTCTCCAGTGGACTCCTACGAAAGAGCATAATGGCTTGATCCTCACCTGCAGAGCAGAACACAGCAAGTTTAATAAAACGACTATAGAGAGCAAGCTACCACTTAATATTTACTGTAAGTAGTCGAAAAGATAATTGGATCGAGTTAAGCAGAAAGCAGCCAAAGAAAATATAAACTGTCCAGCAGATAGCTGCTCACTCCATCTAGTTATTAGAATGGGGTATGTGAATTACGCACAGACAGAATGTCGTCAAGTTAGAAGTACGCTATACGAAATAATAATATCAACGTACATATTTTATGCAGCCTAACTACATGATACATTGATTATTATAAAACTAAATAATGCACAAAAACAATGTATACACAAACCGCTTTCATAGTTTGAAATTATTGATAATAGCGACCGCCCGTGACTTCGTCCGCGTGGATTTCGATTATACAATAGCCTTAAGCCTTCCTCGTCACATGGACTATCCAAAACAAAATAATTTTTCGATGCCAACCGGTAGTTCCTGAGGTAAGCGCGTTCAATAAAAAAAAACATAAAAACAAACAAACTCCTCAGGTTTATTACATGAGTATAGATAAAAGGATTTTGAAAACAAAATTCAGTTTAACAGTTTTATTACCAAGCAAGCAACTAAGTTATATAATCCACGGCGTAATGATGTCACGACCTCCAGCTTTGTAGGTCGCAGCCATTAAAATAACATTTAACAAATTATCTACTTCAAACTCGAGTTTAATTACTAATGAACTAAAAAATCAAGTTTGCATTTTATCTTAAGATTTAAATTTTCTTAAGTAGGATTTTAATAGACTAATTTTTAACAAGTCAATGTTTACCTTTCTACTTTTACTTTAGACATTAATTTATGCAAGCAGTCCTTATAATTTTGCCTTTATTATTTCTAAACCGATTATTCTAGAATATTTAACGTAGTTAAAACATAAACGTTAATTTTAACGGGCAAAAATCACAATGTAATTATCTAAACAATAAATTGAAATGCCTCGCGCTAAAATATTAAACATCAAACGCTGAACCAATTGGTACAATAATTAATTAATTTGACCCAACAATTTATCAGTATCTGTTTACGAAACGGCCCGTCAGTTTTGTTTGACTTTAACAACTTGGAGCTTGAAGTAAATATTGTTTTGACTAGATAGAACCAAAAGAGCAATTGCCAGCTCAACTTTGTGTGTTCAACTAAGTCCTTCCATAAGGAAGAGAATTGGGACTCTGGTATGTTTATTTAACGCCCCTTTGATTAAATAGTTTATGCACCTGAGATGATGGATTTAAGCCGTGTACGTTTGTACGAACAGTAAATAGTGAACTAAATCATCAAACGTGAACATTTGGTTAATGTATGGACATTTTTTTTAAGAAGAGGGTGTTTAATGTTCGTTAGTGGTACTCACGTGCATACTAAGCAACGAATCATGCAACGCAACTTTGTTCGTACGTGTGTATACGGCTTCAGGTGAATAAGGTAAATTCTCGATCTCGGATACGGATCTTTATTTTCTTGCAATCTGTATGGGGTCGAGTGACCTTGTAAGGACGATGACAGATTTTACTTTTATTTTGTAATTCTTAGAAATGAGTACTTTTCTAATTCTATCTCATCTCCACCATATTTCATTTCATCAAATAAATTGAAAAGCAGTAAAGAAAAATTCCGTAAAAGATCCGTGTGAAAAGTAACGGATATGGATACATTCAGAACATCACCAATAAAAACATTCCATAAAAGTCATGCAACTAACATGACGTTAGAAATAACTTAAACTGCAGTAAATGTAATGAGGTACTAAACCTGTTCAGTAGATTCTAAAACCCAGTTGTTGAATGTGCCCATTATCGAATTGATTGGTACTTCAGTAGAATGTAAAATCCACGTTGAAATATAGAGATTCTTAGCACAGGCATTACCTAACAATCGAACTAAAACAAGGTTCACAATCAATTACAACTTGTTCTAGAAAGACCGATTTCTCACCATCTCAGAGACATTGATTACATTTGGTAGATTAGAAGTGGTTCGATGTACTTAGATTACTGGACTGAAATGTAATTTGACTCGACTACCTATTCTTAGAACATAAATAGTCTTCTCTATTGGATAAACGTTCGAATTCAAACTTCCTTTACGTAACTTTATAGAACTAATGGGGTTTAATATCAAATTAGTCACTGTAATTAGTCAAAATTATGTATTAATAAATCAAATATAACAAAGCCGAAGAGTTTGTTTGTTTGTTTGTTTAAACTCGTTTATCTCAGGAACTACTGATTCGAATTGAAAAAATGCACGCGGATGGAGTCGCGGGCGGTCGCTAGTTTGGGATAATTTAAATATATCTGTAATTGATTTTCATATCAGCTGTAATACCGATTCTGTAATTTTTGGCAAAACGTTACAAAAACTGGTTTGCACTTACAAGCCACAAGAAAAAAGGTACTTAAAGGAAATCTCGAACAAAATGAAAGTAATCACCCTCTTCATATACCATATAAAAAGGGTATACTAGCACATAGCCTAATGTTCCACACTACTTCCTTCTCATTACTTTATCTGGTGATTTATACGTAGCGTAGGTAAAGATACGGTAAAGACAAAGCTTTATGTGCCATTGGGTGCTTTCTCATTGGTTATCTTAGTGGTACTTTATCAAGTTCCTTGATTTGCTACCACTTGGGCTTAGTAGATTCCGAGAACGAGTGTAATAACATAAAGTTTCTTGAAAAAAGGGCGATCGTCATTATTAAATTGACTTAACTGGAAAAGTTACCAGCTTTTTGCGTGGTGATTCTAAGAATTTTACGTCGTATTATTTTTGCATTTCTATTTTTAAAATCATGTTATTTTGATGATGGCATATTTTATTCTGTGTTTCGATTATTTTTGTCACGTATTCATTTTGTATTTCTGATAATACGTAGCCTGATAGTTGTCACCTGGGGTATTCTATGTGTTTTCTTTTTTGGTGAATTTTTATTTTTAATTTTATATTTCGTACTAAACGTTTGTTTAGAAAAATTTTGCCAATTTTATTCTAGATTGTAATACTGATTCCTTTTTGCAGATGTACCAGTAGCAACAATAAAGTTAGGGTCCAAAATGAACCCAAACGATATTGAAGAAGGAGACGACGTGTACTTCGAGTGCAGTGTCGACGCCAACCCACCAGCTTATAAAGTCATCTGGGAGCATAATGTAAGTGACAAGACTTAAAACTTTACTGTTACATTACATTTTTCGCAGTTCCAGAGCCATAATGTAAGTTACAAGATTCAAAACTTTTTTGTTACTTTCCATTACGCACATTATAAAAATCGTAATGTATGTAAATGTATCTTACAGGATTTTAAAGAGACTGTTAACTTAAACAGACTCCTTTAACCTTATAAAGTTATGAAAGCAGGCTTCTTTATATTAGAATAATAAAAAAGCGCATGATTCAGAACTTGTCCGTTACATGTTAGCTAACATAGAAACATAGCAAAGTATAATGTGTGACAATCTTCCCAAATTTGAATTACACTCCATCTTATAAAGTCATTTATGAGCACAATGGTTTTCGCAAAATTTCGTCTTACACATTATTATTACTGAATATATTAGCAGGAAAATGTTGTTATGAGACCAAGCTTTTTGAGACTAAATGGAATTCTCAAGCATTAATTAGTATACGTTTTCCATTAAACTACATAATTAACATCAAGTTTACTCAGTAAAAATGCATTTAAATCAGCTAGGTGATTTTAAAAGATAAAAATTAACTCCAAGCATCCATTGTATAAGCTAAGAGCTTTGTTTGGGGCTAGGCAACTGTTGAGTAAGTGCATTGTATGTTTTATTTTTCTTTATAAAACTTTTGAGCAATATTTATGAACATTTTCTAATTGCATGGAAGAACTATTGATTCAAACAAACAAGCATACCAACACCATCACCATAACAAAAACATTTTTATTAGTGTCATGTTTTTGCGACTAGAAAACTAATTTGCAATAAAACTCATTCGTTTAAAGCAAAAAACTTCGATGCAATTCCAATCACTGTTATTTTGAGCTAACGTATTGAATTAATTATTTGTTTTGCACACGTTTGTTATTGGATTGTTTCACACAATAAATTCAAACAGCCCGAAGGCTGGACGATTTTAATTATAGCAGCGTTTAAAATGCAGACAAATATATTTGAAAAAAATTAAAAGTGACGTATGTTTTAAAAGTCTGAAGTAGAATTGTTAGTTCAAAAATAATAAAGTAATTCCATATTTATGTCCAACCACAGGGCCACCATGTTTGCCAAATTTATTATTGGTGTAAATGTTGATTCAATGTGTGTGTGACACACCTCTCGAAAAGCACGTTAAGCCATTGGTCTGAAGCGGTCAATCAATGATAAGTATTTTTTAATGCAAAACCACTTAACATTTATCAAAGCCTGAACTGAGTTAAAAATCCTAAAGTATTAATTATATGCCCACTGCAGGGCAAACAATTCGATCGTTTGTAATTTTCACAATCAAAAATGGGCTTTGGATTTATCACCACAATTGTTACAAGCGGATTGGTGATCACAAAGACGAGCTGTGTTCGGAAAAACCGATCACACACGATCTGGGAATTGAACCAAGGACCACGTCATGACGGCCTAGTACTTAGGTGAATCCCTAAACTTAAAAGGCGTTGTTGAAAAAAAAGTAAATATTTAAAATACAATTAATAACATTATTTATTTTTTAGATGTAGATTTGTCTCCATGTCTCGTCTAATTCGGTTTTAAGTTTATGTATTTAAGATGGATATTATATGTGTCATATATATGTCATATTGAACAATTTTTAGGGTTCCGTAGCCAAATGGCAAAAAACGGAACCCTTATAGTTTCGTCATGTCTGTCTGTCTGTCTGTCTGTCTGTCCTGGCTCGTTCTCCGCCGTTTCTGATCCGATTGCCACGAAAATTGGTGGAGAGACGTATAGTGATAATTCAAGAATTGGTTTTTGAAATAATCGATAAATAATTATTTTTACCCCCCCTCCCATTCAGCGAAAAGTAAATTTGAAAAAAAATATTCGACTTACCCCATCGTGTGGGGTATCGTTAAAAAGGTATTTTTAAATACAATAAAACTTGTCTTGAAACCATGTGGATCAAACACCCCAGTCTCGAGATATATTAATACAAAGTTAAAATTAGAGCGTCCCCCCCCCCTTATCTTTTGAAATACTATTACAATAATTCTAAAAAAAATGTCCTGTATACCTCCAAGTAAGTACTTTCAACGAAAACTATAGCGAATTCTGTATGATACATAGTTATTTTTATACAACTCGACCAAGCGGTCGGGCCATCTTTTAGCTACGGAACCCTTTCATGGGCGTGTCCGACACGCTCTTGGCCGGTTTTCAGTCTGAAGTTGACGTGCTTGTTGACAATACAAAGTATTAGCCTATTTATGTCCCACAGTAGAGTAAAAGCTTCCATCGTTTCGAATCATGCTTAAACGCTAGAACAAACGAGGAACGAACAGTATTTAAAATTAAATATTTTAAATACCGATAAAAAAAAAACTGTTCACGGTCCGTGTGGAAACCTTTATCATATTTCAATATCTGTATCACACACCTCTCGGAAAGCAAGCACGTATAGCCGTTGGTCTCAAGAGGTAATTCCCTACTGCGGTGTCAGATTACTGTCAGACTCAGCTATAAGGAATAGCGAGTGCACTTGTGCTCGAGAACTCACCAATCTTTAAATTGTAACTAATGTTAATAACATTACAATTTTGTTTTACTTTTGCCGTGACAACACAAAATAATTTCTTTTAATTACTAATGTTATTTTAGCATGAAAATAATATTTGTTTGTCTATTTTATCGAGTAGGCTCATATAAGATCTCTCGACTACTAATTCTTTTCCTTTGAGAATTCAGCATGTTATTAATGAACAAGCTAATTGTATTCTCGTGAGATAGGAGTGCCGTCGGATAATCCTCGTGAGCAAAGAAAACGGAAAAGCGCTAGTATTTAAATATAATAATAATAATATTTTAATTGGCAGGTCCGTTAGTCCGGTGGTCAGAGACTGTGAATACAAAACCAAAAAACAAACAAACTCTTCAGCTTTATATATTAGTATAGATTTAAGTATGTCTATCCGTTCCCTAGCATCCATAGTACAAGCTGCGAGCTTAGTTTGGGGCTAGGCAATTGCTCTGTTAGTCCTAGGTACATGTCTTTAATTCCTTTCAGACAATACTCCTTCAACACAACCCGGCTGGTGGCATCATTTTGACGGGCAACTCGAATATGGCGCTTCGCAACGTGTCGAGACATCAGGCCGGGAAGTACTCGTGCACGGCATCGAATGTGGAAGGCGATGGCAAGTCACCCCCACTCCAGATGCAAGTTGTTTGTAAGTAGTTCTTACTATTTGAGTAAGGAGAAGTATGTATATTCTTTAATAGTTTTTTTTACGCGGGTTTGCGCGCGATCGATATAAAGATTTGTTTTTGATCCCATGAGTGCATTTAATCGGCATAAAAATTAACCTTTCACAGTCCATACCAAATTTTGCCGGTATACCTCATTTCATCAAATACCATTCAGCTGTGTTAGCGTGACTGACGGATAAACATCCAAATGTCTGACAAACAAACTTTTACATTTAAAATATTAGTATAAATCATTTAGAATAGCCAACACATATTTTACAATAGTCATGTAAATATTTACACTTGAAATGCCAAAAAGCAAAGCACTTTAAAGAAAAATCTACACTGAATAAATGTATCACTAATTACACAACATCTCTAACAGAACTTCAACCCATTAAACAGTGTAATCCCTATTTCTAAACCTGACTTTAAAACGTTATTTCCCCGTTCCCAATGAAGACAGTTAAAATAAATACTTCCGAAGGCCGCAAACGGGTTCTAATTTCCAATCAATTAATCGACCGAAGGTTTTGCCCCCGTTTGCCTTCCGTACGGGGGAACGACGTCACTAGTAATTATCTAAAGGTGCTTTGCAGAATTGACTATTAATTGCACGTGGTCAACTGAAATTTCATTCAAGACTAAAAGGGTTCATCGATTGAAAGTGGTTATAGAATATTAAGTATAACATTTGAAAGATAATGCCAATATCATTTTGCGAATTATTTAAAACTAGTTTTTACCCACGGCTTTGCCCGCGTTTTCAAGATTCCTGTTTAAATCCATAGAAGAATTTACTTGGGATAAAAATTCGCTATCACCTATGTGAGCCCATACCCTGCCTGTATATCAAATTTCATCAAAATTCGTTCAGTAGTTTCAACGTGATTGACTGACAAACATCCGAACAAACAAACTTTCACATTTATCATATTAGTACGAAGAATGGATACTCTAGTAATTTATTAAATTTGATTTTCGTGGAATTCAACACACTTGGGTTATGGGCAATTAAGTATTTTAGTTTAGTCCACCATTTATTTGTAACTATGTACAATTAAATGACCATTTTCGTGCCTTCCCAAATATGTATAATCTTGCATGAAAATTAGAGAGGAAAGATTTTCTATCGAGGACTGTATATTATGATGTGAAAATATAAAACAAACAGTCCGTTTAATTCATGTTGTAAAAACCAAACTGTCCATATAATTGGTCCACTCCAGTTCAACGAAGATAAAGAAACGCCACATTTTTATTCCTGGCCCGCTCAGATTCCATAATAACATTGTGAAAATCCATCTACTATCCCGAGTTTTCTCGCTCCTCTGTACCAGTTATTAATAGCAGTAATTATTCGAATCGTCCCGAGTCCCCAAGGATGTAACAATTAAAACGGGTCTCTGTCCGAATGAAAAGTGACTACAAAGTGTTCTCAATAAAGCTTGTTTTTCAACAGACAAACCCATCTGTCGAAAGAAGGAGATAAAAATGATCGGGGCGGCAGTTCAAGAGCCTTCGAGTGTCGTGTGCGAGGTGGACGCGTTCCCACCACCTGATACTTTCGAATGGACGCTTAACAACTCGGCTGGCTCGACGAAAGTGGACCCTGTAAGTAGCAGCTTAAATTATATTTTCTCTTACCCAATCTTCGACTAAATGAGTACTATCTTCTCGATAAATCAACAATGCATGATATTTAGTAAACAAGTGAGTGTTATCGCAGATTCAGTCTCAGTATCTTTTCTTTCTGAAAAAGTTAGCTTAGCGGGAGAGCAATCAGAAACTTTTATTGGCATATCTGCCGTAGAAAGTAGCAAGACCAACAGGTTTACGGCCGGAAAGGGTTTCTTTTGACCAGGTTTGTAATAACAAGAATTAGCTTAGCGTTTTGACTTTGCTGGCTAGCTGCTAACGTGTACTGTGTTGGGCCACGATACAAAACTCAATGAGACACTACACAACTTCCATTCTCGTAGACTAAGGATTTTTCCAATCAAGAAACTGTATCTGATTTGAACCAAAAAAAATGGCCCAGCTATCGCTTCAAACTGCCATAGACACTCGCAGGGGAGAAGTAATAGCTTTATTTATCTGTGTAGCGTCGAGATTAGATCGCTGCATAGCTTCGATAATCACTTGACCTTATTTTTGGTTAGTAGCACTTTGACACAGTAATGGTACACGCTTTTGAGTTAGCGTTTTCACGCAAACTTCGTTTGTGTGTTATGCCTGGAGATGACAACCTTGGCTTTATTATAAGGAGCTACCTAAACAACTTTTCAAACTCCTGAGTCGGTTATGAAAGCTAATTTTAGTAATGAAGTAATTAATTTAGTAAAATTAGACATTTAAATATAACAAGATATCAGACAAAATAAACAGGCATGAATTACTGCCTCCGCATGATAGGTTAAAGCACTCAGGCTCAAAAACCACGGAGGTCGTGGGTTCTATTCCCACGAAGAACACCACCACTTAACGTTGATTTTCTTGATTAGATTATGACATTGCCGGCGTGAATCACCAGATTGTACGATAAGAATGATGATTCCTTGCTTCGGAAGGCCCGTAAAACCGTTGGTCCAGGCTATGATCCAAATAGGTGTCAAACGACAGTCGCTTCAACGTAATTACCAGGCTTCTCAATTCAGGATCACAGTCGAAGCGTACCCTAGTCTCCAAGGCAATGGCTGAGGGTGCGACCGGGAGAAGTGCTTAGATGATGAGTCTGCTAATGAGTGTTGAGATTGCTATGTAATGCTTATTTATTAATTTGATTACATAAAAATCTTTACTGTTTATAAGGGTTTTTGTCAAAGAGCTTTTTTAGGAGAAGAATAAATTCGAAATTGCTAATAGCAACAGATGATAAAGCGTCATAAATCATTGATGGGCGTAAGAAGAGAATAGCTACTGAGGAACTTGAGCCCTTAACATATACTTTGTAGAGGGCTTTGTAGCTCATAAAATAAGATCGTAAAGCCAAAACGCTGGGCAGGCGGGGCTATATAGCTTAGTCTGACGGAAATTGAAAAATAAAAGTCAACGTATTCAATGTAAGTACGGAGATCGGGAGTGATAATACCAATTCCGTACCGCATATAACTAACGTTTGTTATACCAAGGAAATTAAAGCTCCGTAGTGTATTGGTTAGAGCGCTGTGCTCAAAAACGGCAGAGGTCGTGGTTTGAATGCCGAGGAAAACACATCTACCTTGTGTTGGTTACCCAGTTTGGTTAGGACATTCCTGTTTTGACCACCTGATTGTCCAAGATAAATGATCCCGTGTATTGGAATGCACGTTAAGCTGTTGGTCCCTACTATGATCCAAATGTCTGGTTTCCCTTGTGAGGGTTATGGTGGTCAGATGACAGTCGCTCTACTGTTATAACCAGGACGGTAAATTCAGAATCATAGTGCGTACACTAGGGTCCGAGGCAAAAGTCAATGATGCAATCGGAAGAGACGTTAGGATGATGATGATGGTTATACCAAGAAAATTAAAGTAAAGGTCACATGGTACGAAGTCGGAGAAGGAAAAAGAAATACATAGTAACGAAATGCAATATTAAAAATATTAAATAAGGAAGAATGAATGCGAAATAAAATTTATGGAGCAACCAACAAAGTAACAGCTTAATTAAATCACCGAGTTCAGTGATGCTTCGTTGATTTTGCGATTTAAGTAAAAATGCAATTACATTTATTTGTGTAGCAGAATTCCTTTGACGGCTGTAAATATACGACGTGAATTCGGTAAATCGGTTTACCTTGCCCTTATTACTGACCAAAACATTTTTCAATATATGTACATTAAAAATGATAAAAAAGTGCGTAGACATATTGAGGAGTGTAAATAAGTGTTACACCAATAGGTTAAGACAGTATATTTTTGTTCGAACCCCAAAATGCCAAAAAAACAACAATGCATATTACCCATTTCTTCCCAGGACCGGTTCACCGTCGAAGCCAACGAGGGCAAGTCAGTCCTAACCTACACGCCAGTGGCTGATGTCGATTACGGAACATTGTCGTGTCGAGCCACCAACCTTGCTGGGCAGCAGACGACGCCGTGTGTGTACACACTGCTGCCAGCGACGCGGCCTGACCCGCCTTCAAACTGCACTGTGTACAATCTCACCGATGACTCGCTGGATCTCATGTGTCTCGCAGGTGAGTAAACGCATACGTCGAAAGCAAGATCTCCTGTTCCTCTTCCATACAGGAGTGAAAGAAATGGTTCAGTAGTTATAGGGATTTCGTAGGGTCCGATCCCCACACACGAATTTTTAAATTCATTTTCGTACAACTTTATCAAGGATGAGTGATGGAGGTGTGTTTCGATCATGTACTGGTCAAAAATAATATGGGAAATTAGGTAAAACGGTACACGCCAGTGGCCGATGTCGTCTACGGAACATTGTCGTGTCCAGCCACTAACCTACCCTGCTGCCAGCGACGCGGCCAGACCCGCCTTCCAACTGCACTGTGTACAACCTCACCGATGACTCGCTGGACCTCATGTGTCTTGCAGGTGAGTGAAAGCATACGTTAAAAGCAAGATCACTGTTCCTCTTCCATATAGGTGCGAAAGAAACGGTTTCGTAGTTAAAGGGATGTTGTATTGTCCGAGCCCCATACACGAATGCAAATCTAGGTGGTCTATAGTTATGGCGCGTATAAATGCGTTTCCCTGAGACCAGATTCGCCTTCCAACTCCACTGTGTACAACCTCACCGATGACTCGCTGGACCTCATGTGTCTTGCAGGTGAGTAAAAGAAAAAGAAAAAGCACCTTTTCCTGTCTAAAGTCATCCACACGGGTTTGAAGGAAATCGGAGTGGTTTAGTGGGTAGTGCTATGTTTTTCGCCCCAAGTCCCCATACAGATATAAATTTAGCTAGACTGAAGCTATGCCTCGTAACTGAGGTCACCTGCACAAATGATAATAAAGACGATTAGAGTCGATGTTGAGTTCTTAACATGATGATGATAAGGAAATTAGGTAGAACTGTACATATCAGTGGCCGATCTCGACTACAGTACGTTGCCGCGTCGAGCTACCAACCTAGCTGGACAGCAAGCAAACCCGTGTTTGTATACTCTGCTGCCGGCGACGACCCGCCCATGGCTTGTACTGTGTTTAATTAAACTGACGACTCGCTGGACCTCATGTGTCTTACAAGTGAGATAAGTCTGCCCGGCTTTGTGGGCCCAGATCAAGCTTAGCGCAGAATCTCTTGAGAATCCTTTGCAACTTTATATGGCAACACCAGCAGGGCAAACGGCGGCTACAACCAAATAGAACTATTAACGCGGTTTCGTTTGTTTCATCTAACCTACTTTTCGGGAAGCCTATATAACACTTCAACATATTAAATGTCTAATCTGACAGACTATAAATATTGATTCCGAAAACTATCGTGCAAGCAATTAAAAAAAACTCACGGTTATTTAATACCATTTCGTGCTAAATTTACCTATCATGAAATCACGAAGGTAGTTGATATTTTGGCCTTTGATGTGGCATGTTGGAAAAGAGGCTTGGTGCATGGCTAATGGTGTGACATACTTTGTAACTTCAAGACCTTCCAACAACTAACATTTCCCTAAAGTTCTCGTATTATACGCTCAGGTAGACAAAGGCCAACGTGTTTATCATACAGGTAACTTTATATATAGGAGAGTAGGGTACGTTAGCACATTTTTATCATTTGGCCACATAATAATGAATAGTAAAGAGAAAACAAGAATTATGTTTTTGAAAATGAATGCTTGTAACAAGACATCTATTAGCCTCTTACTTTTTATTTCAACGAAACACTCGCGCTTTGTGATTTGACGATTGTTCCAGTTATTTTTGCCAATATTAATGTAGTCACAGCAAAGATTGCAATAAAGCTACTATCTTTAAACAAAATTTTCAAATCCGCCTCTGTGCTAAGCTGCCCCCCTCTCCCCAACACGTCAACCTCCAGGTTGATTACCTTAGTTAAAAAATAAAAGACCGAGGTTCACCTAACCCAAAGATCACAATAAAGCATATATCGTTAACCAAAATGTTCAAATCCGCCCCCGTGCTAAGCTGCCCCACTCTCCCCAACACGTCAACCTCCAGGTTGATTACCTTAGTTAAAAAATAAAAGACCGACGTTCACCTAACTTAGCCAGTTCAGTTTAGTACAGCTGAAAGCATTGCGCTATTCGCGGGAAAAGCTTCCGGAATTTTTATCAAAGCGTACATTCTTGCGGGATCAAGGCAGATACGGGGAAATCCGCTTTTAAAATAAACTTTATCCGGAAGAAGTTCAGTAAATGTTGCGTTCTATCATTTCAATGCGAACAAAACATGCTAACAATTCGGAGACAATTTTTTTGCACACTAAGTGATACACAAGGTAATATTTTTATATACCTCTTTTTAGTTTTTATGTCAAGACTCCCATTATGGCAATTAAAAAAAAATACTTTCAAATCATAGATTTCAACTATGTTTATCAAAAAATTAGATAATTCAACAAAACATTTTGTTAATTTTTATTTTAAGCAGGTTTATATTCACTGAAAGAAACGGTGAATTTAGATCTAAGTATGTTCTTCTGTTTATTCAAATGAAATCTAATTTATTAGATAGTCAATTAAGTTTTGCAATCAAGTCGTATTATGTTTACCGTTTTAAGTATTAGTTCAAGATATTCTGTTAAATCATAGTTGAATTTTGTTTATAATTAACATCTGCCCTAGAAGCTAGTTCAATGAAATTGTATCTTCGTGAATAAACACTAATCCTCGTAGATGTTTTAAATACAAACTAGCGGCCGCCCGCGACTTCGTGGGCGTGTATTCCGATGTGCGCATATAGAATGTTAGCCAATACAATAGGCTTCCTAGATAAACATACTGTCCAACACAAAACATTTTTGTTTGACTGAGGGCTGTTGTAGGATCAGGCTATGGTCCAACGGCTTCTCGATTTTTATGAAATATAGGGATTAAGCCCTTTATATACTCAGAGCAGAAACTAGTAGTCGACTTACGTAAGAAATTCGTAAATGATACGGGAAATACTTAATTTAACATAAAAACAATAAGTTCCATATTTTTTCTACGAAAAACAATCACGTTATGTAGTAACTTAATTAACCCACGGTCCGTTTGGTGACCTTCCGAAAATACCCCTTTATTTGTATTTGGCGTGTCCGAGGTGGGAAGTATGTACAAAGTTTGAATGTTCGATCCTCTTTAGTCGCTAGTTATACGTATAATACCGGTGAGTCGAAAAGAGTATTATTACAAAGTCATACACTTTGAGGCTCTTCTTTCTCGACAAATATGTAGTTAAACAAATGAATTCGAAATGTACTAATTTTGTGCGCACTGCCTGTTAGGTTTTTTTTAATACGGCACGCACGGCAATGTCCAATTGCTTAAGAAAAACGCGACAGTCGATTTTCGTCCCTTTTTTTAAAGCTGCTGGTAGCATGAATTATGCGGCCGCGCGTATTCGGCCTTTTTACTAACCTAAACACCAAGTTCCTCTCGAGTCACCGTATGTGGCCATTGGGGACCAGGGTGGCATGCACTCCTTTTGGCCATGGTGACTTACCCGATTACGGGCCTTCTCTCAATGGAATGATGGCCCAGGAAATCGAGCCATCCATTCAAACTCTCGTTGACGCAACACTATTATCTTTGGTGGCTGTGGATCGTGTAGGGAAAATCAACATAAGTCTCATGAGTGCACTCGTTCTTTCACGAATAGAAACCAAACACTACCTTCTTACTTATTTATCTGTTTAGCCCTACTACTTCATTTTAAAACTGCTCTTCATTAATTGAATCAAAACTTGTCTGAAAACAAGTTTCCTCAATAATAAAGACAGAGTTGTGTACATTTATTGATAGGTATTTTTTTTTTTAGTTTAATCATAAAAAAAGTACTTTGCCTGTAAAATTGGGGATGATATTTTATTATTTTTAATTATTACATTGGTATTTAAAAGCAGGTCCAACGTTTGATGTAAATGTTTAATTTTCTTTTTGGTTGATTACACACATTCGTACAATTAGTCAACGGAAAATTTTCTTAATCTGAAGCATAATTATATCCTTAATTTACCAGTACGTTAATTGCTTTACGAAAATAATTAATCACTGAGAATGACTCGTCATTTCTAACACCATTAATTGCAGCCTAAACTCCAACAATCAGAGAGGGGTCTCAATATTAAAATTTTCGTTGTAATCATAATAAAATATTTTGTATATATTATACTCAAAATTGTATGACTTCCGAACCTCAAACAATTCTTTTTTATTTAGGATTTATGTCTATACAACAACTATAATGGTACTCATTGAAATGTGAACACTTTTTTTAAAAAAAATGTTTTTTTTTCTTTATTTCAATTGTATTCAATCAGTATCCCAACGCTACTTCATCAGGATTTTTTATTTATCACTGGCTTACACATTCGTTGCCACAATTGCTTTGCTTGCTCAACAATAAATAGTGTAGGTACTATATTATTTTTAAGCCTCAACGGTTTAGTGATTTCAATTAAAGAACCAGGCCGTGGTATCGAGGTTCTGGGTATGAACCCAGGGTCGATCAAAATTTGTGTCAGTTTTTTCGGCTTTTGGCAAGTGTAACCATTAAACCAAATCCCACCAGTATGATTCAATGATGGGAGAATCCAAATCACCAAATCCCATCTTTGTTTAAAATATGATATAGATGTTGAGAATCTAAATCAAGTTTTTTTTTTCAGGTTACGAAGGTGGCCTCTACTGCGTATACGTAGCAGAAGTATGGGCGAACGAGGGTTTAGTCGTCAACTCGACACACTCTGCCGCCTTGTGGAACCTACGAAGATTGGGGGCGAAGCGACAACTCAAGGTTGTCGTGTACGCTGCCAACGCGAGAGGGAGGTCGGAACACGTGTCTTTCATAGTTGAGACAGCGCCGCGACTCGCTCCCAGAACTGGTAAGATGTTATGCTATTTATGGGGCTTAGTAGTCAACTCGACACACTCTGCCGCCTTGTGGAACTTACGAAGATTGGGGGCGAAGCGACAACTCAAGGTTGTCGTGTACGCCGCCAACGCGAGGGGAAGGTCGGAACACGTGTCTTTCATAGTTGAGACAGCGCCGCGACTCGCCCCCAGAACTGGTAAGATGTGATTATTATACAATGGTCTTAGTTGTTGGCTCAACGCAGTCGGCCGCTGTGATATCATACAAAGGGCTTAGTAGTAAACTCAAAGTATTCGGCCGCTTTTCGAAACCTACGAAGCATGGGGGCGAAACGACAACTCAAGGTGGTCGTGTACGACGCTAACGCGAGAGAGAGGTCGGACCACGTGCTTTTCATATGTACTCGTATATTATATAATACGAGTACATATATACGCTAATATCTGTTGAAACTGACGTAAGATAACGTCTTGATTTCACTGTGTAATTTCACTTCTATGAATTCTATAGTTGAGACGCGACTCGCTTATTATTTATTATGTTATGCTTAATTTTAGTTGAGGTTAATTTAAGGCATAGTTGTCAGTCAGGTTATTATTATTTAAAACAATTTCAACTTGAATAGAATCTTAAGCATTATTCATTTAGAATTTGTTTAGGCATTGAACAGAATATTGCTTTAGTGCAATATATTTATACTCATAGTAAAAGGCTATAATGAAAACTTAAAAAGCCTATTAAGAAAAAATCCTCATACTTTTCTTTGAAAGATTAACGCTTCGTTCGTGCGATGAAGAAAAACTGCCGTCAATGCTCTTATTAAACTTATAAAAGGCAACTAGCCTGAATTACTCGTAAATAACTATCTATCACAATTGAACTGTGACAACTATACTTTACCTTTGTAAAAGCAATTGGTTCTATTCAGGGAAATGGTTGAACCGTCTATAGACAATCACATGCCATTAGCTTTCGCGTTTGATACTGCAGTGGAAATTGAACTTTATTCACGCTCAACATTTTGTCTTTTTCTATCCATGTAAGTAAGAATTCAGAATTTTATTAGCAAATAGCTATGAAATGACATAGGCTACATTTCAGAAATAAGTTAAATAATCCATGAATAAGGCTAATTTTAGATTTTAGTTTTATAAATGTAATAAAAAATACCTAATCTTATTCTCATCCGATCATATTTTTAATAATAAAAGTTATTATGTAATATACATGCCATTTCGTGTGGTTATAAATAAAGCGAAAGCAATCTGACACGACCGTAGAGAGATCAGGAGCAGGACCAACGACTTAACGTGCCTTCCGAAGCACGGAGGAGCTCGACATGAAATTTTTCAGTCACCCATCCGATGACTGGCATCTGCGAACGTCGCTTAACTTTAGCAACCGCAGGCCGAGTGCGCTAATCACTGCGCCATCGAGCTCCTCGAATATTGGTTATAAATATCTCACTTATAAAACGATAACATACAGCCAAATCAACCAGAATGCCTTTGTATACAGACTCCTTTATAAATCACAATTATGCTTGACCGCGTGTACCGTTAGACATGTATACTTAAGGACAATGGCCTATTCGTTTGTGTGCGAGCCGCTGGCAGCAACCACAAATTGCATATATGTTTAATACGCCTGACCACAATATGCAACGCTTGTGCACTGTAAACCTTTGAATATTAAGAATTTTGGATTTTAGTGAGATACAATAATGGTGAATTTCTGTGTTGTAAGTAGCTGTGGGTCTGGCAAAGAGAGGTTGTTTATCAACACCGGTTGGCATTTTCAGATTTTACCACATTGTTTTCAATTTTCTCGAAACAACGTGGCACTTTATAATTGATTAAACTAAGTTAAAGCTAAAAATACATGATTCCAAATGATGGAGGCCTTTGCCCTGCAGTAGGACATTAAGTAAGGTTGCCAGAGCCCAAAATCGAATGGAATGGCGCAAATTGGAGGAGGCCTAATACCCAGCAGTGGGTTGAAAAGGGCTGAAGAAGAAGATGAAGTAGAAGGACATTCATTGGCAGACTTTACTGTTCTTTCCTTTTATGATTGTTATGATATGCCTCCGTCGGTGAGAAAGGTCTCCAAAGCTCAATTTTGGAGTATAGGTAGGTAAAACGTCTGAGTATTGGTGACGTCCAAAAGATGATTATGTTGATTAAGCCTCCGATAATTTAGCAAAACGTTTAACGGAATCGAATAATATTCTGCTTTGCTATGTTTCTCCTGGTAAGTAAGATTGGGGTTTTAGAGGCCAACGCATCTGCAACCCTTGTACGGTTCTTGATGTCCATGGGCAGCGGTGATCACTAACCATCACGTGACCATCTTGTTGCCTTCCTATGACGTTTATAGTATACTAGCGGCCGCCCGCGTCTCCGTCCGCATGGATTTCGATTTCCAATAGCCTAATAAAGCCTTCCTCGTCTAATGGACTATCCAACACAAAAATAATTTTTCAAATCGGACCAGTACTTTCTAAGATTAGCGCGTTCAAACAAACATACAAACAAACAAATAGATAAAATTAAAAATATATAATTTTCTTCAACAGAAGCTCAAGAAGTGTGGGAGGTTAACTGGATGTTCGGCGTAGTTATAGGCGTAGCGCTGGTCGTCGGTCTCATACTATGCCTTGCGCTCATCGCCTCGCGAATACATCACAGAACGAGAGACTATGAAGGTATTTTTTTATCGTTATTATTAAATGTTTTCTAAAATTTACTGGACTTAATTAAAACTACATTATAAAGGAAATCCTGAAGTTATGATCCTTTTCAAGAGCCGTGACCACGGATCGCCGGGTTTCCCTGTAAAATATGTAAAAAGTAATAATATTTTTCAATTTGCAATTATTATTTTATTTACTGAAGTCTTCCTTATTGTATTGCAATTTGTTAAATGTCATTGCATAACTAACTCTTCTTCTCCAAAACTTAATAAATATTTCAAAATTCTTAAAATGCTGTCTTGTGTAAAACGGCCATTTGCTGAGGTACAAGTTTGAAATGAAAATTAAATTATAATTTTCTGTTGTATATTTAAGTGTGATTTAATTAAATTGGTAGATATAATTAAAAACGAATGTTCATTTGAGAATCCTTTTCATGAATAAATTAACTTCTAATGAAATATTAAAGTTTAAATTGTCCAACAAATAATCTTCAATGAGCAATGTGATAATTTATTGAATAGTTTAATTTGAAATCCAATTTTGATAAAATTTTGCTTCACAATTTATTACTTAGTTTTCACTGTAATTGAATGTTACAAAAAATAATTGTGCCTCAAATTATTCGTTTCTGTGATAGATTTTTTAATAAAAAAATAATTCTCAAATTAATACTCTTCTCTCCCTTCTAGTATAAGGATTTTTTAATTCGTCCCTCCAAAATGTAGTATTATTAATAATTTTAGTCACAAAAGATATATAAGAAGGAAGACGTATGTCTTAATGTAAATCTCTGATTTATAATTGATAATTGCTTTAAAAAAATGTACCTGTTTTCGTCCTTTTTCAACGTAATTAAATGCAATCAAATTCCGCAGTAACGATACCATCATCGAAGAATCAAAAGACGACATTGCCAAAGCGGAGCTCAACACACGCCCCTGACGACAGGAATCCGGATTTAATACCTCTAAGTAAAGGTAAGTGTTCAATTATGGTACCTACTTATTACTTTGTTACTTCAATTGACGGGTGTGTCCCGTTGGTCCCTGTCTAGTATTTTCTTGTGGGGGCATATGAGTATTTTTATTAAATGAGTGACATTTGTTAAAATATACCATTCATCCCCCAAGGGGACGAGGCCAGAGGGGACCAATGGGGCACAACCCAATTCATTGAAACTGAGGCTCTCTTCAGCAACCTCCTGAATAAGTGACGCTACTACTTGGCAGATGGTTCCAAAAATGGGTTATTTCCCGAAGCAACCGATTTTCTTATCTGAGTATTTTTTTCATAATGGTAAAAAAGCGAAACGTGCTCACATAAAATCATCAAGGAAAACTCTGTCTTCCTATCGCAGACAGCGGGCATTATAATCACAACTAACGCAGATTAATCAAATAACACTCGAACATGATAACTCAAACTAAATGCTTCCGGAGAATCCACTTAATTACATTCTGATGTTCCGCGACGCTCGCATTATCCGATATTTAAGTTTACTCTAATGCTAAAACCGTGTAACAGTATACCATCAGTATGTCAGACTGTAACATGCATTAGGACGTCGTCGCTCGCTGCCTTGTAATGCACGACTTCGCAGATGTTGCCAAACTTCGGCGTAATGTACAAACTTAAAACCGGGAATTCCGCCTGTCCATGTTTTGTTACGTGGCGGAATGAAGAAACTTTGGACGGAGCTCGATAAGGTCGCTAGTTTTTAGGACGTTTCATCAGGACGTGTAAAGCTTTTGCCTGGTTCAAATGTTACTTGGCGCTTAAGACATTATGAATCTGATAAATAAAATCAAAATAAGAACTAGCGGCCGCGACTTCTTCACCGTAGATTTTGGTTTGCACACACATATTGTTATACTATTTCTGATAACCTCGACAAATGGACTATCCAGCACAATTTTTTTATCTTTATTCGAACCAGTATTTCCTGAGATTATCGCGTTCTTACACACAAAGTATAAAGTTTTAATATAGTTGTATTTACTGCGGGTCATTGTACATTAGCCCCCATTTTACTGCGTCGCACTTAAAACATCGTACATGGGGAGCTAATTCGTCGCAATTGTACATTTATAATAAACATTTTTATTTAAAAGTTTTATAATTATTTTAAGATTTACTTAACTAAATTTACTTAACTTTACATTTAACAAGTCGTTTATGTTCAAATTTATTTATTCGACAACTTTCTTTAAAAAAATGTGTTCAATAAACACAACAATAAATCACAATATTTATTCAGTTTGTAGCATTGTAAGGTTTTCTGTAACTGCTGCTTTAATATTACTAAAGCAATAATATCAACGATTGACTTGCTAATTCAACCCGAGCCCCGAAGTCCCGCTCTTTACCATTAGGCCAACGAAGCGTTCAGTAAAACGGCACATATATTAAATAAAAAATTTTATATATATTACATTTCGTAGAAAAATATTTTTTTTTACAGGTAAATAGTTAAAACGAATTTTTAACATGGTTTCTCAAAGACCTTTCTTAACGAATTGTACTGGTTGAAAATGTGCGAATGTGGTTGCTACAGGGATATTTTATAAAATATAAAATAAATAAATATTTCACAACATCACATACATTGATCTGACCCCGTGTTAAGTAGCTTAAGCACTTGTGTTACAGACATCAGAATCACAGTGGTATTACAAATATACTTAAATAGATACATATAACACCCAGACCGACAAACAGACATGTTCATGCACACAAATGTTTGTCCTGTGTGGGGATCGAACCCGCGACCCCTTGCGTAATAGGCAACATCTTGACCATTACACCAAGCGGATCGTCAAACTAAAGCAATAATATCAACGATTGACTTGCTGATTCAACCCGAGCCTCGAAGACCCGCTCTTATACCATTAGGCCAACGAAGCGTTCAGTAAAACGGCACATATGTATATTAAAACAAAACATTTGATATGTATTACATTCTGTAACAATTAATTTTACATTCAGGGAATGCTTAAAACCATTTTCTTAACATGGTTATGTACCTTTCTTAACGAATTAGCGGCCGCCCGCGACTCCGTCTGCGTGGATTTCGATAGCCAATAGCCTAAAGCCTTCCGCGTCAAATGGACTATCCAACACAAAAATATTTTTTCAAATCGGTCCAGTAGTTCCTGAGGTTAGCGCGTTCAAACAAACAAACAAAAAAACAAATAAACATACAAACAAACTCTTCAGCTTTATATTAGTATTGAATTGATTGTACTGGTTTAAAATGTGCGAATTAGGCTACAGGGATATTTTTCTATTTAAGTACATTATGTACATAATAATTCCACTGTTGGGTTGGATAACCGCTACACGGTCTGAGGTACATACAAAGCTTTAGTGACTAACAATGGAGTCAGCTGAATATGGATTTAAATTTTCAGAGCTACGAGTACTTTGGCTCGTTTTCATGTAGTATTAAGGCTGATTATCAAGATAATATGTGAGATATTACAAACTAGTAATCTTGTCTTAAGTTGACGTATTCTCTGCATTATAATCCTGGATTTAATGTTTCTCAAGACATTACAAAGTCTAGATATTACTAAGAGCGAGCAAAACACTAAGCGATTCCTTTTGTTAATTAAAATGAAATGTGTCTGCTTTGTAATATTATCACAACCCACTCTTAGCTCAAATTAAAACCTTTAGATTATTTACGTGCTGATAATAATATGTCAAATGCTTGAAATAACACAAACATAATGATTAAGTGTTATACATAATAAAGTCATGCTAAGTTTTTAAAAGAATTTTGATTCCAGGTGAACCTTTAACCCTACATTTTGCGGAAGTGTTTTTTAATTTTGCTATGTGTTTTCTGTTATATTGAGTAACACATTTGCAATTTTTAGAAATTACCGTATTTGCAGTGGACATCACTTTTATTAAACACCAATTAAGAAATTAAAAAAATAACGTTCTGAATCAAGAAACAACTGGGCATATAACTAAATTTTATTGAATGGTTCCGAAAATAAACGAAAAATCTGCGGAATCACTACATAGTATAAAACAAAGTCGCTTTTTCTGTCATGTTGTCCCTATGAACGCTTAAATCTTTAAAACTACGCAACGGATTTTGATGCCGTTTTTTTTAATACATAGAGTAACTCATGAGGAAGGTTTTTATGTATAAATAGTGGACAAGTACCACGGGCGAAGCCGGGGCGGGCCGCTAGTAAAGGAATAAATAAACATTCGGTCAAAGCTCCGATAAAGCTCGTGTATTTTTGTGTTAGTAAACTTGTGTACCGTTTACGCCAAGCAGGGAAAGCTCTAGCCTTTTTACTTTAAGTCACAAACTTGGTATCCCTAGCTCCAATAAAAAAATAAAAACATTATGTATTAACGAAACGTCTGCCAATCACTAAGTGGTTTGAATAGCTGTTCGTAAATTATTTAATTCATGTTTCGTGTTCGGACAAACTATTAATTTCTGATCATCTTTAATTCAGTTCCTATTATTCCGAACATTTTTAATGCATCCAATGATCCATTATTGTGTTCATAGTACCTATACAAAAAAAGCATTGTACTTCTATTTTAGTTGCCAAATGTTATTAGAACTAGTATTTTGCTATACTAATATAATAAAACAAAGGGTTTGTTTACTTGAACGCGCTAATCTCAGGAATTACTAGGTTGAATTCAATTCAATTCAATTCAAAATATGTTTATTATCCTTCACAATTTAGGTAACATAGGGTAACAATTACATTGGCTAGGTTTTAGCCTAAATAGTGAGGGCTGGTGCCTGAAATAGGTTTCAAAGTGAAACCTGTATGAATTGTAAGAACCTTATTGTGATGGATACTCCATTTGTGGAGGAAGGCTTTTAGCTATAATATAGGTAGCACTATGTGTGCGGTAACCAAAATCCACGGGAACGAAGTCGCAGTAAGAGAAAGTAAAAGAGTAAGAAATAGCACTAGCCAGCATAGTACTTAAAATTCAAGCGGCACTCCAGCACAATTGAATTAAAAACAGTAAATGCGTTCGCCGGCAAATATTTTATTCTTTAGCGCAATCGGACGCAAGACTGCAGCCTTTACTAAGAGGATTAGCAGGTCAAGTTAGTTGCCTTGTGTTTATTTTAGCTTCTTGTATTTATTTATTTGCCGGATCGATGCCGCTCTCGGCTGTGTCAGTGAATAATTAGTTTAGTTGTTAACAAGCCGCATTTGCCGTAAACAAAGTTCCTCGGATGCAATCTTTTTATGCTAGAACGAAGCATTCGGCATCCGACCAGCTTTGCTTATTTAATCCCGATGTAAATTAGTCTGCGAGTCTGGATTGAAATACCGTTTAGCTTTTCCTTTTTTACTTGTTAACTGGATGTTTATTTTTCCTTTCAATCCTGTGATATGAATAGGAAATTGCCTTTCTTGGTTGGCTTATTACTCTGGTAACGAGCAATTATTTTTACTAAAAGACACTCAACGAAATGATAAAACAGTTTCTTTAAAAGTTTTTAAAAGCCGATTAAGGTATGCGTTATTATGAAAAATAATGAAAGTTTAGTTATTATAGAAGATACTTTTTAGATACTTTTGTGAATTCCCATATATTTAGAAAATAATATACTTCGGTGACGATAAAAGTAATTTTTTTGAAAAGTCAATATGAAAATCACTCTGTTTGAGTGATTTTTAGTCATTGTTTTATTCATTTCGCTGAAATCGTAAGCAAACGTTTTCCAAACATTGACAGCATTATAAATACGCCGAAATGTAAATCCAATTTCACGGTATGCAAAAGGCTTTAAAGAGAAATACTCACGTTATTTTACGAACTCGGCTTGTACAATACCTCCAGTCTAAATGTAAGGATTCAGTTAGTTTGGTTGTGTTAAGCGCAGTATACACTAAGTCCGTTGGGTGGTGCCGATACAGCCCGCCGACATAGATCGGCGGCCGCTATATGTATAAAGAACTAGCGGCCGCCCAAAACTTCGTCCCCCTGGATTTCGGTTTCCGCACACAAATATTCTTATATTATAGCTTAAAGCCTTCCTCGACAAATGGACTATCCAACACAAAAAAGTTGTTTCAATAAGAACCACTATTTCCGGAGATCAGCGCGTTCAAACAAACACAAAAACTCTTCAGCTTATGTAAGAACATATAATATAGGCAACCTGCGTGGAGTGTGTTACCTACCCACATGATGTCATATTGGCGGTTAACGTTAGCCAGTGCACGGTTGCCCGGCGACACTTATATGTTCTCCCTTAGTATGGTTGAACTTATGTGACTTACAATGGCAGCAACTAAAAGTTACCGACATAGGTCGGCAGCCCTGCCAGCACAGTGTGTATTGCGCTCAAAGTTTCATTTAGATCGGTACAAGTATTACGAGGTCGCTTTCAATGTGGTTTTGCGTCTAATGATACCACAAACGCGGTCACGTAGTATGGTTCAATTCAAAATTTCATAGTCGTATCTTTTGTCGGAGTAGGGTGGACTACGGAATGTTATTCTACGGAATTGCAAAGATTTATTTTAGTTCCGAAACATTTCAGAACGAAAATCCTTTTGAAAAATATCGTCGCATGATTCAGTTAAGCTTACAGCAAAAACTAAAAATCACAGGTCATCATTATTACATAATGCAAAAACAAACATAGTTTGATAATTATCGACAAACAGAAACCTACATTTTAATCCCGTGTAATAAAATATGTACGTTAGCGCTACAAAAATGTTATAATTGAATTTAACAATCCCACCAACACACAATTTTAATTAATGCAGTTGCTTCATACATATGAGTTGCAAAATAAAAATATTTTTTTGTGCCGAATATTTTTTCCAATGGCAAAGTGTGCCGAATACTGTCAAATTAATTGTAGGTATTACGGAGGATCGTACTCGTAAAGGGGCATCGTAGAGACACAGCTGCCCTGAGACCGATTGGGAATGCCGTATCGTAAAAAAATCACTTAGACTTGAAGACAAATGAGGTGCGAACGAATACGAGTAAATATATCCGTGGAGATTATAATATGTATACTATGGTATACACAGATTCCTTAACGAACAATACATTACGAAGAGACATAATGGAAATGGGTCCTTTACGCCTTACTTGATTTAGATCTTTTCAATGGGGCAAATTGAATGGCTAATTTAAAATTTATCGTTGAATGCATTAAAGAGAAGGTAAAATGTTTTAGCAGACATACTTTTACATTAGAAGGTTAGTAAGATAATCAGGACCAGTTCAGATAAAGCAATAATTTATTATAATAAATATGAGCTTGACTGTTGTTTATTTCAGGAGTTAAATAAAATTTAACAATAAGTTTATTTTTATCTGAAATGATACATAGTCATAACGGCTGATAAATAAACCTATCTTTGCCCATTCTGATGTTATTGCAAATGTCACAGGTGAGAAAGTTGAAAAATTGAATAGTATTTATTTTTGTTATTTTATATCGGCGTCATGTAACAAGCAATTATAAGTTTTGAGCTGTGGCGTCAAAAATGCTGCGAAATGTTTCAACGTGCAACGAAATATTTTTCAATTTAAAATAAATAGAGTAACGTGACGAAACACCGGGCTTGCGAAACTATAAACTAATGAATAAACTCAATGATGGCAAATAAAAATATAGATTGACAAATTTACAGCAAAATCTAAATAAATTGTTGTCTAGAAGTTATATTAGTCAACGAAGGTTCTTATTATTACCATTTATTACCATTTATAATATTATAAACTTTAAAGTTTGTTTGTTTAGAAATTTGCTCGCCAATGACCCTGAAAATACTGAACTGATTATGATGACATTTTGTGTACAGGTAGAGTTTGGACAGACTTAGGCGATAGAATACTTTTTATCTCAATGAAATGATCCCGGAAACCGGAATATTGTTGAAACTACTTATAAACATTTTTTACCTGTGAAATACTACGTGCACTTTTTTAATGGAAGACTAAGTAATATTAAGCATTTGCAAATTAGGTAGCTTAACATTCGGAACTGGAGATTACAAAGTTTGCATGAGTAGGTATTAACAAATTCTTAAATAACAAGTAAACTCAGCAACTCCAGATAGCTTAGTGAAGTTAAACAAACTTTTATCTTATGATTTGATTACATAACAAGTTGACTATTTACTGAAACTTGATACTTCTACTGATTTCCTAATTCCGCAAATTGGATGAATTACACTGTTGTTTCATAGCTACGGATTGTTTTCATTTTTAATTGAGATACCTTAATTTTGGCTTATGTTGGCACTTAATTTCTTTTTCATTTCCATACTCTCATGTATTTTGATTTGTTTATCTCAACCTCATGATTTAGATTTACAATAACAAAAATATTAAAAGGATTGTTTCATTTTGAAATGATAGTACACTTGTACATTATTCAATCGTATTTGGTTCGAATAAATGGAAGTAAATTACAAAATATCCATATTCGATGAATCAGACTGATCTTTCAATAGCACTCATCCAATTTCTCACTATTTATGAAGTTCTCAGAAAGTATTGAACACCAGCTCAAGTTCTGGAAACATCCGAAATAATTCGCTTCAAGGAGGAAATGCAAAGAAACGCGGCAGTAGAACTTTATGTCTGAATAAAAGCTATTCAATCACTATAAAGCATTCGTAATTTTGAATACGTTCTACGCTTCAAAATGACCTACTTTACGGAATTTATCTTGCGATTTCTACTTCGGGATGCATCTACTACATTGTCATGTTCGCAGACTTTGATGAACATAATTGTGAAAATATTTGCAATGTTTAAAGACAGTAGGTAAACGTTATAATCGCAAGATAAATAATGTTTGACTATTTCCAATTGACTTCAATTGAAAGATGATTCACCTTTTCAATTTTCAATATGAAATTAGTGTTTATAATTATTATTAAAGATTTTTTTGTTGTTGCTGTATGAGTGGCAGTGAATAACTTATCTACACTAATATAATAAATAAATAAAATATCTTTGGACATTATTTACACAGCGCATCAAGCCCCAAACTAAGCATTAGCTTGTGCTATGGGTGCCAGACAACGGATAAACATTACTTATATACTTTTTTTTTGTAAATACATACATATTATACATAGAAACACGCAGACCGATACAAACAGACATATTCATGCACACAAATGTTTGTACCGTGCGGCGATCGAACCCGCGACCTTTGGTGTCTTAGCCGACTTCTCGACCATTACACCAAACGGCTCATCATAATAAAGCTGAATTGTTCGTTTGTTTAAACGCAGTAATCTCAGGAACTACTGGTTCTAAAAAAACATTATGTGCTGTAAAGTCCATTTTACAATGAAGGCTTTGAGCTATAGTATGCGTACGAAAACCAAAATAAAACAAAAGCACAGTAGCTCCATATCGAGTGAAAAATAAGTTATTTCCTCTAAAATAATTTTATCGCAATTTTAATAAAAAAAATAGTCAAGAACCCAAAAATTACTTTAATCGTCTATAACGTTTTATGCATTTAACCAAATAATGTTTTCAGCTAGTTACTAGAATCATAGAATATGCACTGCGGTTGCTTTCGACGCAATAAAGCAATAACTTTAAAATTTGCATTTCAAGCTCGTTTGTAAGTTACCAAACTCGTTTTTGTGATTCAAACCTTAACACATAGAAATTAAGGTTCAATTACCTTCATTTTCGAATTATCTATTTATTTATAACGAGAAGTTGGAACTACGTTGGAAAATCTAGATTGTTTTCGTAACGGATTTCGGGTTAGTGGAAAATTATTCAATTTGGGAGTTCATTAGTCACTGACACTAAAAATACACTTGATTTGATTTGCTGGTTGCAAAAGTACCAACATTATTTCACGCGATGAAAAATATTCGCATTTAGGCCCTGTTTCATGATAATGTCTGACCGATGTTAGAGACGACGGATAGTATGATAATTTCCATTAAATTTAAAGAGAAATGTGTACGACGATGATAAAATGAATCAGTATATGTATATGCTGAATCATTTTAAACCAAATCCCTGATTATTAACTCAGGTACAATTTTTTAAAGTCATAAACCCAAAAACGTCACCAAACGACGAGTAATTCTCGCCACCAGTGAACAATGTTATTTGCCTCAAAATTTCTTGAGAAATCGTACATGCTCGATTTTTCATGGGCTTTATCTACGACCCTATTGAAACCTCATGCCCTCCAAGTACTCGCCAACTAGACAATTCACAATTCACCATTACTTACAAAGCTCAACAGTAATTAAGTGATCGTTCATAACGTTATGTTAACTTTATTTTTTATTAATCATACTAACCACTGTTATATTTTGCGAAGGCGTATCCGAGTGTGTCCCCGAACCGCCGTCGTACGCCGCGGTAGCCAGGACGCCGGAGCCAAAGCTAACCGCTTCATCGCACAGCCTGCCGCGGACGCAGTCGCCGACCACGCCGATATCACCGCACGCTCAATACACAGACTCACAGGTACATACTAACATTAAAGCAGCTTTAGTCTGTCAACATTAAGTTATGAAAAGGCGTATCCGAGTTTGTCCCCGAACCGCCGTCGTTCCAACGCCGTGGCTGGAACGCGGGAGCCAAAGCTAACCGCTTCATCGCACAGCCTGCCGCGGACGCAGTCGCCGACCACGCCGATATCACCGCACGCTCAATACACAGACTCACAGGTACATACTAACATTACAGCAGCTTTAGCCTTTTGAAATTTAACTTTTGAAAAGTCGTATCTGAGTGTGTCCCCGAACCCCCCCTGACCGGGATGCCGGAGGCAAAGCTAACCGCTTCATCGCACAGCCTGCCGCGGACGCAGTCGCCGACCACGCCGATATCACCGCACGCTCAATACACAGACTCACAGGTACATACTAACATTACGACAGCTTTAGCATTGTCAACCTTTACCTTTAAAAAGGCGTATCCGAGTGTGTCCCCGAACCGCCGTCGTACGCCGCGGTAGCCGGGACGCCGGAGCCAAAGCTAACCGCTTCATCGCACAGCCTGCCGCGGACGCAGTCGCCGACCACGCCAATATCACCGCACGCTCAATACACAGACTCACAGGTACATACTAACATTACAGCAGCTTTAGCTTTGTGAAATTTAACTTTTGAAAAGGCCTATCTGAGTTTGTACCCGAGCTCCCCATGGCCGGACGCCGGAGCCAAGGCTAACCGCTTCATCGCACAGCCTACCGCGGACGCAGTCGCCGACCACGCCGATATCACCGCACGCTCAATACACAGACTCACAGGTACATACTAACATAACAGTAGCTTTAGCCTTGTCAATCATGACTTTTGAAAAGGCGTATCCGAGTTTGTCCCCGAACCGCCGTCGTACGCCGCGGTAGCCAGGACGCCGGAGCCAAAGCTAACCGCTTCATCGCACAGCCTGCCGCGGACGCAGTCGCCGACCACGCCGATATCACCGCACGCTCAATACACAGACTCACAGGTACATACTAACATTACAGCAGCTTTAGCTTTGTCAAATTTAACTTTGGAAAAGGCGTATCCGAGTGTGTCCCCGAACCCCCTATGGCCGGACGCCGGAGCCAAAGCTAACCGCTTCATCGCACAGCCTCCCACGGACGCAGTCGCCGACCACGCCGATATCACCGCACGCTCAATACACAGACTCACAGGTACATACTAACATTACAGCAGCTTTAGCTTTGTCAAATTTAACTTTGGAAAAGGCGTATCCGAGTGTGTCCCCGAACCCCCTATGGCCGGACGCCGGAGCCAAAGCTAACCGCTTCATCGCACAGCCTCCCACGGACGCAGTCGCCGACCACGCCGATATCACCGCACGCTCAATACACAGATTCACAGGTACATACTAACATTACAGCAGCTTTAGCCTTGTCAATCATAACCTTTCAAAAGCCGAGTGTGTCGCCGTCGTTCCACCGCCGTGGCTAGAACGGAATTTCCCAGTAGCCTCTGGTGACGTTTTATTATATCATATCATTAAGGCTATAGAAAGTCTTACATTTGGGTAACTTTTTAAGTAATAGGCACGTAAATTTTAAATAGAAGAATAACAATACAAGCATCCGTAATGTAAGCAACTATAAGGCAATACATTCCCAGGATAAACCAGATCCGACGGGTTTTCTTTTTTCCTTTTTGCCACCGGTAGCAATCCTTGTGGTGGCAAGTTGGAATAAAATATTTACCACGATCACTTGTAACTGCAGCATAAGTTTTAAAAAGCAATATGCAGAGTCGGCAACGTACACCTGTCCCAAAAGCCGCAGAGCCTGCTTTCCATAAGGCAGGGCGTATGCATATTTGTCACCCTAATTGTAGGAACACTCCAGGCTGATAATTCACAACCGGATTTTCTATAGAACATTACGCGATGTTATTTCGGCATGGTGTTACATTCTTCATTTAAAAGACATCGCAGGCGTAGTCACGCCGAACTTATGTCGGTCTTTTTGAGCTAGGCGTGTTTCTACACTAAGTGCTCACCAGACACAGACAGTCATCCCAGCTTTTGCATGCATATTAACCAATATCTTAGAAGGACAGTAACATTTACAGATGCGCGCTGACGATCAGCTTAACCACGTGACATTATTAACGCCGACGCGAACTAATGGAGAAGTTTGGGCTTCAGGCTTGGATGTAAGTGCTTGTTAAAGATGATACGAGACTAAGTGTAGAACACACTAGCCTGAAATTACGCGACCAAAGTTCTTCAGCAATGCATTTTGAATACAATATTATGCGATGTTATTTCGCCATGGTGTGTGAGTCTCCATTTAAAAAAAATTAGCAGGCGTAATTACGCCAAAAATTGGTCGTGTTTTTTCGCCTAGGTGTATTTCTACCCATGGTTACCTCACTTATTGTATTCCAGAAAAAGATCGCTGTCCAAACACGTACATTTTAAAAATCAATAAAAATCACCAAAATTTTACAAGCACAGCAGCATTTACCGATGCGTGCTTAGGATCAGCTTAAACACGTGACATTATTATCAGCGACGGCAACTAATGGAGAACCCAAACTTCTCATTTAGTTTCCGTACACAGGCTTGCTTGAGTGCCTGTCAAAGATGGGACTAAAAAGAGGTCGATACAGAGCTAGTCTATGAAAAGCATATTTATCTTAATATATACATTTTAATATATAAAAATCTGAATATATAAAAATAAAATATCATTTTTCTTTGCTGCAACTCAAGAATGGGTCACCTATTCTATTTCAGGGTTTGTTCAGACTATTCAGCATATGGTTTATGTGAAGTTTGCACAAAACCGGTCGAGTGGTTCTTCATTTATCACACGTTGCAAAGCGCGTACTGGGCCACACGTTTTTTTTATACATAATAAATAGATACAACATACATGACAATTAAATAATAAAAAAATAAAATATTACAGTACACACTTATGCCATAAAAGATGTGAGGGTAGTTGAATTTCAAATAGGTGATATCGTTGTACGAATAAAAACTAACTTGACTTTAAATAAGGGTACTTTTTTCGCGATAGTGTAACGCATAATTAAAAGCAAACCAACTATGTCTGATGGTAGCCTAGATAGCTTAGATTTACGTATTTGGGCACGGTTACGTTTGTTGTCACGCAACATATCAGCTTGGGTAAGTGTAATCCCAACTAATATTATAAATGCGAAAGTAACTCTGTCTGCCTGTCTGTCTGTCTGTCTGTTACGCTTTCCCGCTTAAACCTCGCAACCGATTTTGATGAAATTTGGTACAGACAATCTTTAGACCCTGAGACAGAACATAGGCTACTTTTTATTTCGAAAAAAAGAAATCCACGCGGACGGAGTCGCGGGCGGCCGCTAGTAGCGAAATAAATGGAATACAAACTGTATTTTAAACTCTTTGTTCACGTGATTAGCACTGTTTAACTTGGGGAGCATTGACCGAAAATATTACGTTAGCAAAATAAATCATGTTAGGTAATTGTTAAATATCGATTAAAAATACCAATGCCTTACTATTTTAAAATTAGGCATGATGGAATGTTGACTATTAAATGCATGGTCTACATCTATATATCTTATATCTTTATGGTTATATCGTTATATCTTTAAGGTTAGTTAAATATAACTTTTTTTAATCGGATACAATCTCGGTATAATTAAAACTACATGTTTACAGGAAAGGAAGATTCCATGACCACGGCTGCTTAAAAGTAGATGAGAAGTTATGACCATTTATAGTTCTTAAATTTCAGAGGACAAAGTACTCACTACTGGTTACAGTAACTTATAAGTGGTTTGAATTTGTAACTAGTTTATTTCGGGGCGAATGGTGAGCGACTGAGCTTACTCCCGTTCGAAGTTAGAGGTAGAAGAGCACGTCCATTTTACTTAAAGTTAGAAGACACTTTGTACTATCAAATATAATTTACTTTGGATATTGTTGAATATCAGAGTATGGACATGGTTTAGAATTAGTATGTAAGAAAAGTAGAGTGTTAAGATGATGAAGATCAGCATCGTTATACTTAGGGGTAACGGGTTAAAATTTAAATAGCTCAGGAAGCTACAAAATTTCAAGATGATTGATTCCAATGTATGAAAACATGAGTTTTGAAATTATTAGAATAACTTATTATTAATTAGTCCTATAGGGTATATAAGCCTTACATTTATTTTAGAGAGCTATTCCTAACCGTGTAGAATGATTCTGTACAATTTTCTGAATAATGAAATTATTATTACAGTAAGTTATATCTTATTCTCTCCACCTATATTGAGACCTATATTGTGACCCAAATTTTGATTGGAGATTGGATGTCCAAACACAACCTCCGTGTTTCTGAAGTCCCTTGATTCATAAGATAAAAATATGTCCAGCTGTGGACTGCGATAGGCTGATGATAATGTTGATGATGATGATGATGATAACGATAAGATCAATTTGTTACAGAGTGAGTCAGGACGAAGTATACTCAACGGCGCAGTCAGGTCGCATCGAGAAGTTGTCACAACGAGAACGCCCTTACTCGCCGCGCATCAAGAGAGCTGCGTCTAACCCTATGTACTAGGTTAGTTTAGTTACTTCGAATTATGTATTAACATTTTCCCATTCGAACTGAGGTATTTCACTAGATGTAGCGAGACTGTCCTTTTTTTTCTTAGGAGAACGCTTTGACGCGTCATAGCGTACAGGTTAGCAAAACTCTTTCTTCCGATTTACTACACAAGTAATTTTAGTTTTGTTCTGAAAAATGCAACGATGATTTCCGAATTTGGTCATAATACATTTATTACTGCAACTAAGCAGACCAGTGAATAATAATATGTTTAGATTGTGTCTAGTCATAATTTTCGGATTTTTCTTAAATTGATTATAAGTAAATGAAAACTAATTTTTAATACTTAATTTCTTTGTCAGTCTTCGTCTAGTCAAATACTTCTGTTCGACTTCTGTCCCCAATGGGTTTGTTAAGAAATAATCATCCAACTTTGGTGCTTACTGTTTATTTACCATTCTATTATAAATTAGTCTGACAAATCAGCGCAAGTATTTGTTGAAATGTCACATTAAATGAAGAGAAAACAATACAGAAGAACAAGCGGATAGGACACAAAATAGCTTTTCTTGACAAAAGTTCTTTGTTCTCGGATCTTTTGAAGCTATTTTAGTCAAAGAATGTTATTTATAAAATAATTTAAAAGTAATTTTAATTCTTTGTTTTTTTGTAAATTACTCTGTGCATAAAATTACACGTAAAATTAAATTATAAATGAATGTAAATCTGGATTGATCAATCCGAACTCTATTAGCCGTTCCTTATAGGACTATTTAGGTGAAATTTGAGACAATGACTGATAAATGAAGTGTAAATAAAGAAATACTTAGAGGATACCAATAAACATTGTTTCTTTAAGTCTTAGGTAGGAACTCTTGAAGAGAGGTAGTTAAATGAAAATATTAAACAGGCTCTAAGCTAAATTAATTTTAATCTGGTAATTTAGCTATAATCTGTTTAAATTGTTTACGTTTAAACTATTGTTACATATAAAATTTTATTTTCAAATTCATCGCACAACTATTAATGATTGAAAACATCGTACTTTTATCGTAATGTGTACAAAAATAATCATTACCTATAAATGTAATATATAATGTACGATAACGTATTAAGGTTGTTAATAATTTATTTTCATTAACATGATTAAGATAGTTATCTATTCATTTTTTACTAACACAAATGTATTTTATATTACGTTACCAGATTGTTAATTGATGGACATCCAACGGAAAATATGTATTTTAGTGTTAGATAGTTATCAGCAATTCCATAAAATGTTATATAGAACAGAATTTAAAATTATTAGGATGATAACTCATTATTATAAATGTATTAATTTATTGGAGCTGTATCAGTCTTAAATGTTTCATGTACGTTCTTGTATTTACTTAAATTCATTTAAAGATGGTTATTGTTAATATACTAATATTTTATGACACAAATAATAATAAGTACATTTGATTAGATTCAAGACGAAGCTAGGTTTTTTTTGTTGCATTTTGTCTTTGTTGGTGCAGAAAATAATAATGCTCAAATGAATTAGATCAATTATAAATATTTGAAATTAAACATGCTACATCGCACAATTGTATACCAAGCCATGCGACGCTGCTTCAAACTTACAAGAAGACTTATGGGACTGGATTTATGACAAAATAGCGGCCGCCCGCGACTCCGTCCGCGTGGATTTCTTTTTTTTCGAAATAAAAAGTAACCTATGTTTTGTCTCAGGGTCTAAAGATTGTCTGTAACAAATTTCATCAAAATCGGTTGCGAGGTTTAAGCGGGAAAGCGTAACAGACAGACAGACAGACAGACGGACAGAGTTACTTTCGCATTTATAATATTAGTTGGGATGCATGTTAGGAGGTAATACCACCTCATTACCGAGGCATTACCGTCTGTAAGTGTCATTCTTATTAACCTGTAGCATATTTTATTATACAATCTCATACACGCGTACAGGATACTAGTACTCTTCTTTTATGTCTGAAAGAACCTCATTAAAATTGAAAGGATTCCACAAAAATAATAGAGGCTTATGTTGAAGTAACCTAAATATACAAAAACGTGGGAAGTTTTTAGAAAATTGACTTTTATTTTTGATATTTTTATTATTTCCAAGGACTAATTCCTTAAAGCACAAAGACAGACCGAAAAATGTAGAAAATAATTTTAACACGAACAATTTCAAGGGGTGAGTACTTAACATGTATCATACATTTGACTTGATAAACTGATATTGTTATTGTTGATAGTGGAAGCTCGGCAGCTCACAGTTTGCGCTTTACAAAGTAATTATCAACATTGTGACTTTGGCGATTTTGTGAGTGACAAAAGCATTTATTTAGTATCGTTTGTTTGAATCAACTTGCATTTGTAATCAGATAAGATATAAAATGCATAAAACAAACGGCTAAAAGTATCATAGAAACAAGCAAAATTAAGTAATAAAAAGAAGTTTATGAACCACTTTGAAAATAAGAATGTTAAAATTTAGTTCAAAATTAAAAAGAAATCAGATTTTTAGTTTGTTTAAAACATAATTTTAATTTTATCGTGTATAATACACACAATGACTCGTACTGAATACCCATAACCCGTATTTAATTGAGCGCATCTATCATTATAATAAAGGCTGTAATTAACGTAATTAATGTTCATATTAGCCTTAATGGCTGATATCCAACGTTTTTATAAACCGAAAAAGATAATAAGCTGTCAAAGTATTACACTAAAACAAGACTAAAATTACAGCCAATTTTCACGCCATGAGGACTGGTTACCTACCCTATTAACAAGACACAATATTTATCCACGATAATAAACTGTATTACCTCACCGTGCCTGAACATTATTAGCCTCATGTTCACGTGAGCACGTGAATTGCAAAAATGCAAAAATAATTAACATAATTATATAATAAAATGTGTTCACATTTTATCGGGTCAATTTAAATTTTATTTCTTTTCAAGACATTTGTATGGTAGTTGCTTTAAGGTATTTTCACTTAATACAATGTGAAAACAAAACAATCCGTGTAAAAGATTTTTTTTAACAAAAAGTACTTTTATAACTTTTACCAATAATTTTCCTGTTGCTAATGAAAAAATATAAGAACAATTTTTTTGATAATAATGAAATCCAACTTGCATTAGGAAGTACCTACGTAATAATAAAAAACTTTATGTATTTGGTGAGTGGGATATGAAGTAGTTGCGCTGGCGTTGGTACTTTCATTTGTGCGATGAAACTTTACTTTGAAATTCTGAACAAACAAGATTAAAACATAATACCTACATAATTATAATTTAGGAAGGATGACGTATTATGCAAACTTTTTGAGTTTGATTCATTACTTTGGATGTCAATCATGAATGATAATACATATGTTACGAACATTTAAACTTTACGCCAATGTAGTAAGGTACATTATTTCCCTTAATGTCTGGTTGTAAATTCAGTTTCCAAACAAACTTGTTTTCAATTCAATTAGCACGAACTGATTGTATAGAACTTAAAATGATTGCTCATAAATGCATAAGTCTATACGAAGCACGAAGTTAATTATTAACGTATTGAAATGGGAATGGCGGGAAATCCGTTTTATTACATGTGATTCAATAAAATATTAAAACTTGATATCTTGTTTCATTTTTCAAATGTTTTATGTTTAGAACAGGTGCTGCTATCGTCTTGAGAATGTTGATGGTAAGAAAAATTAAATGAACATCCTGAAGAAAGCTTAGAGGTGCTGTCATCATTAACATCATCAGTCAATCACAGTCCACTGCTGGACAAAGGTGCTGTACCTGTTGAAAAATCTTAAGGTAAGGTAGCACAAGAAGTATTAAATATATATAACGTTTTATACGTATAAAAGTTTAAAACAATATAATTTACAAATTCATTGTCTAATAAGTAGAAGTAATTTTTTTTGTCTAGTAAGTGACAAACGTTTATACACAAAATCTTATGCAAATCTAGGCTTCATTCGTATCATAGATGTAAGCTGTACCTTCAAATACAGTTTCTGAAGTTTTAATCCCAAGAAAAATATCCCCAATAAATAACCACGGCGCAAGAAAGCGGAATATCTCTCGCATTGTGCCGAGTGACGCAGGTCCGGCATGTCACGCCGCGGGGACCATTTGTTACGCATTCAGCGATACCCGGCGTCTATTCATCCTGGACTATTGCATTCATTAGCCATCGATCGGCGAGGAAACGATGCGAATTACTTGTTTATCAGTTGTGATTAAGAGTGTCTATGTGATTTTTTCATCGCATAGTGTTGCTTTTGCTCTTCATCTGGCATATGTAAAACATCAGTCTCAACAGAGTTGCAAAAATATTATAGTATCCTGCTTAATTTAGCTTAGGTAAAAAGAAGAATATGCTCCCAAATATAGTCACTGAAGTTTTAATCCCAAGAAAAATATCCCCAATAAATAACCGCGGCGCAAGAAAGCGGAATATCTCTCGCATTGTGCCGAGTGACGCAGGTCCGGCACAAAGCGCGTGTTCCGTCACGCTGCGGGGACCATTTGTTACGCATTCAGCGATACCCGGCGTCTATTCATCTCGGACTATTGCATTCACTAGCCATCGATCAGCGAGGAAACTTTGCGAATTATTTGTTTATCAGTTGAGCTTAGGAGTTGCTATGTGATTTTTTCATCGCATAGTGTTGCTTTTGCCCTTCATCTGGCATCTATTAAAACCTCAGTCTCTACAGAGTTGAAAAAATATAATAGTATCCTGCTTGATTTAGCTTAGTTATAAGAAGAATATACTCGCAAATATAGTCACTGAAGTTTAAATCCCAAGAAAAATATCCCCAATAAATAACCTCGGCGCAAGAAAGCGGAATATCTCTCGCATTGTGCCGAGTGACGCAGGTCCGGCACAAAGCGCGTGTTCCGTCACGCCGCGGGGACCATTTGTTACGCATTCAGCGATACCCGGCGTCTATTCATCTTAGACTATTGCATTCACTAGCCATCGATCAGCGAGGAAACTATGTGAATTACTTGTTTATCAGTTGAGATTAAAAGTTTCTATGTGATTCTTTCATCGCATAGTCTTGTTTTTGCCTTTAATCTGGCATCTATTAAACATCAGTCTCTACAGAGTTGCAAAAATATTATAGTATCCTGCTTCATTTAGCTTAGGTATAAGAAGAATATACTCCCAAATATAGTCACTGAAGTTTTAATCCCAAGAAAAATATCCCCAATAAATAACCGCGGCGCAAGAAAGCGGAATATCTCTCGCATTGTGCCGAGTGACGCAGGTCCGGCACAAAGCGCGTGTTCCGTCACGCCGCGGGGACCATTTGTTACGCATTCAGCGATACCCGGCGTCTATTCATCTCGGACTATTGCATTCATTAGCCATCGATCAGCGGGGAAACGATGCAAATTACTTGTTTATCAGTTGAGATTAAAAGTTTCTATGTGAATTTTTCATCGCGTAGTGTTGCTTTTGCCTTTAATCTGGCATCTATAAAACATCAGTCTCTACAGAGTTGCAAAAATATTATAGTATCCTTCATTTCGCTTAGGTAATAAAAAGAATATACTCGCAAATATACTCACTGAAGTTTTAATCCCAAGAAAAATATCCCCTATAAATAACCTAGGCGCAAGAAAGCGGAATATCTCTCGCATTGTGCCGAGTGACGCAGGTCCGGCACAAAGCGCGTGGTCCGTCACGCCGCGGGGACCATTTGTTACGCATTCAGCGATACCCGGCGTCTATTCATCTCGGACTATTGCATTCAAGGCGTCGATCAGGGTCGCCGGCGATTTATCAACTTTAATACAGCATTTAATAAGGGATCCTGATTTTGATGGTTGACATATTGTGATCGTGCGATCGCCCAGTCTGTTCATTGTCAGAAATGTGTTTAAGAAAATTGTTAAGATAATGGTATTTTTAGAGGTTCATGTAAACAAACTTTATTGATTTTTTAATCCATAAGATTCAATGCAAGAAAAGTCAAGGACTATTAATAAGTCAAAGGCAAAGGTCTCCATCAAATTATGTTTTCGTTACAAAGATGGGTTTTAGCTTAATCAGCACGCTTGCCAAATGCGGATTGGCGATCACAAACCCGGGCTGTGTTCAGAAAAATTAACACAAATTTTGCCCGACCCGGGAATCGAACCCAGGACCTCGCGATCACGGCCCGGTACTTAAACCACTAGACCATCGAGGCGTTAAGTAATAAGAAAACATTTATTTTCTAAAATCAATATTTTAACGAGTTATATTTTCCACATTCAAACGCTCCTGTTCTATAATATATTAAACAACATTTATTATTAAATTAAGTACGAACGCACGTTCTCCGAAGTCCTTTCCTACCCTTAGTTACGTAAGATTCAATTTGACGTTCCATATTCAAACGTTGAACAAAATTAATTTCCTTTGTTTGTAATTTGATTGAAATAATTAGCGGAGGATATAAGATGGCTTAATGTCGAACGCATTTGTTTAATACAAGGCCTTAAGCTGAAATTCGGGCTCAAAGGCAATGTGGCCCTGTTACGTAACCAAAAATGGATGGTAGTGCCGTAATAGTTACTAGAAAGCTCTCGGTGATGTTGTAATTCCCATTTTCTTCTAACAAAAAGACAAAATTAGGTAGATAAGATAAAATTACTTAGAAAAAGGTATTACGTAGATAAAGGACGATCCTGAATAATACGATAATGATAGACATTCCATAATCAATTACATAAACTATTGTAAAAAGTATTGTTACCAGTACACGCCGTTTGATAATAAAAAAGAAAAAAAACAGTCAACAAATATAAAAAATCAACAGTTGAAACTTCAGGTAGTTTTTTTAAATACAGATTTGTTTATCTTTCCAAATATCAAAAGCCCCATCAAAATCAAATAAGGATAATTTGGGTTATTTGAAGTAGTCATCTGTTGAAAGAAGCCTATTCCGGTAAGGGACACTTCAACAGGTTTATACAACTCTAATACAGATGTAGTCCACTTGACCCGCTCTCAGATAGTGCCCTCAACGTCTTTATTAAATGTTATATTTTCCTTTGTAAAATAAATTTGGACATACTCGTAGTTTGTACAAAAAATACGGGTATTTCCATGAAAAGACTCCAACCCGAAACTTTTCTCAAAACGACTTAAATACCTTGTATACATACATTTAAAAAGAATCCAGTTTAAAACTTCATTATCAACCTTTTCATGGCAATACGTCCAATTGCACAATCGTTAGGTGAATTTTAAATTTCGAACGTAGGTAATTTGATTTTTCAACCTTCCTCAGCGCGACTAGTCGACTAAGCCTTGAAAAAGAACAAAAGGAAATATCAGAAAATAATATTTTCAAGATAATTGAATCGTATTCCTTGCAGTATAAGGTTTATAATTGAAATCTATTTAGTTGAATATTGGCATCGACAACTCGTTTCAAAATATAAAAACTTTGTGGGTAGGCGAAAAATTTGTTTCGACTTTCCTTTGACCTTGTGTGGCATACGGAGTGCAGTCTCGGTCGTGGCACAGATAAGGACGCATCATCGTCAATTTAATTTAATTCTGTGCTTTTATTTTTGGGACAATTGTTTGTATTTACGTATAACCGTGGTTAGTAAGTGTAATTATGTGCTGTGAGTGAGTGTCGTGTGGTGTGTGCTGTGTCTCTGTAGTTACGTAAAACCGCGGTTAATAAGTGTAATATGTGCTGTGAGTGAGTGTTGTGTGGTGTGTGCTGTGTCTCTGTAGTTACGTAAAACCGCGGTTAATAAGTGTGATATGTGCTGTGAGTGAGTGTTGTGTGGTGTGTGCTGTGTCTTTGTGAGTGATTGTTTTATGTGCGGTGTAGCTGTGTGTAAGTGTGTGTGATGTGAACTTTGCATAGTGAAACTTCTAGAAGAACTGAGACGTGCGGCTCACTTCAGGTGAGTTTTTGTGAGCTTTATATTGTGTTGAATACGTTGACAGTTATGTGCTATTGAAATTATTTCATGACATTTTATTTTTAATTTGATCCAGCACCTTTGTAAATCCTTATTGAAAATAATTTTGCAATGCTCATGTGCGCTAGTGTGCAACATTTGAAAGTGAGGCACAAAAACCAGATGAGGCAATATATTGGTGACGCATACTTTCTAGTTTCCCTTTAGCGCGGCTGTTCGTATTTTAACAGAGTCCCATACATGTTAATTGTTAGCCCCGACACCTAAAAAATGGAGCAATATTTTATTTGACATGACGTATGATGCAACATACTGTCGCTGCGATAAGGAGTGACCGTCGCTCCATATTTAGTGCCAATTTTAGAGCGGCTCGAAGTGTGACGAGGGAATATCTAACTTTTTTAATCTATGAGTGGATCTGAGTAAAATGCGCCCGTGCGCACAGTAGCGCCGCAAATCGATTTTATTTAGTTGTAATAAATTTAAGATATTGAAATTAAATAATTCTCTGCAGTGCACTAAAGAATAGTATATTATTTTTTTTTGAAATCAACTTTATAAATGTTATTGTGTAGTGCAATAAAGATTATTTAAAAAATAAATAATATCTTTTATTTATTACAATTAAATAAGAACGACTGGTGGCGCTAGTGTGCGGACTGCAGGCTAAGAGCATGCAGTGGGGCCCCTGTAAAATCCTACCCGCACTTAGTAGGTAAAGTAAAAAGTAATACAAGAATAGTAATGTGCCACACGTTTTTATTTTAGTCTTATACCACCTATGTAGCTTGATAGGTAAGTAACTATTTATATATTATTATTATCTAGTTTTCAGTATACATTAAATAAAAAAAAATAACTCAAAAGTTCTTTTACGATTTTTTACCACCGTAATCGGAAAAATCACAGAGAACTAAATAACAATTTAAAAATTTTAACTTGCAAATGCGGCATACTTTGAAGACAATTTCGTCATATTTGTTAAAAGGATTTGAAATTGAGACGTATACCATCTGTTATTTAGATTTTGATTTCATTGCATTACGGCGAAAGCACTTCATTCTCCCGATAGGAAATGCCACGTATACCCACTCAAGTGGGTAATTGCGTATGTCTACCACCTGAAATAGCATAATGTAGGTATGGTTGATTCAGTGGTTTACCACAAAACGGGCCGTAGAATCATTGAAAGATAGGTGCAATTATTGTGTGTGCCGTTTATAAATTTATTTTAGGCACATACCTACATATATTTGTTATCAAGCATTCCTAGTAGGTACAAGGTGAAAGGTTTGGAGAAGTTGATTCAATTGTGTATGACCCCAAAGTATAAATTTAAACATTCTTACCTTAACAACAGTTCTATTTTGATATTACTGACGATGTGAAAGTGCATTCGAAGGGCTCGTGGTCTAGTGGTCAGAGACCCTGGCTACAAAACCAAGGGTCGCGGTTTTGAATCCCGCTAGGGAAAAATGTTTGTATGATGAACTTCGGCATTTGATTTCGAGTCATGGATATTTATAAAATGTTTATTAGTATGTCTGGGTCGCTGAGCCATCGGAGTAGTAGTATATTAGTATGTCTATCCGTTTCCTGGTATCATAGTACAGGCTTTGAGCTTAGTTTGGGTGTTAGTCTAAGGCATTTATTAATTTACTAGCGGCCGCGTGCGACTCCGTCCGCCTGGTTTTCGGTTTCCGCCCACATAGGTTTATACAATAGGCTAAAGCCTTCCTCGTCAAATGGACTATCCAAATCAAAAATATTTTTTCAAATTGTACCAGTAGTTACTGAGATTAGCGTTTTCAAACAAACAAACAAACTCTTCAGCTTTATATATTAGCAGGTACCTATAGAAGTTATAGATTTATTTATCTTTGATGCCTACATGAATGAGACATGCTTTTTTTCTTTCTTTCTTTCATATCAGTAGAAAAAACCCGGATAAATACGTTTACGGCTTAAACATAAAGTAGTAAATGGAATGGTGTATTAAGATGTTTTACTGTGTCATATCGGCAGTCAACGTTTACGATGTCTTTGGTCCCGTTTAATATTTTCTTACTGCCTATATGATATTTTATCTGTTTTAAAACTCTCACAATAAGTTAAGGAATTTATTATGACTTGGGTATTTTGATAAAGGTCCCTATTAAGGTAAGGTCCTTTTTAAGGTATCTTAATAATTTATTTTTGTCTTGACCATTTTATGAAAAAAATAAAACAGTAAAGAAAAAGGCATTTACGAAATTTCATGTAGTACCTACAACTAGGGATGTTAATGTAAACTGAACTATTTAATGAACCAACACTCAAAACTCGGTCTAAAATTCTTTAATACGAGTACCTATGCATGAACTGTCAGTTCCCTAGCACCCAAATTACAATCATCTAGCATAGATTTTAGCTGCTGGTAATGATAGTCCAAGGAATGCATTTATTTATTACATGATAATCTTAATAAACGTTTCTTATGAAACTATTATTGGCCCTTTTCGCCAGACTGCTTATTATACCCACGCTAAGTTTATCCAATCACACAAACAAGTATCAACATTCCAGTCGTTATTCTCCAAACTCTGAACAAGAACAGCTAAGTATCAGAAGGGGATTACGTCCCAATACCGTTACGGAGACTTGAAGACCTATCGCGTCCCTAATAAATGATATAACTCTTCCGTTCAGGTCAACTCTAGAGTTGAGTAACTAAAATTAACTTGGAAACAATGCTGTAACATGATAAGAAACAAGTTTCTTTGGAGCAAAGATTTAATTCGTTTTGAGAGAGGATTGAGACCGTCATTGGCTTATAAGAATTAAACTGTGTCAAAAAAGGAATCCATCATCATCCTAGCGCTTATCCCGATTGCATCCTAGGCCATTGCCTAAGAGCTCAGGGTATGCCATGACTATGATCCTGTTGACTAGCCTTGTAACAATAAAGCAACTGTCGCCTGTCCTTTGTAACACTAACAAGGGAAACCAGACCATTTAGATCATAATTGGGACCAACGGCTTAACGTGCCTTCCGAAGTACGGAATCATCATTATTATCGGATAATCGGCCTGCTATGTCCTAACCAAACTGGGAAAGCCAACCCAAATAAACGTGTTCCCCAAGGAATTCAAACTTTCAAGGTTTGAGCATAACGCTTTAACCACTAAACTATGGAGGCAGTATTGTGGTTCAAAATAAAATCAGCCAAGATATGTTTAAAACGAGCTAACATCAGGAACACTGGTTCAAATTAAAAATATACACTTTGTGCTGGACAATATATTTGTCGAGGAAAGCTCTAAGCTATAATTTATTATTATGTGTATTGTGTAATATAAATCTACGGGGACAAAGTCGCGGGCGGCCGCTAGTATTAACTGAAGCCACTACAAAAAAATAGAGTGAATAATATTCTTCTTTATCTAAAAGCTTTGTTCACATTTAATCAGAGTAGACTTGTACGATAAAAAGAACAATGAAATAGTTTTACAATATTCTTTGACTTAAACAGTAAGTAATTGTATTAGCTGTAGCACTGACACAATGGCTTGTCTTCTCTGAAAAGGAGACGATCCATTTTGGGCCTGATTGTGCATGGATGAATTATATACCAAAAAACTGTATATTTTTGTTAATTAACCTCTATAAATAACAACGGAATAGGCTTTGGCCAACTTAAGTTAATTGCATAATTATATATTTTTCATTATCAAACACACTTTATAAACGACATTGCACTATATTTTTTATTTTTTAACTGTCTTCAAAAACGCACCTAATAACATAACAGATTAAATAATCGATTAGAGAAAATCGATAAGCGGAGATTAAATGAAATGCATCATGTTTCAGTGTCTTTTTGCTAAGTTTTGAAAAACTACAATCATTTATTATTTGTAATATTCGTTATATCTTAATAATGATCTACTTTTTACGTCTTCATAATAAAGATAATAATAAAATAAAACAATTGATCGATTAAACGATCAGTACAATTGAAATGGAGCCAGTTTGGCACTGACCTATATCTTGTCTATATTTATGTCAGTGCATTTTGGTTTTACGTCATACGTCAATGTCAGTCCTGTCACTTGATTTCATTCGCTTTTCATTTTACTTAAATGTTTTTCTGGATTTTGTTTTCACGACTTGTGCTCGAATATCTGACTCCGACTTCGATTCCTTTCTGGCTAACCGTTTGCTTGAATACTCGACACTGTATCTGCTACTCATATTAACCTTTGGCGCTAATACCGGCATACACCATATAGATACGGCAACAATCATGAATATTCATGCATGATTTTAACATATTTCGCCGTTGTATTCAGCTATAAAAATTGGGCAAATGTAATCTTTTGAAGTGTTCTAATTGGTGACCAATTTCTAGCCGTGCACATCCAGGCCCCAGTTTGTATGAAAAACGGATTTCTCCTTTGTTTTGTGTCTTGTCTAGCTATTTTTAAGTGTCATTATAAATTGTTTTGCTATTTTTTTTTTTACTTTCATCTGGTTTCCATACACATAGTGTTATACTATAGCTTAAACCCTTCCTCGACAAATGGATTATCCAAAAAATAGCTGTTTTTAATTTGAATCAGTAATTTCGAGGTTAGAGCGTTCAAACAAACAAACTAACAAACTTTTTACCTTTATTTTATTATAGTAAATAGTATAGATTTGAAATAACGCAATCTATGTGTAATTTCCATACTTTCATCAACGTGCAGGTACTTATTTATCCTGAAAGTGATTCTAGGTTGGCTTTTCTTGATAGCAGACAGTAATCCTATATTCAGACGCTATCTTCTCTCCTGTCAAATGAACTTTGCCTTCGACCTACTTGGCACCTTTAAGTTTAGTACCGCCAGTCCCAAGAAACAATTTATAATAATAAACGACTATTTAAAATCTATAAGAGAGTTTTTGGCTGCTTATTTTGTTGTTGACTCTTATAGAATACTAGTTTTAACCCGCGGCTTTGCTCGCGTTATCAAGATTCCTGGTTTATCCCACGTAAGCATTTGATCGGAATTTAATAGATTCTACCACCTAAGTGGGCCCATATCCTGCCTGTATACCAAATTTCATCAAAATCCGTTTTGTAGCTTCTGTGTGATTGACGGACAAACATCCAAACAAACATACTTTCACATTTATAATATTATAAGTATCATGCGTAGGATTTTTCATCAAAACGCTACACGAGGAACTGTTTTTATACGCACTTAGTTCTTTTCCTATTAAAGAAGTGTATTTTTATATGCGCAACTCAGCTAAATATTGACACTGATGAATAAACACAAGTTATATTACGTTTGCACAGTATAGGAAGTTTGCGAAATGCGAATATCCCGAGGAATTTCGTTGATTAATGGAAGCTGACACGATAAATATGATTGCCTAACATGCGACTCTTACTAATTATTGCTGAGATTGTGTAAATACACGAGCTCATTATCCCGAGGGAAATGTAGTTGACAACATACAAAGTTGAGATGTGACTAAACTTTCTGATCGTATAATTATTTTTAACTTGCGGCCGCCCGCGACTTCGTCCGCCTGAATTTCGGTCTTTCCCATGGGAGCTTTAAATCGGAATAAAAAGTATCCTATCAACTAAGTCGGCCCATAAACTTTCTGTGTCCCATTTTCATCAAAATCCATTCAGTAGTTTCAGCGTGATTGACGGACAAATATCCAAACAAACAAAGAACAATGCCCATTTTTGTATGGGGAGCCGTACCATCTTGCGTCAAACTGAATTTACTCTCAAGAGCTTCGTTTTTATTTATCCTTCCATTACCAAAAAGATTTTGTCAAATATTTAACCGCATTTTCGAAAAAATCAAAAGAGTTAGAAAACGCCTGACTATACTTTTTAGCAATGTAACATGGTCGTGATTAGTATAATTTATGTATTATATACATAAATGTGAACTGCCTCCGTGGCGCAATGGCTAATAGGTCGCACTTTAATGCGACGGCCGCGCCGGTGGTCCTGGGTTCGAATTCCAGGTCGGACCGATGAAATTGTGTCGATGTTTTCCTGTTGCGATAACAAAGATACAGTCCGGAGTTTGGAAGATGGCGGTGTAATTACACCCCCGTACCTCAGAAAGCACATAAAGCCGTTGATCATGCGCCTGATCTCTCTACGGTCGTATCAGATTGCTGTCCAACCGACACGATAAATATGATTGCCTAACATGCTTCTCTTACTAATTATTGCTGAGATTGTGTAAATACACGAGCTCATTACCCGAGGAAAATGTAGTTGACAACATACAAAGTTGAGATGTGACTTAACTTTCTGATCGTATAATTTAACCTGCGGCCGCCCGCGGCTTCGTCCGCGGGAATTTCGGTCTATCTACCCCATGGGAAAATTTAATCGGGATAAAAACCCTATCAACTAAGTCAGCCCATAACCTTTCTGTATACCAAATTTCATCAAAATCCATTCAGTAGTTACAGCGTGATTGACGGACAAACATCCAAACAAACAAACTTTCACATTTGTAATATTAATAAGATTTATCAGATTTATCTTGTAACAAGCGGTAAGTCAGTGTAGTATAATGATTGTGGTTCATGTGGTCTCACATGCATCATCATCATCCTAGCGCCTCACCCGGTTGCATCTTCAGCCATTGCCTCGGAGCCCAGGGTACGCTGCGACTATGACCCTAAATTGACCAGCCTGATTGTCACAAATGGAGCGACTGTCGTCTGATCTCCATAGCCCACAAGGGAAACTAGACCATTTAGATCATAGTCGGGCCCAACGGCTTAACGTGCTTTTCAAAGCATGGAATGGTTCTGGGTTCGATTCCCAGGTTGTGCTAAGTTTGAGTTGGTTTTTCCGAGCACAGCCCGGGTTTGTGATCACCAATCTGCATTTGACAAGAAAACTCATCTTTGAAAAAAAACATGATTCTAAATGATGGAGGCCTTTGTACTGCAGTAAGACATTAATAGGCTGATACAGATACAGATACAGGATGTGAGTTTCACTTCGAAGTTTGAACTAAAAGCCACTCCGCTATGAATCCAGCCAATTTGGTGTAACAGTGAATATTGTCTAGAAAATAAAAATATACGTTCTTTTTTCACTGCCAGTCACTTGTCACGACTGGTGATATCCAAATCCAAGCTTGCGGAGTAACGATATCGGATCACAATCAAATTTAATATTCTTTGCGGCGGTTATCGGCTTTCTGACAGATACTCCCGACCCACTTCCTTTTCATCTTGATAATTAATTTGTCCCCTGTCAAAAGGTTTTGATTCGAATGTTCATTCTATAAATAATTGAAATATCTGCTTGGTGCTAACAACGATTAAAATAACGAAACTAAATGTTTTTGACATAATGTTCAGGAAATGCTATACGTGGCGGCATTAAGATACAAATCTTTATGATCAGTTTGTGACTTTGCATTACAGAAAAAAACATCATGTAATTTTTGTACATTTATTTTATACACTTTTCATATTAGGTAGGTACTATTTATTATAATTGTAGCTTATTATCTATTACATATTTTAAAATTAGATAAAGAAAACCTTATCAAATCTCAGGTGGCTCAGGCGGAAATCAAACCCTACTTCTCATGCAATCCGGGCAAGCGCTCTGACCATTAAGCTACCGAGCTTGTCAGGTAAAAACCACAAGACATTAGTTAAACGACAAAATATTTGAATAATTATTATTTTAAGAAATTAACTTATTTTGATAATAATGACGATAGGATCGTCATTGAAATGATCACAAATCCTATTACTATTTTACTTTACGAAGCAAAAGTCGAACGCAATGTTTAAACCTTTTTTGTTCGAAACGTGTATTATTACATTATTCAGTAATACGAGGCAATAAAACAATTTTCCCCAGAATGTACTTAACGGAATCGTGCGAGAATTTTCGCCATAACAATCACAATCTTGAACACAAACCTTTTTTGATTCCAAATGAAATGCTTAGCTCATTACCCATTCATAAAACCCTCTGAATATGGATATTCAGATCCTGAGTGTTGTTATTCATGCGTGTAATATAATGATAACATCTTTAACGAAACCAGCCGTATTTTATTGAGGGAATAAAAACTTACCAGTTACTATTGTTTATGAAAGATTTGTGCTTTAAAGGAAAAAGAGCCGAAAACTTTTATTTTGTAATCGCTGCAATCAAAGGTTTATTAAACATTGATTGTTACGTCCTTCAAAGTTGGCGACAAGTTTATTATTTTAGTGTATTTTATTTCCGAGGATAACGAAGCCTTGTTTTAACTGTAATAAATAAAAGTGACTTGGATTTTATTGATTTTTTTTATCTGCTACTTTACCAAGTAATAAGAACTCTCAATGCCCATACGGTTCTTCATAAAAAGATAAGGCTAGGAAAAATTGGCAAGGTGTGTTTTCCGAGGCACGGAGGCATAATTACACCGCCAACTTACAAACTTAGGACTGCATTTTTATTCATTAAAATAATTAGTAGAATAGCAAAAATTGAGTGAACTTATCAAAAAACTTTCGAAATAACAATGTACATATAGTGGCTTTCTTGGGTAAAACTGCTGTAATGCAAAATCCTTGAACTCTTTAAAAATTGTTGTTGAGTTTTAATTTACAAAAGTGTACGAAAATTTATCTATCAACTAAACGAATATGCGCACGTTCGTAAAGCATTTTACTCTCAGATCTAATTGGTGCGAGCTGTTTACCGCGACGCGAGTATTTTCTCGCTCCTTGCATAATTTGCTTTTCAAAACCGAAACGATGGCAACTAATGAATCCACGTCGCCGCTGTTCCGAGTTTTATTTGACTTCACATTCTCCCGCCGTTGCCACGTGTATTAATATTTCCCGGTGACTCACCAGTTTTTCGGGACATTTGATATTAATCGGAGGAATTATTTATACGAATTGCGAGTATTCCGTTGTTTCAATGCCTTTGAGGATGATATTTTTTTGTGTCATAGACACGAGTCCCCTCGTGAGAAGTTACGGTTCAACCGAAAGAGCATTCCTAAAACCCAACTGGACTTAAGGATCGCTGCAAAAATGAATTCCCTGCATGAAGTATTACTACTATAATTTATTTAAAGATCCTTACTAATATTACAAATTCGAGAGTAACTCTGTCTGTCCGTTTGTCTGTTACTTTCCGCATAAAGTTCTCAACCCATTTCTGATGAACTCTGACACAGATAAGCTTGAGAACCTAAGAAAGAACTAAGGCTACCAGACCTTTCATAGCGAAAAAAGGCGTCTGAAATCCACTTTACCGCTATACTTAAATTACTAAGTATTGCCAAGACTTCTAGAATTAAACCATGTTCAAATGAAACAAATTCCATTTTTAATCAACTTATTTTTTGCCTATCATCGTCTTTAAATCAATCAAATAAGAACCGTAAAACTTAGCTAGAAATGGTTATATTTATTTGAAATGTCGACACGCGTACATTATTTAATAGGATTCAATGCTCTGTGTGTGATACTTGTTCACAAATAACGTCCACGATGCTCGTGTACCGTACGAATTGAAACGGTGTTTTGTGTTTAGTATTTTATTACTAGCTTTAGGGAGGGGAATGGTGAATTATTAACTTACTATTAAAGCTTATGATTAATATATTTTTGTTAAAGAAACTACGTATTTAAGTTTTGAGCACACTTTTATGATAAAAAGCAATCTAATCTGTCTGTTTTGTGTTTGTAAGACGAACCGTAAGCTTGTCTCCCACTCATATAGACGAATATCAATAGATGCAACGAATAATTTGACAATTACAAAACTTTTTAAACACAACAAAATAACACTCAATTGACAATTAAAACTCTGTTTTACCTCGTAAGTACGAATTTTCTTATAAATAAATAAATAAATGCCTTGGACTAACACACCCATTGCCTAGCCCCATACTAAGCACGAAGCTTGTACTATGGATGCTAGGGAACGGATAGACATACTTAGATACTTTTATAAACATCTATGACTCGAGTACATGTCGATGTTCATCACACAAATATTTGACCCTAGCGGGATTCGAACCCGCGACCCTTGGTTTTGTAGCCTGGGTCTCTGACCACTAGACCAACGGGCCTGTCAAATGACAAGTTGGTATTAAAAATGATCACAATAAGAAAACTTAACTCCTTGTCAACATTTTCTTACAAACATACATTACTAGCGGCCGCCCGCGACTCCGACCGCGTGGATTTCGATTTCCAATATCCTATGTGTTATTCTGATGTATAAGCTATATTGTGGTAAAGTTTCATTCAAATCCATTCAGTAGTTTTTACGTGGAAGAGTAACAAACATCCATACATCCATACTTACAAACTTTCGCCTTTATAATATTATTATATTAGTAGGATTAAATTAATTATATTATTATCATAACCCTCCAAAACTCTGCACATCACTATTTACAGCAGCCCATTACTCTCTGTGAGGAGTCCTTAAAATTTAATTCTCAAAATGTTTACTGTGAAATAATTTTATTACCGCAGACGGGGCGTTTGGTGATTAAAATGACTAATGTACAAAAGGAGGGGGAATTTCTCTGAGAAACAACTTTGAAGGTACAAAATTTTCAACAAAAATAACGCTAGCTGTTAAGAAAATATGTAGGTGTTAACGTTTACAGGTTAAATTTCTAGTTGCCTGAGAAAATGTTGTTTGTTTGAGTTGATTATTTCAATTTGTATAATAATGATTCAGGCTGCCGTAAAAAGTTTTACGACATCAAGTTTAGTAAAAGTTTGCATTGAATATAGACGATGCATTTTGCTTTAAAATCGGTATTCAGCGAAAGTGGAAATATTGTTTTATTTTAAAATGATATTTTATAGCCTTATGAAGTTAACATTCTAAACAGAAGCTCAATGGTAGAGTGGTTGGCGCGTTCGGCCGGCGATTTCAAAGTTAAGCAACTTTCGCAGAGGTCAGTCATCGGATGGGAGGTCGAAAAATTTCATCTCGAATTCCTCTGTGCTTCAGGAAGCACGTTTAGTCGTTGGTTCTGCGCCTGATCTCTCTACGTCGTCCCAGATTGCTGTCCCACCGAATTATGTGAGTGAGGGAATCTGAGGTTACCTGTGCTTGCGCTCTGACTTGTGCACTATATATCCTGCGTACTTGGCTGATCGTAGGATCGGCCGCCATGGTCGATAAAAACGGCCGGAAGGATGATTATACACTTTACTATTTTCGTTAATAACAACTGCCTTCTTGTTAATAAATGTCTTTGTTTATCTATGAAGGACGTTCTAAGAGTATATTAACTTTGTCTTATTATATTATTTCATACTTATTTACTTAGAAATGAACAGGGCAATATTTACGCAACTGAACAGGTATTTGAAAAACAAATACCATCACTACATAGTATAAAATAAAGTCGCTTTCTCTGTCCCTATGTCCCTTTGTATGCTTAAATCTTTGAAACTACGCCATGGATTTTGATGCGGCTTTTCTTAATAGACAGAGTGCTTCAAGAGAAAGGTTTTTGTGTATAATACATGCCTAATATAGTAGAGAAACACTAATAAACTTAGTTGCACCCGTACGAAGTCGGGGCGGGTCGCTAGTATTCTAATATGACGTGCTACGAAGTGTTGTTATTTTTGTTGTTCACTCTGCATTTTTGATATCTTTGCAGCTTGTATGCTTGCTGGCAACATCGCATTACATTTGCATAATGTAGAAGACTGTTGAGCTTCGTACAAGAATACAGCTAAAAATCAGTTCTAGACACCATTTTAAGCTGACAAATAGAAACAAGGTATTCGGGTAAATAAAAAAGTAAAGAGAATTTTGCTGTCGTAGTAATTTGGTACATACTTTTTGTTATAAAAATACGTCTATTTATTAATATGACCATATTTTCTCGCGAAAAATATGTTCATATACATGGTCAACATGCTGTAGAGTTAAGCCTTCTTCTACAAATAGACTTTCCAATGCAAACAATTTTTTCATTAGTTCGAATCAGTATTTCCTGAAGCAGTGTCGAGTTCAAACCAACGACCGTGTTTGTTTGTTTGAACGCGCTATCACGACATAGTATAAAACAAAGTCGCTTTTTCTGTCATGTTGTCCCTATGAACGCTTAAATCTTTAAAACTACGCAACGGATTTTGATGCGGTTTTTTTTAATAGATAGAGTAACTCATGAGGAAGGTTTTTATGTATAAATAGTGGACAAGTACCACGGGCGAAGCCGGGGCGGGCCGCTAGTTCTTTATTAAATTAGAAATTCAGCTTTGTTATCTTTGTAGGTATAGGTGTCTTTTGTATAGATGTTTTTTTTAAATGAGATGTTATACATATACAAGTCCAACGTTACATAATAATAAAGCACGTCGGTCGTCTAGACTACTTAGATGTTTACTATCATAATGGCTTCTGAAGTTTCATTTAAATATGAATATACCGCACTTTCAAAGCGTATCTTCTTATTTAAGACTTCCAATACGAATGCAAATTCTTAAGAAGTTAAAAATTCCAAATACGCGAAAACGGAAAGCATTAAACGTATTAAATTCCACGTGAGGCATAAAGTACGGCGCACACGGTAGGGGGCGCCCAACCACCTTACTATGTAAAGAACACGGGCCATATAGTGATCTATCATTTTTATGAGCTACCCATAAAGGCCTTAAGCCCGCAAGCCGAGTGTATGTAACAGCCTATATAAAAGCATTCTGGCAGAAAATTCAGTAAAGTTTACGTTGTAATATCCACTATATTTGGTAACTTATTGTCGGCGGTGCGCGAGGCAGCTGGTAGATGACGAACGTCTGTGAATATATTTCTCGTGAGCTGCCATTTGTTTACTGTTCACGCGTGGGCTCGATACGCAATTTTCCTTTGTTTTGATTCTTTAATGCGTTATATTTTTGACAGAGCGCACGTGACGCGCTTATCCTGATGGTTTTTGATGCTGTGTCAGACTGACGAGCGTTTGATGATTTTTTGATCCTATTGAAATTGAAAGTACTTCGATAAAACCAATAGGAAGTTTAAACAAATATTTTTTAAGTACAAGATGATAAATAGGGAAGTAATTTGCAGGCTGTAACGCGTTACCTGAAATTTCTTGAAACATATTAGTAGTGTTATTTAACTCGAACATTCAATCCATACATAAGTACCAACTTATCAACGGGACATAGCTTAATTAGGTTACACATTTTGAATTTTTTATGTCTCTTTTCGTTCCCTTGGCTTCCCCAAGCTTCAAGCCTTTATTTTTAGCTCCCCGTCCCTGTTTTGTACGAAAAATACCTTCACCGTCTCTCTACCTGATCAATATTATCTAACATAGAGCCAATATTATGGTGGCAGAATTCACGGTAGAATTTACCTATATGAAGGTGTTACCAAATCAGCCGAACTCAAAAACCTACCATCAAGTTTTGTAAGAATGTTTCTCAAACGAATTTCTATATTTTTACGGTGAACACGTGAGGCTTTGCAATTTTCTTTCGTTTTGGTTCCATAATGTGTGATATTTTAGACACGTCTGGTGCGTAGTGTTTTGTTTACATTTTCGTGCGTTGGAGCAAGCGTTAATCTTACGCCCATATCTCTACTTTCGAATGAGTAGTTGACATACTTTTTGATTAAAACAACATTCAGTTATTGCTGTTTTCCGATCGTCATGTCAATTTATTGATGTATTGATAAATTGATTCTATGTTTACAATTTTTCACTTGGTCATGATGACTCTATCACAATATCCACATAAAAAAAAAAATGAATTTGTTTCATTTATTTTTGGTACGCCTAGACATTATTAGCCATCCATTAGGCTGGTCATTAGTCAGTTAACCATTAACAGACTTATACAACCAACACACAAAACACAGTCCTCATAAAAGAAATTACCAAATTGATCATAAACGTTTTAAACACCAAAATTTTATAACACAAAATGTACCGAACATCATGAAGTTTTAACACAACGCTATATAAAAGCACTTAACAAGTTTCGATGACTTGTGTAATTTCTCTGGATACTTCAAGCATGAATAGCCGTCCCCTTTCCGGTGTAAAACGTACATAAATTTCTTTGTCCCGGATTCCGTGAGTCATTCGAGGGGCTATCATAATAAATGAACATCATCTGCGGATTGATTGTGTAGTGTACGCCCGAAATTATATTGACTTGGATAGCGGAGGCGGGTAAAATGCCGCCTCTGTGCTGTTGGCATGGAAAAAAATTGTATTATCATAGATAACTAACAGTGGAAATATGATCTCCAACCGACAGATTAAACATTGCAGATTGCATTTCCTCATATTAAGCCATCGAGGAAAACAACAACTTTATGATAGGTCGGTCTGGGATTTTGTCGCAAACTAATGCAAATTGAAACAAAAGCAGAATAGTTTTCAATAACAGAACACAAAACTATCAGGCGAGAAGAAAACCATATTTTTCTGTTCTAAACAGAATTGTATAAAAGTAGCATTTTAGCCCCACCATCTACTATGAAAGAAATAATGTACTAGGAAACTTTGCCAATAACGCTGGCCTGTAACCTGTTATAAAGCGATTCTTTCGTAAGTAATATAAGAATCACAAATGGATTAGTAGCTAATGCTAGAACTTTTGGATTGTGTTTTCAAGATCGGTCAATGTTCCGTAATTGGTACCTGAGTTTGTTTTTGTTCTTTATTTTAATGGTTCGTTTCATACAATAGTCAAGTAGGGCGAAATGAATTATTTATTCAAAAATTGATAGGAACTCTATAATTCACCAGATATACACAATGAACTCGAGACCATGAACATAGGATTATTGTTATTATTTTTTTGTATATTTTATTGAAGCATTTTTAAATGACATCATCTGATCTCATGTGGCTTTAATGTACAAAAAGTTACAAGTAAAATCTCTTCTTTCGGTAGAAAACGCCTGCAAGTAGCGTTTCAAACGAGTCTTGTAGTAAATACCTACTACATAATAACATTGAAGAGATAACGCAGCTTTAGCGTTAAGCAAATAACAAGGAGAAATTCGTCAGGTCTACTAACGTTCTCGGTAGTTTAGTGGTCAGAGCGCTTGCCCGGATTGCAAGAGGCGCTGGGTTCGGTTCCCGCCTGTGAGAGATAAGTAGATACTGTTGTTGATTCTGTCTTCTTTTTCTCTGTTGTTGATTCTGTGATAAAAATAGATAATCGTGATAGGTACTTTTTTGTTAATTATGACAAAGTTTTGATAATTATTAATACGAGTATACATGGAGGTACTGCTGTTGATTCTGTGATAAAAATAAATAATTGTGATACTGTTGTAACACTTAAGTTTTGATTATACTGTAGTAATTCCATAAAAGCTGATTTTCATTTTATTCTTCCCGAACTAAAACTTAGCTTCTAAAGAAATGGACTAATATAAGGGGGACAACGACACGTGAAATCTTGACGTCCCGTTGTCCCCTTGGCGGTATTTGCGTAATGGGGACAATGGTACAGAAAAATAATAACGTCCCGTTGTCCCCATAAAGGAGACATGGCCAAGGGGGACAACGGGATATAACGAGCCACATGAGATCAAATGATATTTTCTTTGTTTGTACTTTTAAACATTATGGCATTATTTCCTAATTAACTTATACTCCCTATTTAATACCCAGATAAGTTACGCAAAAAGTAAACTTATTTACAAAGACACTTAAAATTCGAGAATGCCTTTATTTAAAGCGTAATTTGAGGCGCTATTAAGTGAAATGACGAAGACGACCTACACACTCCGTCGAGTTTGAGAGACGATCCGCCTTTCAAAGTAGGTGTCACAGCTACGTGAAATTAAGTTATGTAACTTTTGACGTGTAAATTAGATGTTACAATGTAAAGTTTTGCGTGAAAATAAATCGGCAACAAACCAGACGGTATTGTTTTGCTCTCATTGTCATTTTAGAAGCGAATTGTAATATAATTATCGTTCTATTGTCTTGAAATTAGGTGGATTTTAGTAACAGGGCTTGATTTTGCTTTAAAATTTGAATTTGTCTTAACCAAACTGAGAAAACTTACGCAAAGCAGTGCTCCCCGCAGGATTCGAACCCACGACTTTCGCGGTTTTTGAGCCCAGCGTTCAAACCACTACACCGCGGAGGTTGTTAAGAGAATAAAAATATTTCTTGAACAAAATTATTTTTAACTTGTTTTAATATTACTAGCCTTCCGCCTGCGGTTTCAGCCGCGCGTAATTTCTTTTTCAAATATCCCCCACTTCCCCCCAGATTTCCGGGATCTATAGGACCCTATGTTTATTGGAGATAATGTAGCTAGCCAACAGTGAAAGAATTATTTAAATCGGTCCAGTAGTTTTTGAGTTTATTTGTTACATACAAAAATACAATTCTTTCCTCTTTATAATATTAGTGTAGAAAGGGTTGACGCATCCCTCCTCACATAAGCTAAGGGGGCAAAACAGAGATTTAAGATCTAATGTTACGCGACGCGACTTGAGAGTCTTCAACAGCGAGAACTTGAGTTGAGACAAGTCTTAGAGTTGAAATTCGACTATGGAGCTTTGAAAATTGTTTGCACCATACTTGTGACATCCCTTATACGTACGCACATACATGAGAATTTAAAGATAACGTTATGTAAAATACTTTGTGTCGATTAAATGAAATTTTATATTTATTTAAATAATAAATATCCCTGGAAGAAATACACCAATTTACTAGCCACTATTTTTGTTAACTGAGCTTATATAAATAGCTTTTACTATGGATACTACGGAACAGATAGATTAGAAATACATAGATTTATGGTTTTGGACGTCCATTACTGAATTGCATTAGTCTTTTTTCATCAAACACGTGTTTGGACTTGACCCTGCTTCTCTCGGTTTCTTAAGACTACGCCAACGACTCTTAAAAGTCTTCAATTGATTTTACCAAACTAAACTACCTAACTACTACTATCTATATCGGCTCGTAGGTACCAAATATGGTTGGAAAGGGAGAGGAATGTCATCGGTGAAGGTGATCGTTAGCATACTATAAAGGGGCCCCTAAAACCTACACGCAGGGTCGAAAGTCCCAGGCGCCGACTGACATTCCTCTCTGTTCCACGCGATGGACCCGGCACCCGTACGGAGAATCCATGGATAGCTAAGATGTTCTTCTCTTTTAACTCCACTGTTAAACAATATTATGATGATTGTCGTAAGGGTAACCTAAACACAAACGAAATTCACCTGTAACCAGCCTCACGCGAACCGAGACTTGTTAAATCTATACCAAGACTCTGCAATGGGTGCTTAAACTAAAGTGGCTACAATAGGAAAATATCACTTCACATTCCGCTATAGTGCAGGCCCCAGAATGCTTAACTTGCACTGCACATAGTGACAATTGCAGTTACTAGAATAATGCCATTGTGTTATTTTATGCACTGTACATAGAAGTTCGGTATCGCGGACAAGAGACGTGGTTTCCATTTCTCAGTTGCCTTTGCGATCAAAACTAGTATAATATTGCTTGCTGAATGTTTCACTAATATTATTCAATTTTGGTTATTTATTTTAAAGCATTTTACATGGTAAAATTATTTATCTGGACTTATAAATTTTCTTTTAAATTATAAACAAAGACAAAATTCATCTGATCATAGTCGGGGGTTTGAACCTAGCATCTTTTGCAAGCTGGACAAGCAGTCTTACCTATTAAGCTATAGAGACCGTTAATGGACCATTAGGCGTTAAGAAAATAGTCCCCCGCCAGAGATCAAGTAATTTTCCTTTAAGTAGAATTTAAAAAATGATTAGTATTGATGGAGTTATTATAATTGTGTATGTAAGTAGGTAGGATAAATATTTTTGCCGTGGCTTAATTTTTTGTCTAGTAAAAACAACCAATAATTGAATCTTCCTCTGATGAAGTGGATGTGTTTTTTGGCTTATGTATTATAGTGAAATGATTTTATTTTTATCTTGTAGATGATACTTTTCATTTGATTATATTGTTTAATTTTGTTTCAGAGGCTGTTGTACGAGCAAAATGGTAAGTGATTTTTCAGTTTATTCATGATCTGTATATATATTTTTATTTTTTAATGTTTAGTCGTTAAGATTGGTAGGTTCATGTGTTTTATATTTTTATGTTAAGATTTTAACATGTTTGTCATTTCGACTCATTGAATTAGTTATGTTCATCTAATCTTAAAATTATCTCTGAAGTGTCTTCATCAAACGCAACATGGGGACGACGTTATTTTTAATTATTTTCCTTTCTTCTGGAATCCGGAGTGTCAAAAAAATTATCTGAACATCCATCATTCATTTGATATAACCATACTACTGCCTCGTTAAAAATGATGTACGAAAATCTACAATACGCAGTTACTCAATTTTATATGACGTGCAAATAAAAATATTTCAAACAGCATTTTGAAATTTTAAGCTAGCTTATTTTTAGTACTGGCAACAATGGTGATATGGAACAATGTCAATCAATGCATATGGGTTCGAAATAATATTTTCATTTCGCTCAATCGAAATACGTTTTCGGATGAACTGATACAAAAACATTTCGCTTGTGAAAACTATAATCAAAGCACGTATGTGTAATAACTTCAGTCATCTGCGTCAAAGCAGAATATATTGTTTGAAAATTTCATGAACGGTGAGGCTCAACATTTTTTTCATACTTTCAATTTATATTTTATTATATGATCATAACGCTGAACGAATAGTTTTTGTGGTACTTTTGGTGGCTTGATATTGACGGTTTTTTTTGCTTTCATTTGATATGACGAACAATTTCGTGTTGTCGTTTTTTTTAAGTTGATATGCCAAATGTATTAATTATTGATAGATTTTTTTGTGAATATTCCAATGAAATTAAAAATGCAAATAAAAAGCAATGCGTTGACTACTTCATTTTCAAAACTATGGAAAACTCTGCTTGGTGAAAGTTCTTGAATTATATGCACCGTTTAATGCGAAAGGTTCCATTTAAGACAGCTCTTGGGTAATTCGAACTAAGGTTCATATTGATCACAGCACAAAACGCCTTATCACCGCCCTAGCGCATTTCCTTGTTGAATCCTCTGCCCAGGTCACGCTACGAGTATTATCCTGAATTGACTAACCTGGTTATTACTATGGAGCGACAGTCGTCTGACCTCCGTAACCCTTACACGGAGAACCAGACAATTTACATCATAGTCGGGACCACCGGCTTAACGTGCCTTCTGAAACACAATATAATCGCCCTTATCAGTTAATCAGGTGATTCAAGTCTGCAATGGCCTAACCAAACACAACCTCGTAAGATTTTTAGCATAACGCTCGAATCAGTACACCAGGTAGTAACACAGCACAAAGCGTCTAGAGGCACGAAAAATCGCGATTTCATCCTTAATTTTAACGCATCGATGGTCTAGTTGTTTGGTCTCGAGGTCCTGGGTTTGATTCCTGGGTCGGGCAATAATTGTCAGCGCAGGTTTGTGATCACCAACATGCATTTGGTAAGCAAGGTGATTATACCAAGCCATACCAAACATGATTTCGAATGATGGAGGCCTCTGCAATGGGACATTAATAGGCTGATACTTTTCATACTTTACATCCTTAATTTTATTACATCACACAATAACATCAGTTGTGAAACGACATCAGTGCTAACTAATTCCTAACACAGCAGCGCTCTGTTAATACAGAGCTTAATTAGCACGTCTATTAATATTGCCAGGTTGACAAATCGTCTGTCCGGTTGTTAACCGTGACTGGAGTAAATCATAACAGACACGTCTGGGGACAGTAATAACGGCGACATTTGACCAATTTTAGTGTAAATCAACATCTTGTTAATCTCTGCACTGCTTGTGTGTGTATTAACAAAATAACCAATTCCACTTTGTTTTAAAAACATTGATACGCGACAGAGTTAACTCGTAACATTATATTTTATAATGTTAACTCTTTTATTATTTATCGATTATGTTTTAAATTATAAATATTGATTCTGATATCTATACCACAAGTATATTAGCTACCTCGGAGGCAGATGTATGTGTGTATGTATGTATGTATTTGATGTTGTGAAATATTTATTTATATACGTATTTTGTGGTTTGAATAATTAAGTAACTTAGATAAAAAAAAAGATATTTTGGATCGACAGTTGACACCCCGAGTTTAATTCCCGCTAGGGGTTGTTAACTTTACAGCTGTAGGATTTATTTCTAATGAGTATAGGAACATCAGTACAAAGGTATGACTGAAATTGCAAAAGTGAAATTACATTTATTTTTGTTTAAAAGTAGGTGTATATTGTTATTTCAAAATTTTAAAATAAATTTAAATTGTGACACAAAAGTTTTTGATCCACCATTATTGTAATTGAGTTCATAATCCAAATCATAGATATCTTGGCTGAATTGATAAACATGGACCTACAGAGCAGTGAGCTGTATGTGTCACTTCTCACCAACAGATGTAAATGACGCTGAACATATGCCTCCCCATAGATTTCCATAATAACTAGTTGCAGGCGGCTACTTCGAATACGTATGTCCTGCTTCACACTGTTCGTTATTGGATAACCTACTCGAAGAAGACATAAATAATTTTCTGTTGTTTTGAGTAACAGAAAATGAAGACGAAAGTCTTGGTTGAAGAAAAAAATAGATATTATAAAAGGGATCATACCAACAATCAAAGTCGTAGAATGCTAAGTGTAGGAATAGTATTTTCCATGTAGTGTGTAGTATGCGAAAATAACGCGACCGAATTTACGCGGCTGAATTTAGGTTCCGTCGTGTTCCGATATGACATACTGGGAGATGACATCTATGCCGAAATTATGACGCGTAATTTTGTATAGAAAATTAATGCGGCCGAACTTGGGTCGCGCAATTTTAGCGTCAATGTTCCTACAAATATCGCCTTTGACACAATTTCGGCAAATTACAACGTGTCAAAAATCCCAGCGACCACCAGAAGTTCGGACAAGTCACAGTTAAAGCAATACCTAACTGTTTATGATGCTTTACCTCGTAAACTACACAGTACTGTTTAGTCCCGACCCATGGTAATGACGTAATCTGCAACAATGTGTTTAAATAAAGACATAAAATAACGCCAGTATTCCCCAACGGCCCATACTCTGCGTTTTAGTTCATCTTGATAGTCCAAACTGCACAAGTTTTAAGGCTATAAAATTTCAGAGGTTACAACTTAAAATTAAATAAATTTATGGTCCCCGAACGATACGTTTCAGCTTTACTTCATTTTGGACTGAATTATTAATTTTACTGCACTATAACTTTATTGTGAGGAAATATTTTGTATCGCGTTGGCCAAAATACATCTTAATAAATTATAGGTCTGCCTGCAACTCTCTGCATAGGTAACAGAAGGCTTCCAAAAACTTATTTTTAGCCAGAAAGCCTTTCTTTATTTGAAAAGAAATAAAAGCAGTTGTACTTGTTACTTCAAAGTAATTTTCTTATAAACACAAAAACTTACTTATTCTTAAGTTCGTGAGTAAAAGAGTGTTCTGTTACTATCGTTGAATAAATAATATTATGATAGACGATATTACCAGGTACTTTTAGGATCGGAGTAAACAATGCCATTTGATATTCATTTCGTAATAACCCAACAAGGATAGAGCACTTTTCAAATTTCATTAGAAAATGGATTACATTTCAAACCACGTTATTTTAATAAAAAATATTTGAAGTTTGATTGAATCACGTGTTGTGTGTTGTGGACGCAAAAAACTTACTTTCGTTTATTTTTCATCAGATATTTTAATAAATAATTCATTCATGAAGTTAACCTGTAATAGTCGAAACTACGAGGGTTATGTTTTTCGTATACTATGTAAATATCTTGTGAGTCCATTTTACACACACTCAAGATCTCAGTCATCAGAGTGTCTGCACAGAGTCTTACAGTACTTTGGTCACATAGCGAGGAAAAACGGTAGTAGCCTAGAGAAGCTATATTGACTAGTAAAGTCGACGGCAAAAGGCCGCGTGGACGCTGCCCGATACTTTGGTCCGATCAGATCCGCACCGCACTCGACCCCACCATATATTACGCCCATCAAACAGCCGAAGACAGGAGTGGATGGAGGAAGATCGCCCGAGACCGAGAGATGCTGAATGTTACAACCCTCATTTCTGAGGAATACGACGCAAAGAGGACGAAATATCTTGTGACAAACACAATCTAGAAGTGCATTACCAAAACAAAGCAGTTTAAACTCTTGATCGTCAAGCAAACTTTATATGCGATACTGCATCGAACCACCGCTCTTGCAAAACTTCCTCAATTTCCGCACCAGTTAAAATAAACGTAAACACGACTTAAATTCCGGGAACTGCCACAAAACACCGGGAGCTCGTAAACAAAAGATAAAACAGTCGCAGATACCGTATTCCAGTCCTTAGTACATCCCATATCCATAACGGTGTATGTCGTTTTTCATCTCGTAAACTCTGCATTGTCAGTTAAGTTCGTAGTCGCACGCTCCGACGTCTTTGTAAAGGTTAAAGTCAATTCGTGACACATTGTCTCGGGAAATATGAATTTATTATAGCGGCAACTAAATAGAAATGCAGATTTTTTGGGATAAAAGGTGATAGATCTTGAAATATTAGTTCGTCTGAGAATATTCGCCTATAGAAATCCATATTATATGACATTCAATATTGTTTCTGGCTTTTTAAGATGGGCTAAGCTTAGATCAGGGCTACCAAAATACGAATCTATAATATTATGGTTTTATGTTTCCTTTTCTTCATTAATTTGTATTTTAATAAGATTTTAAGAACAGCAGAAATCAATCATTCAGCGTAGGTATCACTCTTAATTAATTACTATCATTATTGTGTAATTTCATATATTACGCATTTGAAATACATTTTTTCTAGCTTGGTTTTTTTATTTCATCTTGAGTCAGCTACGAAATGTAAGGTAACGGTTCAACGCTTATGATCAATACGGATTGGTTAATATTAAAACCGTAGATATTTGCATATATCAATATTGATTTAATTTACACTTCCTTAGTATTTAGGTTAATCGGATAACACAATTTGTTTATTTGTGATTCAATTAATCTCTTGATAATAAATGAAATAATCTTGCTTTAGCAACAGAAGTAGCTAAAGCAAGTGGATCTCCCACGGAATAATTAGACATACCAAATCTTGTTTCAGCCTACGCGGATGGGGTCACTTGCGTAAGCCCTATTTAAATCTAGGTTAAGAATATTTGGAATGAACATTTTCAACACTAAGATGTTGGAAATGTGTTTTTAATATTTTAATGGCTATGGAGGCGTGTATAGTAAAGCTTAAACAGAATAAAATTAAGGACCTATACCTATCTAATACCAATGGCTTTTGTTTTAAAGTATGTCACTTTTTAAACAAATACCAAAACAAGTATGTTGATGTATGGTACGTTCAATAAAAAAATGAAGTTGTGAAAAAAAGTTGTGACAAACAAAATCTGTTTAACCACACAATGAGGTTTATAGGCAGGCAAGGCATCTGCGTCCCTTATGCGGTTGTTGATGTCCATGAGCAGCGATGATCTCTTACTATCGGGTGACTATCGTTCTTTTGCCTTCCTATAGTGTGACATTGTGTTACAATGGTATCATAATTATAAATAACAACATTTTTTTAGCTGCTAGCTGTACCAACATTGCTGTTTTGGTATTACTTTGCAATAAAATATAAGCAATTTCTGTTTTTTTTTTTTTCTTGTAACATTATAGACAATGACCTATTTTAACACAAGAGATATTTAGTGTTGTGATGGACTTAAATCGTATTGTACTTATCAGATGTTAAATAAATTTAAGTGTGTTAACGAGTTCCTATGAATTTTAAAGCTTAATCAAAAGGAGGAAACTGCTGCTTATAAAACAAAAACTAATCATATAAACATTTTTCTCACAACATCAACTTACTCACATAATATTGCTTTCATATAAAGCTCAACGGATCTTTTTATAACCCAGAGAATAAACAACGTTAAGCCCACAGCACTGTTTCAAACACCAGTTGACAGAAGGTCTCCAAATATGAATTTCAACATTAAGTAGTTGGTACAATCCGAGCTATGGTTAAGTGCAACTTCATAATGCACTTTATTACACTTTACGGGAACTGGAAAGTCCATATTTAGCGGCTAAACGAATGCTAAAGCTTTCAGCTGCCACACATATTTGTTCCTTGTTGCTTTTGACATAAGGTATTTTAGAGGTTGACTCGTATGTTTAGGAGGACTAATGCACTCAGGTTTTTTTAGAGTTAAAAGTTGACCATTTATCAACGTGACTGTCACTTGTTTTTCTTTTGTTGCACAAGATCCCAAGATCGATACGTCATTATAATTTGACATAAATAGCGATAGCGACTCTGCTACCTGAGGAGTTTACCAACTTATAGCGGCGGCTTGGCTGTAGAATTATCAAGATTCTTGTTTTATGCCGTTGTAGCATTTGATTGGGATAAAAAGGGTCCTATCACCTAAGTCAGCTGCCCTAACGGCACGGGCCTTTATACCGAAATTTCATTAAATTCATTAGGCAGCTTCAATGTGATTGACGGACAAACATCAAAACAAAGAAACTTTCACATCTGTAGGTACTTCGTATTATAAAGTGGGAAGATTTGTATTTTTGTATGGTAACGAATAAATTATTAAAAACTTCTGTGTGAATTTCAAAAATCTTTCATCATTGAAACTGTTGGAGTTTTTAGACGGCAACACAGGTTGCTAGGTTACTGTTGTTGATTGTCGTGAAAAAACTCTGTAAATCAAATAATAAAAGTGTCCATCTGCAAACTGCATCATCGTGTTTATTCCACTGCACCCACCATACTTCTAGAGGTTATGGGCACCCACACAAAATTCTCCATACCAAAATTGAACGGAATCGAAGATTATTCAACATGGAAATTTGCCATCAAAATGCTGTTACTACGTGACAAACTTTTCTCTTTTACATCGTCTTCACCAGATCCTCATGACTCTTCCGCTATCCAAAAAGACGAAGAAGCAATGGCTACCATTTGTCTTCACATCGAGCCGCACCTGTACCCATACGTGCAAGAGGCGAAAACTGCGAAGCAAGCTTGGGATGCATTAGCTGCTGTCTTCGAAGACAAAGGATTCAACAGGAAGATAAGTCTTTTAAACTCGCTACTTGATGAAAGATTAGATAGACATGCTAGTATGCATGAGTATGTTGCCGCAATAATGAGTCATACTCAAAAGCTAAGGGAGATTGACTATAGTATTGATGACGAGTTAGTAGCTGTTATTCTTCTGAGAGGTCTACCAGATGAGTATAAGCCCATGCGAATGGCCTTGGAACACTCAGGTATGACGCTGACATCTCAAAATGTACGACAGAAGTTGCTACAAGAAGACTCTACAAAGGGCACTACATCTACTTCATTAGCGACGAAGACGACAGAGAAAAAGAAGAAGCAGTCCAAACCAGTCAAATGTTTTAAATGCGGAGAAAAAGGACATAAGAAACCGGAATGCCCGCTCCTTGCAGGACAGAAGAATGACGACGTCGGGTTAGCAACATCGTTAAGCGTACGTGAAACATTCGATTCTGGATCCTGGTACATTGATAGTGGTGCATCGGCTCATATGTCATTTCAAAAACATTGGTTTAGAGACATTAAGGTTTGTGTTGGCAATAAGAATTTTGTTACATGTGCAAATAATGATAAGGTGTCAAGCGAGGGAACAGGTAACATTATGGTTAGACTGAAAGGTGTTTTGCTACCCATAAGGGATGTTACGTATGTGCCTGACTTGAAGGTAAACCTTTTATCAGTTTCCAAATTGGTTGAGAGAGGATGGAATGTAGTTTTTAACGCAGATGGCTGTAACTTGTTTCACAAATCGGTAGGTCACATTTCGAGTAAGCCTGTAGCAACTGCTAGTAAGGTCTCTGGCATCTACAAACTTGATGATTGTTATCCTGTTTTAGATGAGGCGTGTGCAGCTGTAGTGAAGGCTGGCAACTCGATGGCGTTGTGGCATCGGCGGCTTGGTCACGTCAATGAACGCGACTTACGTAAGCTACCTGGTCTCGATCTTGGTAAGAGCGTAATGGAACCTTGTGTTGACTGCATTAAGGGGAAGTCACACAGATTACCTTTTCCAGTAGGTGAAGCAGACAGAGCAACTGAAAAGTTAGGATTGGTACACATGGATATCTGTGGTCCAATGTCAGAACCTTCTTATGCTGGATCTCGTTACATGTTTATTTTGATAGATGATTTTACACGCAAGATTTTTGCATATTTTCTAAAATCTAAATCAGAATGCTTCAATTGTTTTAAGGACTTTGTGACGCATGTGGAGAACGAGACAACATTAAGAGTTAAGGTGATAAGATCTGACAATGGAACAGAATTTGTCAATCTACAGTTCAAACAATACCTGAGAAGTAAGGGAATCAGACACCAATTGACAGTTCCTTACTCACCGGAACAAAATGGCGTCGCAGAGCGAGCTAATAGAACAATTGTAGAGATGGCTCGGACAATGCTGAAGGACAGTCTAAGTAAACGGTATTGGGCAGAAGCTTGTAATACTGCGGTTTACATTAAGAATAGGCTACCACATTCTGCTAACCAGGGGAAGATTCCGGAGGAGCTATGGACGAACAAAGCTCAAACTTTCAGACACTTTAGAGTATTTGGATCTATCGCGTACGTGCATATACCAAAGGAAACTCGGAAAAAGTGGGACAAGAAAGCGAAAGAATATCGGTTCGTGGGATATTGCACGGAAACAAAAGGTTACCGCTTGGCTGATATTAATAACCCACGAAATATTGTCAAGGCTAGAGACGTCGTTTTTATAGAGGATACAGGCGGACTCAGAGACAGCTTGAAGAATACCAACCAGACAGGGCTGCCTGAACAGCAGGACTCTGACGTAGTATGGGAATTCTACAAGGAACTGCCAGCTGAACCTGCGCCTGTCTCTCACTCAGAAGAACCATCTTCTACTACAGAGCCGACTGAGGTAACAGAACACGACCGAGATCCGGAGCCGCAGCCAAGATATCCTTTGCGGAATCGGATGAGAAATCAAGAAGATTTTGTTGGCCTCGTCTCTGAAGATGAACCTGGTAGTGTCAAGGAAGCTCTTGGAAGTAAAGATGAGAGTAAATGGAGAGAAGCCATGCAGAAGGAAATGGACTCTATGTACGAAAACGAAGTCTGGAAGCTTGTAGAGAAACCACCCGATGCGAAAGTAATAGGATGTAAGTGGATTTTCAAGTACAAGTTTGACGCGGATGGGAACAAGACCTATAAAGCTCGACTTGTGGCGAAGGGGTTCACGCAGTCTTATGGTATAGACTACTTCGAAACATATTCACCAGTTGTCAGAAGGTCAACCATAAGATTACTTTTTTCAATAGCTGTTCACAAAAATTTAGATATTGTACACTTTGATGTGAACACAGCTTTTTTAAATGGAGATTTGCATGAAAAAGTTTACATGCAACAACCAGAAGGGTGTGTAGAAGACAGGAAAAAGGTTTGTTTATTGCTGAAGGCAATTTATGGCCTTAAACAGGCGTCACGTTCGTGGAACGAAAAAGTTAATGAAGTCTTGCTGTCACTGTCATTCAAACGTTCCAAATATGACAACTGTCTTTACTACAAAGATAACATTTATATAGCCTTATATGTTGATGATTTTCTCGTATTTTTTGATAATGCTTTAGAGAAAAATATACTTTTAGAAAATCTTAGGAAGAAGTTTAAAATCAAGGACTTAGGCAAGGCAAGGCAAGTTCTTGGAATGGAACTCACTAGAGAGGGAGGTGCATTGCGGATTTCACAACGTAAGTTTACTGAGAAACTGTTGATGAATTTCGGCTTGGCGGATTGCAAACCAGCGAAGACTCCTATGGAGGTAAATCTTCACACGGTGTTGGCTGAAGGGGAAGGAAGTGATGTACTGGATCAACCAAACCGCATAAGATATCAGTCGCTGATAGGAGCTCTTAACTATCTGTCATGCAATACGCGGCCGGACATTTCTGCAGCTGTGAGTTTTTTATCGCAATATAACTCTTGTTGTCACCAGGTCCACATGAATGCAGCTAAAAGAGTGCTGCGATACCTGAAGGGGACATTGGATTATGGCCTCGTCTATAAAGCAAGTGGTTCATTGAGTGTAAATGGATACGTGGACGCCGATTGGGGAGGCAACGTGAAGGACAGGAAATCCTTTTCCGGTCACTGCTTTCAGGTTGGTGGAAACCCGGTGGCATGGGAGTGCAAAAAGCAAAGCTGCGTTGCGCTCTCTTCCACAGAAGCCGAATATATTGCGCTGTCGGAGGCATGCAAAGAGGCTACTTATTTGCAAAGCTTCCTCGCATCACTGTTGAAGGTTTCAGCCCTTCCCGTACATATTCTGGTAGACAACCAGAGTACAATAAAGCTCGCGCAAAACCCTGTCGCACATGGGCGGACGAAGCATATTGACATAAGGTTCCATTATGTTCGTCAATGTATCGAGGACTTGACTGTTACGTTGCAGTATGTGTCTACTGAGGACAATGTAGCAGACGTCCTGACCAAGCCGCTGGGGCGTGTGAAGTTTGATAAGTGTGTTTCAGGTTTAGGTTTTGTATGAGCCAGTGTGTGTGAGTTGTGTGATGGATGATTCGTTTGAGGGGAAGTGTTGGAGTTTTTAGACGGCAACACAGGTTGCTAGGTTACTGTTGTTGATTGTCGTGAAAAAACTCTGTAAATCAAATAATAAAAGTGTCCATCTGCAAACTGCATCATCGTGTTTATTCCACTGCACCCACCATACTTCTAGAGAAACCTACATTCACCCTGGGTAACATAGGCAAAATTTTATCTCGGTACGGGAAGTTGTCGCCTTGAGAAGGGGGTGAAACCGCGTGACGGACCGCTAGTATAGAAGGTGTAACAAAATATACTGCAAATATTTTAAGGGCGAATTGTTTAGTGGAAATGTAATAAATTTTTCTAGTATTTTTTTTTTGTAAATACGCTAGTTTCCGAGAAAATCAACAAAATAAATTGAGTGAATAATTGGGAGAAGTACAAAATTTGTCATATGCAAGACAGCTGGGGGGCGATTCACTAACGAAGGCGACAGTACAAAATGAGTACTAAATTTTTACTGTCAGCGATGATACAACCGTGAGATTATGACATTTGCGCTTAGTGAATTCCACCTCTGGTCGTGTCTTACAATTACTACACTTGTCCTGCCCCAAAAGCAAAGTGGTGAAGAGGGGGCGAAGCTACAGGATGAAAAGGGCAAATTGGCCAATGCAGAAAATGCAAAATTTGGTAGGCATTAATTTTGACTTTTTAATATCTGATATTGATTACATTGCCACTAAAGAATTCGCCCTTAAAATATTTGCAGTATATTTTGTTACACCCTATATAATGTACATATTATTCACAAGTTATTTCGTCTCTGGACGCAATTCCACATACTTGGCCAGTATAAGCTTATGCAGTTGCGTCAGAATAGCATTCTTGCATTGCAATATCGTGCCTCACTCGAGAACCAGTTGCATAACAATTTTATTACTCTGAAACTTATTAGCGCGCGAGTCGCATAAATACTTTTCATGATATCGCGAAACATTCTGACAATGAAATGGTCGTAGATAACTTTTCTCCGAAGGATTAACAAATATCTGGAACTAGGTTTCAAATACAGTTACTTGATTTCAAAAAGATCATAACCACGAGTATGATAGCTCGCTTAATAAAAACAGTGTACATATATATGCTAAGTCGCGGCGAAAACTCTGCTAGTGCGAAGTAGATTAGTATGGAAATATCGCTGTGTCGTGTCAGCGCCATCTGTTGAGTTATACACTTGTTGGCGATGAAGATAGGTGTCGCCACAAATAATAAATTAATACATTCTTTGGACTAACGCACCAATAGGGATGATGACTCCTATCACTATTAATTTTACAATACTATTTTGCTAAAAGAAGATGCTTTTAGTTATCTTATGAGCTGGTTTGTATTCTGTCATTCATAAGATTTGTATTTTTAAATCACATAAAAACAGTTATTAGTTTTGCAATTGACTACAAAAATAGTGACGTCATAATAGAGTATTTCCATACAAGCTTCATAGTAGAAATCGTTTTGACAGTTAATAAAAGAAAGTCACATGACTGGTGGTGTCATCATCCCTATTGCCTAGCCCCAAAATAAGTCCGCTACTTAGACTAAGCACCGCCAGTCCGCTTGTGACCATGGCTGCATCATCGAAGCCGAAACGTCAAGCAGTAAGTACGAGAGTAGGTACTTAGGCTCGTATTAATAAATCGCACTCAACTCTGAGCTCGATCTTGAGTGCGAACTAGATATGCCATTCTCATACAAAACAGCGCCTCAAGTTCGAGATCAGAGTTGAGTGCGATTTATTTTAATACGAGGCTTAGATATTGATATCGCGTTAGGTCCCGTTGTAATAATTTATCTTTTAAAATATCCCCCCCCCCGTCACCCCACATTTCCAGGATCAAAAATACCCTATGTTCACCGGGAAGAGTGTAGCTATCCAACAGTGAAAGAATTATTAAAATCGGTCCAGTGGTTTTTGATTTTATTCGTTACATACAAAAATACAAATCTTTCCTCTTTATAATATTAGTGTAGATATGAACCATACTATTTACTAATATGAGAATAGCGCGCGTGTTACATATCCATGCTATGCGACCTATGCCTAACCTGCGAGATCAAGATCATTCATACATAGGCTAGTTAGATATAGTAAAAATGTAATTATAATTATTTAAATATAGTCTAGTATATTAAACTATGGTTTTCTTGCACCCTCCGTCTGCAGTCTACATAATTCGCGAGTCACATTTGTTATTATTTTCAATTTATCTCAAAAAATATTTCATTCATCAGAAACTCGTAGATAGCTTTGTATCTATTAACAGCTAATTTAGCTCTCTTATTATTCGACTGAATTGATAAGAAAAAACATTAATAGATGAACTTGAATTTGATTGTGGTTCCTCAGTGCTTATATTCACTTACATTAGTTACCTACATCCTGTCTGTCCTTATATTTATAACCATAACCATTATTCCATTATCCAAACATAAACAACAAGAGCCAAAACAAATAATGGTTTCATCAAAGAGATCACATTCTGCTAATATAACGTCCATTTTCTTGTTACGTCCTATCTGTATGAACAAAGGATGTTCAATTGCCAGTTCTAGTCATCCAAAGGCACAGTGGGTAATTATTCCGTACAATACAGTGCGTCTCATTAAACCTGCCTTGATTAAGAACTCTCTTTGTTAAGGATCGACCTACATACGCAATTAGATGTCTGTAGGCTAACTAAGTACGAATTTTGGTGGTTGGACATTTTAATTTGATTTTTGAAAATATAAACAGAGAAAAATTCATCTGATCTCATGTGGCTCAGACGGGAATCGAACCCAGCGCCTCTTGCAATCCGGGCAAGCACTCTGACCACTAAGCTACTGAGACCTGACGTTAGTAGAGCTTAATGTCCCCTTATTATTTGCTTAATGCTTAATGCCGCGTTATCACTTCAAAGTTTTCTCGTTTGAAACGCTTTTTGCCCGGATTGAAAGAAAACCCAACTCGGGTTCGATTCCCGCACGAGACACCTGAGATCAGATGAATTTCTTATTGGTTACAATTTCAAAAAAATATAGTTAAACGGTAAAATAATATGTAGCATTAAAAATGCTGAAAATAAATCCAAAAACTAAAAACATTTCAATGTGGTTGTATTTTCATACGATAGTCCCTCTCAATCATATTTTTCATGATATTAATTGTAACATATTCTTTGGCATACGGATTTTTATTAAATTAATTGTCAAGATTTCTTCCGAATTACCTGTGCAAATTTTAATAATTAAAATCAAAAAATGTACTGATTTACTTCAACTGAAAAATTTTTTTTTTTAATTTGAAAAAATAATATTTAATTACTTTGGATCGATCCAGATTCCAAAAGACTAGAATTGGGATCTTAAAATAAATTGAAAATGTTTTACGTAGACATGTAATACTTTAAGGACTCAAACGTTTAATGTTTAGTGGTATTAGGAATTACACTCAGTTAAGTGTATCCCGTAAACTACTCCTATGTAAGGCCTGAACATCGATACGCTTTCAACTTCTAACGTTCTACGATCCTAGGGAATTACTCCGGCTCTTCAGAGATTAGTATCAAAAGTTTCAAGGAAAATCTATTTTATTTGCACTGACGATAAAGGATGAATTGAACTTTTTCTGTTAAAAAACATCTGTCTGGGGCCTAGATAAACTTGTTAATAGTATATAGGATACATTCTATCCAATGAAAAGAAAAATATTTTTTGATCTAATAACTCTAAACTCAAAGATTGATCTGACTCATCCATTATGAAAACATGTAAAATATCGTTTGGTACATCAACTAATTATACTTTCATGGTTTTAGATTTATACGAATACTACTTAACTGATTTAAGAAAAATGCTTTAATAACAAAAATATGGCAAAATATTTTTTGTCATTGAAAAGATATTTTCATTTCAAGCCATTTTATTTATGAATGACAAATTTTCTTAAAATAGGTCGAATACATTTTTGAAGATTTGTGTTTTTTTTTCACAGATGTTATTCGAAAGTAAAATGAAAATGCCAGTAGGAATATAATCATTATTTTACACTATTTGTGTGCACCTAAGATTAATGCAATTTATCATGTTACAGCCACCGAGTATATTAACTACTTAAGTTTATAGCTAAGCACATATAATGAACATTGACGTAACTCCTTGATCAGAGGCTTAAAATAAGTACAAAGGATAGATAAACAACTGTCCAGTAAATTTCAATTGTCATAAATGGTAGTAAACAATTTCATAAAATCATCAAGGAAATTAACCTCTGAATTATTATACCCTTTACATATACAAACATTAAATTACAGAGTATATTTAAAAAATATCATCAAAGTGCACTTTTATTTCATAATAACATGTGTCTGAAGGTTAAATATATTTGATGTGTCATCCATATTATACTACTTGTCATAAGGAAAATTACAATAATAATTGGAAAACAGTCAAAGCGATGGTTAGATATGAAGACAAAACGTTAATTGTAAACTGATTATCTAAGTAAACCATGTTCCATAATAAAGGATATCTTGGTTTGTATTCTTCAAAATAATCAATTAAGTCTGATATAAACAAGCGAAAACTTTTATCTGAAAAAAAAAGATTAACAAGAAAATTGGGCTTAGTAGATGATACGCACGAAATTAACTCGCCTGAACGTGCGAATCGTCCACTTTCAAAAATAATGGATGAATTTTAATGACATACGGATCGATCTTCTTAAAAATTAGTAGTACGCCTTTCGCACATACCAATTTTTTATGAGAAAGTTTTAACAAAAAAAATCATTCGCGCACAAAACATTTCATCCAGAATTAATTATACTTACCTACTTCTAAGAAAGGTAAGAAATGAAATGCTTCTTTTTAGAAAAAGTTATATTGTACCTACTTATTTTTACGTTAAAGTTTGCCGCTAGGTAGCAGACCTCGGCAGCCCCATAGGTTAATAAAATTGCCAAATTCATATTCGTATTACCTACCTATTTGTAAAAAAAGACACCATTAATTTATTTCTTTCCCTCATTTGTGATGTTCACATAAGTTTTGATGTGAATTATTATTGGCCTTATATTTATGTGAGAGCCATGAAAATGTGGCGTATTTTATTATTAATATTATAATATCATGTACGCGATTGTACCTTGATTTTTAGGGTTCCGTAGCCAAAAAGGCAAAAAAACGGAACCCTTATAGATTCGTCATGTCTGTCTGTCCGCCAGTCTGTCACAGCCACTTTTTTCCGAAACTATAAGTACTATACTATTGAAACTTGGTGAGTAGATGTATTCTGTGAACCGCAACAAGGTTTGCACACGAAAATAGAAAAAAAAAAAAATGGGGGGTCCCCATAGTTAGAACTGAAACTGAAAATATTTTTTTTCATTGAACATATACGTGTGGGGTATCTATGGATAGGTCTTTAAAAATTATATTGAGGTTTCTAAGCACATTTTTTTCTTAAGTGAATACTTTGCGTGACAGACTCTTCCAAAGTGGAAAAAAGTGTGTCCCCCCCCTCTAACTTCTAAAGTAAGAGGATGATAAAACTGAAATCATTATATAATGTACATTACCATAAAAACTACCAACGAAAATTGGTTCGAACGAAATCTATTCAGTAGTTTTTTTAATACGTCAAAAATAGAATTTGTACGGAACCCTCAGTGCGGGAGTCCGACTCGCACTTGGCCAATTTTTTTATTTACACATTCGTTAACTGGGCAAATCGCATACTCATAAATTTTGAGACGGTCGATTCGCACGCGATTAAAATTCATCCGTGCGAAACGTCTACTAAAAAAAGATTATTTTTTAAAGTGGACTAAGAATCAAAATAAAATAATATCCTCCTTAATATTCCCACCAAAGCTTACTCGAATGATTGATCCAAAAGTCACCGGTCATTTTATTAGGTTGGACTGACTGACACAATGTGCATTACATTACAGTTTTATCTCGACTTACAGTTGAAGTGAAAATGGCGTACAGTAAATACCATAATATTTTCATTATCAGGGTTTAAGATATATGATTATTACAAAAAAAAAACATAATTTAATAAAGTCAGATCCAAACAGGTAGGAAAGAAACGCCAGGGAACCCAATTTTCTTAAATGAAAATAAATGGTTAATTTATTTACCTTTCATGAGAAGCAGTTGGTTAAATAACATAGATCTTATTTGATCATACTCGTCCATAGCAAATTGTGCGTACAATCCTGGGGCAGCGGTGAGCACACATATCAGCACAATCTTTTTTTTTTTTTTGTTTTCGCTGGTGGAATGCCGCCCTCCCAGCCTAGGGGCTGCCGGGAGGACGTGGGTCTCTGCGTCGAGACCCCCTTATGCACACCCGACCGACGGGGGTCGGTTGGCCCTGCCCTGGGCACTCGGATAGTGTGGGGCTCGCCCCTCAGGACGTACCCACTAAACCACCAGCGACTCGCCCACTCGTGATAGGATGACGGATAGAGCTGCGGGAGCCCGGAGGTTTTCCGCCGCAGCTCTATCCTACACGAGCCCCTTTACGGGGACAATGCGGCCACGCCCCTCCTCAGATGAGGAGGAGGGGGGCTGAGGATAGCCGAGCGAGTCGAGCCATCCCCAACAGGCTGTGGAGGAGCCGTGGTCGATGCCGGCATAGGGACCCCCGCCCCTGTAGCCGGCAGACTACCTCCACGGGGAGAGCGGGCTGATCGCGTGTTACCGCGTCCGGCCCGCCCTCTCCTTGCCCGGTGCGCGCCTGCAGGATGGTCAGTCCTGCGCTCGCGCTCCGCCGCTTCCTTGGCTACCATCACCTCCTCACAGAAATGCGCGAAGGCCTGCCAGGCGTCCTCCCTGTCGAGCATAGCTAAAACTACGCTCGGCAGAGAGAGGTCCCGACCGACCCGCGCTGTGAGGAGAGCGCGCTGCGGGGCCCAGGACGGGCACACCACTAAAGTGTGGTGTGCAGTGTCCTCCGCAGCCGCGCAGTGATGGCACCTCGGAGTGTCCTCCCGTTGGATGCGGTGCAGGAATGAGCCGAAGGAGCCGTGCCCCGTCATCACCTGCACCATCCGGAAGGACACCGACCCTCCTGGGCGCTCCAGCCACCGGGACAGAACCGGGGCGAGCGCGTCCAGGGTACGCCGCCCGTACCGCGCCTCGATCAGGTCCGCCTGCCAACGCCGGACCATGATCTTCCGCTTCTCGTCGCGGAACTTGTTCCGCTCTGCGGGCGTAAATGGTTCGCCCGCAGTCTGCCGGGCCACCGTCCAATGGTAGACGGCGGCCAACACCTCCGCCTCATAATCCCACGGGGGGAGCTCCGCCAGCGCGCATGCCGCGTCGAAGCCTACCGTGCGGTAGGCCCGCGCGACCCTCGTTGCCACCGCCTTTTGCGGTCGGCGCAGGAGGGCCTTATTGCTCCTCCTGGCTGCTGCCTCTGCCCAGATGGGGGCGCCGTACATGGCCATGGACTTGAGGATGCCGGCGTACAGACGCCGGCATTTGGCACCTGGACCCCCCAGATTGGGCATTAGCCACGACAAACTGTCCGCTGCCTTCAGGACCCGAAGAGATAGTCCCTTGAAGTGGGGACCAAAGTCCCACTTCGGGTCCAAAATAAGCCCGAGATACTTCATCTCGGGCTTGACGGCGACCTGTACCCCACCGACTGAGATGGAAGCGTCGGGGGGGCACCGCTGACGGGGAGGCGGGAAGAAAATCGCCTCCGTCTTGTGCAGCGCAACCTGCAACCCCAGTAGGGAGATGCGGTTGGCTACTAGGCCGCCGCCGGCGGACGCAAGGCGCGCAGCCTCCCGGTAGGTCTTCCCCCGGGCACAGAGGAGCGTGTCGTCGGCGTAGCACAACACGCTCGTGTCCGGGAGATATCAGCACAATCTCCGTTAACCAAACTTCTGATAAAATTTGATAGTGATTCTGTAAAAATTGGAAAAACATTCAATTAAACATTTATTTTTTTATAAAAATATATAATATCCTCCTTCTCCACCTGAAGTTGTATCATTGTTAAGAGTCGTAATCTTTGAATCAAATAAAAAACACAACAATTATCACAATATAATTTTTCAAATCGGATAATTTTTCAAATCAGATTTGTGCGTTCAAACTAACAAACATACAAACAACACTTTACTTTATATATTATTATCTAAAAATCTTATATCTATTATCTATTTTATTATAAAATAGTATTAATTTAAAACAATGTTTTAAAGATAAGTTTTTACTTGCCTGAATATTTTTTACGAGCATAAATATTGTCACGAATATAAATGTGGCAAAATTGAAAAAAAAGGCCTGCACGAGCTGAAATATTATATTTAATATAATTATTTCATTGGAACATATTTATTTATTTCTGATTCATATCTATTAAAAGAACAGTAAAAAAGTAAACCATCGATTCTTTTAAGAAAAAAAAATTATTAAAACGTCAATTAATATTAACCTGAAAGCGTAAGTGTCTAAATGCCTCCTCCATGTTGTTGAAAATACGTTTATACACATATATGGCTTTTTTTAAACTCGCAATTTTGTGATCAATGCTTTCACACATAAAAATGAAATGCAATAACTTTCTTAGCTCCCTTAGTTGTTTCCAAAATAAATCATATACAAAAACAGTAATTATAAAGGAACAAGTAATGGATCCGACCATGACGCCATTGCAAAATATTGAGTGAAATGATGATTTTACGAAGTTGTATTTGGAAAACAGGAAATAAGATACAAGAACTCTTGCTACCACCATTATTAAAGTAAGAATCATACTTGGACATAGCCCTTTTTCTAAACCCGGTGTTCCCATTTTCAGAGAGATAACTTTTACAGTACTTATGTAATTTGATATAAACACCTGTTTTGTGAAAAGGCAGATTACTACCCGTGTAAAAATAGTACAATCCAAAATTGATAAATAAATAAAAACCGGAAAATTACGAAAATATAACATATATAATTCACCGTATGCATGGCCAAAGACTAACATGAGAAAACTTAAGCAATATATTCGACTAAATATAGACATAATTTTATTCTTAAAATCGCAGTGCAAACCAAATAAGAAAATTGTGTTCAGATATAAATCACCACTGCACAAATAGCATAGCGATGTTACGACCAAAGATTTCAGAGACAAAACCATTATTTCTAATTTTGTCACAATGCGTTGTAACTTAGAAGTTACAAACAGATTACTAAATACCAACATTTTCACATCAAACAAATAATATAAATTTTAATATCGTTGGTAACTAAAAATTGGTCAGCCAGTATAGAAAAAGTTATTCATACAGTCAGACAGCAGTATCGTTATATTACTGCATAGCAATGCCTAACAAAACCAATAAGCCTGATGGAACTAATTCAACTGACCTATTATTTTATCTTATCCTTTCATTAATAAAACTTATTTGAAAGCTATTCCACGACAGCTGCTAATATGTACTAATGAACTAAAGCTGAAGACTTTGTTTGTTTGAACGCGCTTATTACAGAAAGTACTGATTCAAATTGTAAAAATATTTTTGTGATGGAAAGTCCATTTGTCAAGGAAGGCTCTAAGCTACATTTAAAACTGTGTGTAAGGAAACCAAATACCGCGCATTGCGGCAGGTTGTAGTCAATAAACAATTTAAAAGAATACTTTGAAATGAAACGTTGCTTTCTTTTTTTCATGAAACAGCTCGGTATACTGACTACACTTTGCCTAAAGCTTGACGACCCGCTTGGTGCAGTAGTCAAGAAGTTGACTGTTAGACCAAGACGTCACAAGAACGATCCCTGTGAATGACATATATTCATCTATTTGTCCTGGTCTGGGTGTTATATGTATATATTGTAGTATATTCGTCATACCACTGTTGATTCTGATATCTGTAACACAAAGTGACTAAGCTATTTAACACGGAGACAGATCAATGTATGTGTTGTTGTGCAATATCTATTTGTAAGCAGAAAGAGCAGCCCTGATTGCCATGACAAGTAAGCCATTAAAGAAGTTAATACATTATGTCACTGTTTGATATCTGTCTCTTTTTCTGTTGCCTTCCTAGAGGTAAGATCATTGTGGTTTTTGTTTATTGTTTTATAATTATATTCTTATCTTATTTCATCCTATTACTTTCATTTATACAGTCCACTCTCTCCCTATCGTCGACACTGCAGGACTCTAGGTTAGAGGAATCACGTATGCTGGAAACTCATTTTTATCCTTATAAAGGTTGGAAGATAATGAATTGCTTTACTTCTGGGCTCGCGATGGAATAGTGGCCCTGGTCAATGGAAAAGTCGATCAACACGTGTGGTTCTTTAGCAGAATCCTCATTCTAAATTCGAAAAATTAATCCTTAATCCAAACTTAACGTAACGTTTGTCAGTCATGACACAAAAGAAGATTTTCTCTAAATATGAAGAGAGGTAGAGCTCTGTGGAAATTCCACTCGAATGAGCCGCTCGTCTGGGGAAGTACCTCCACTTTACAGAAGACCGCAGTTAAGTAGCATTTCGTAACTGTTGTGCTATGTTTCTGCTGGTGAGTAAGGTTGCCAGAGCTCAGTTGGGGAGGGTATGGGGTTAAGGCCGGCAACACATCAACGATACCTCTGGTGTCGCGGATGTCCATGGGCGGCGGTGATTGCTTACTATCAGGCGACCCGCTAGCTCGTTTGCCGCCTCTGCGATAAAAAAAAAAAATTTGCTTACCACATCACGTGTTTCGGGGTTAATATTATATCGCCCCTGGTATGTTACGTTACAATCCATCCATTAACCAACTATGCATAGTTGTTTAACAAAAAATATTAAAGTTTTAGCTTGATAACCTACAGCTTTCCTCCGTGACCGTTATGGCACTTCTATGGGTAAACAGGATACACAGGATATATTATAGTGCACAAGTGAGTGCGCAAGCACAGGCGCACTCCCAAGAGGGAGTGCGCCCCTTCGAATTACAATTAAGCAATTAAGCAAGGGACAGCAATTAGGGATCAGGCTCAGGACCAACGGCTTAACGCGCCTTCCGAAGCACGGAGGAGCTCGAAATGAAATTTTTCGTTCACCCATCCGTTGACTGGCACCTGCGAACATTGCTAAATTTTAGCAACCGCAGGCCGAGTGCGCTAGCGACAGTGCCATTAAGCTACTCGCATTTTCACGTCTTCGTTGGTGGTATATTGAAGTGTGTAAACGGAACGTATCCCTCCGTCGAAACACTGTATTCGCGAATAGCAATGACTCCCGCGACGTCCCGCGTCACCTCGACCAATCGCATTGCGGCACGAACCGCGCCGACCGATCACGGCCTCGCGCAGCAGAGTAAGTAAAGTCTCGGAACACGACTGTTGTATCAAACTGTATGTGTAATTGTAAAACTTTGAGTAAAAGCATTAATTCATCACAATCTTGTTTATTTTTGGACATCCACTTTTACAAGTGTTAAATAGGTAACGGAAATTAGTAGTAGTACATATTATTAACTTACATTAATTGCCTTTTAACTCCTCTCTGAATACGCATGTTAATGATTCATTTTCATACTTACGAATTTTGCGGGGAAATGAAATGAAAGCACCAGTGTTATATAATTTTTATTTTGTATTATTTTTGTGCGCTGAATAATTTCTTCCTAATTGCGACCTATTTTGTGGTTTTAGTTTCTAGATTCTTATGATTTTATATCTTAGGATTTTTTAAATTTAGAAAAAATATCACACATCATACATATAACGACTCAGAAAGGAGACACCTCTTTTTCCTTCTGAGTCCGAGATAGTAACTAATTAAATTAACTTGTCAATTTATCGATACGAAAATTTTGCGCGCTTATCTCAGGAACTATTAAATTGTATTGAAAAAATATTATTTTGTTGGTAGTCCGTTTGTCGAGAAGTCTTTAACATAATAGTAATGTAACACTATGTGGCCGGGATTCAAAATCCACGCGGATGAAGTCGCGGGTGGCCGCTAGTCTTAACTAAGTTACATCGTATTGTAATGCAGTTTATCTAAACTGACAAGCAATTTAATTTTTCATTTTATATAAACTTATATCTAAACGTTAAAAGCTGAAGATTTTTTTTCATAAAATCAGCAAGAATGTGCGCCAAACAATTTTATCCTTAACAGGAATAAGAACATACATAAATTACTTCAAAAATAAATTACAATTATCAAGCGCAACATACTTTAAAACATAAATATAATGTTATATATTTATATTATCGAAGATTATTATAACAAGGTTATATAATTTGATTTACCATCCATTTAGTTACAGTAAAAATATCATGAAAGCACCAAAACAATGTACTCTAACAATTATACTCTTTACATCCACAAACATTAAATTCTTCAATAAAATTTTCAAGCACTGAATATGTTTCATTAAAATTATATAAAAGTGTAATAAGTATTTTATAATAATAATAGTGAAATTGTTACATAGTTTAGATATTTTTTTTTATTTTATTTATTTAAAATTTGTATTGATTTGATTTTTATTAGTTTAATTTGTATTAATTTAATTTTTATTGATTTGATTTGTATTAGTTTAATTAGCATTAATTTAATTTGTAATAATTTAACAAGATCCACAAATAATTATGTCATCCGTATACTTATAAAACAAGTTACAATAATAATTGGAAAACAGTTAAAGCGATGGTTAAACATGAAGACAGAAAATGTAGTGTGAACTGATTATCTAAGTAAATCATGTTCCATAATAAATAAAATTTCGGTGTCAATTCTTCCAAATAATCAATCGAGTCAGATATAAATAAACGAAAACGATTATCTGAAAAAAAAAAACAGCTGAGTAGGAATATCTGTTTAAAGAAAATAAATTATATAAATAATTTTCATAAAAAAAAAACATATTTTTTCTTTTTAATTCCCACCATAGCAATTTTTTATTGAATGATTGATCGAAGAGTCTCTCTCCAAAGTTGAAGAGCTTGTTTGTTTGTATGAACGCGCTTATGTCAGAAACTTCTAGTCCGATTTGAAAAAAAAGTGTTTGATAGTCCATTTAAGGGGGAAGACAAATATTATACAGATAATTGGTACAAACTATAGCCTTAAGCTATATTATCAGTGAAAACCGGAAACCACGCGGATGGAGATGCGGGCGGCCGCATTATTTAATTTTAACCAGAATATACATGAATTTTGTGTCTGTAGTATCGGGATAAGGAATCCTTACGTATGAAAAAATATTAAACATGTTAATATCTAGCTTTCCGCTTGCGCACCCGCACGTAATTTATTTTTTCAGTATCAATATCCCCCCTCCCCCACATTTCCGGGATCAAAAGTACACTATGTTCAAAGGGAATAGTGTAGCTAGCCAACAGTGAAAGAATTATTCAGATCGGTCCAGTAGTTAATGAGTTTTTCGTTACATACAAAAGTACAAAAAAAATATTACTCTCCTATTTATAATATTAGTGTAGATCTGCAACTTCGTTTAACAAACTCCAACATAATATAGGAATGGTGTTTCTTAGTTAAGCAACCATCATTTTGGGGATTTGTGTTTTAAAACAGGTCACTTAATATTGATTATTAAAAATTAATAAATAATCTAGTTTACCTGATACGATAAGCAGTTGATTGAATAACATAGATTTAATTTGATCATACTCGTCCATAGCAAATTGTGCGTACAATCCTGGGGCAGCGGTGAGCACGCATATCAGCACTATCTCCGTTAACCACAATTCTAATAAAACTTGAACGTTATTCTGTAAAAATCAGAAGAACATCAGATTTCAAATAAAACTTTTTTCATTAACATTGAAGAAATATATAGAGCAACTAAAGCCGCTTTACTCGGCTCGTACCAAATATGGTTGGGAAGGGAGAGGAATGTCATCGGTGAAGGTTATCGTTAGTATACTATAAAGGAGCCCCTTAAACCTACACCCTGGGTCGCAAGTCCCAGGCGCCGACTGACGTTCCTCTCTGTTCCACGCGATGGACCCGGCACCCGCACGGAGAATCCATGGATAGCGAAGATGTTCGTCTCTCTATCCTCATTCTCCTCCTCCTCCTATTAGTATTTCTCATTAGAGAGGGTCGTATCTTTTTACAAAATAAAACGCACAACAACCCTCTTGCCAATTTAAGCACCTAAATTAGTTTGCCATTTGCCATCGTACAGCTGGAATGGAATAACGCACATAGATTTTTTGCTATCTAGATTCTAGAGGTGCGCGCTTGGCCGGGATTGAACGGCCGATCTCACGCTTGTGTAGCGGTGATTTTACACTGCCAAGCTGTATGTGTAAAAAACATAATCAAATATTGATGTGCTTACTTACTGTGTTTAAAACAGAAATGTTTACTAACCTGTACATTTCTCAAAAGTAAGAATATTGTCACGGATACAAATGTGATTAAATTGAATAAAAAGGCCTGCACAAGCTGAAATATGTAAATGGTTAATATGATTTTTGTGAGTCATTTTTATATCAGTTAACAAACACTGTCATTTCTTGTAAGAACGAAAGCCATATTTAAATTTCATTAAATATTAACCTGAAATCGCAAGTGTCCCAGGGCTTCCTCCATGTTGTAAAATATATTTTTATAAATATGTATGGCTTTTTTTAAACTTGAAATTTTACCATGCATGCTTTCACATATTAAATTACAATACAATAACTTTCTTAACTCTCTTAATTGTTTCCAAAATAAATTATATACATAAACAGTAATAATAAAGGAAAAATAAATGGAACCGACCAAGCAACCATTACCAAATATTGAGTATAAAGATGGACTTATTAAGTTGTATTTAAATGAAAGCATATAAGTAACAAAAACTCTCACTGCCATCACCATTATAGTTAGAATCATACTTGGACATATCCCTTTTTCTAATCCCGGTGTTCCCATTGCCAAAGAGATAACTCTTACACTACTTATGTACTTTGAAATAAACGCCTGTTTTGTGTAAAGACATATTAATACTCGTAGAAAAACAGTGCAATCCAAAAATGACAAATAAATAATGGACGTTAAATCCAAAAAAAAAATTTTGGTTACATGCAATTCACCGTATGCATGGACGCAGACCAACACGAAATAACATACACAATATATACCACTAAATATAGTCATATATTTATTCTTGAAATCGTAGTGAAAGCCAAAAAGAAAAATCGTATTCAAAAATACATCCCCACTAAACAAATAGCATAGGGATGTTACGAAGAAAGATTTCAGAGCCGAAACCAGTATTTCTAGTTTTGTCAGAATGCGTTGTAACGTAGAATTTATGGACAGATTTTTAAATAGGAACATTTTTGCTTTAAACAAATAACATAAATGTGAATATCGTTAGTAACAAAAAATTGGTAAGCAATTATAAGAAAAGTTATTTATACAGTCAGACAGCAATATCGTTCTATAACTGCATATCAATTCCTTATAAAAGCAATATGCCTGATGGCATTATTCAAATGACCTACTTATCTTATCCTATCCTTTCATTAAACTGGCAATAAAATTATTTAAAAGCTTTTCAGTGACATCCACTCAATATTTAATTAAAAAGAAAGCTTTGGAATGAAGTTTTGTTTATTTTTAATATAATAGCTAGGTATATTAGCTCGACTGGGTATGATAGTAAACAATAAAAATTAGCCAAGTGCGAGTCGGACTCCCGCACTGAGGGTTCCGTACAAATTCTATTTTTGACGTATTAAAAAACTACTGACTAGATTTCGTTCAAACCAATTTTCGTTGGTAGTTTTTATGGTAATGTACATTATATAATTATTTCAGTATTATCATACTCTTATTTTAGAAGTTAGAGGGGGGCACACACTTTTTTCCACTTTGGAAGGGTCTGTCACGCAAAGTATTCACTTTAGAAAAAAGTGATATAAGAAACCTTAATATAATTTTAAAGACCTATCCATAGATATCCCACACGTATATGTTCAATAAAAAAACATATTTCGTGTTTCAGTTCTGACTATGGGGACCCCTCACTTTTTTATTTTTTTTCTATTTTCGTATGAAAACCTTGTTGCGGTTCACAGAATACATCCACTCACCAAGTTTCAACAGTATAGTACTTATAGTTCCGGAAAAAAGTGGCTGTGACAGACTGGCGGATAGACAGACAGACAGACATGACGAATCTATAAGGGTTCCGTTTTTTGCCATTTTGGCCACGGAACCCTAAAAAGAGGAGCCCTGATTGCCATGGCAACGGATGCGGCACGTGTTAGGTATCCTATTTGATGGCAGGAATGAATTGCTGAATCTCAGGGTTTGCAATAAAATAGTAGGCACGGTACTGAAATGAAATGAAATTATTTATTCAGCAATTTGATTAGTCAAATCTTTTTTCACCCTATCAGTGCAGCGCCTCGACGGGAATGGCCTGCTGAGAAGAAACGCCTGAGGAAACTCAGTAGTGAAGCCTTTTATAAAAATAAATTTAAATTTAACAATTTTGTAAATACTTATAATAAATACAAATTAAGTGCGGCTGAGCAAATTAAAATGTTCATGCATATTTATATCACTACATAGTATAAAACAAAGTCGCTTTTTCTGTCCCTATGTGTGTTGTATGTCCCTATGAACGCTTAAATCTTTAATACTACGCAACGGATTTTGATGCGGGTTTTTTTAATAGATAGAGTAACTCATGAGGAAGGTTTTTATGTATAATATCATCCATTAAATAGTGGACAAGTGCCACGGGCGAAGCCGGGGCGGGCCGCTAGTATTTTATAAAAACCTTTCCTCATCAAGGTTGATTTAATAAACAACTTAATTTGTTGTTTAGGAAATTCAATTAAAATTTCTGGTAGTTTATTAAATATTTTGACACTAAGTCCAATAAAAGACTTCCCAGTCTTATGAACCTGTGACTTTGAATAGATGAAAACGTCGACCAGCACGCATAGATCTTAGGCAGAATGGGGAACAAGCACCGTGGTATAATAATATAAAATACACTTTGGTAACATGTCTGTTTAAATCGTGAAATCGTTTTTTGTAATTTTATTTATAAGTCACTAGCTGACCCGACAGGCTGTTATCAGGCAGGGCTGTTTTTAGGGTTTTCCCGGCAATTATTCGATTTTTTTCTCGCCACAAGAACCATCATTGGACTTTATAGTCCAGGAATTTTAGATTTTATCTGCGGAATAATTCCTAGTGAGCTGAATTTTTGTATACACCTTTATTATGATATTGTAATGATGATGTGAAAAATCGACATTGATATCGTGCCGGCTAAAAAAGTTATAGGGTATTGTTTGTTTTTTTCCCTTTTGTGTTTGTGTGTTTTTTGTTAGTATGATGATCTACATATAGAAATATAAAAGACTTGTAATACTAGTACAGTCAGGAAAATAGGAATATCAACTATAAAAAACTAAGTGGCAATTTTTTTTGTCACTTTATAACTCAAGAACGGGCTCATCGATCCAAACCAAATTTTCAGGGTTTGTACAGACTATTTAGTATATGTTTTATGTGAAGTTTGAACGAAATCGGTCGCTTCACTTTATACGTAGCGAAGCACGTACCGGGCCGCTAGTAATGATATAGGAATGCAATGTGAATTTTAGCAATTTTGATCCACGATCTGCGGAAAAAATCCTAGTGGACTGAATTTTTGTATACGCCTTAATTATGATATTGTGATGAAGATGTGAAAAATCGACATTGATATCGTGCCGGCTAAAAAATTTATAGGGGTTCAAACGTCACTGGACATAGCATATCTATATCATTACTAGCGGCCCGGTACGTGCTTCGCTACGTATAAAAAGAACGACCGATTTTGTTCAAACTTCACATAAAACATCTACTAAATAGTCTGTACAAACCCTGAAAATTTGGTTTGGATCGATGAGCTCGTTCTTGAGTTATAAAGTGACAAAAAAAATTGCCACTTAGTTTTTTATAGCTGATATTCCTATTTTCCTTACTGTACAAGTATTACAAGTCCTTTATATTTCTATATGTATAACATTATACTAACAAAAAACACACAAACAAAAAAGGGAAAAAACAAACAATAAGGTTTATGCCTTGGTATGCGGCGTACGGTATACAATACCATATGTGACTGCGTTCTAGTCTCTATTTCAAAAACGGTTAATTGTACAGAAAAATGCAAGAGACCTTTTTTGTAGACAATTTTACGACGAACAACTTTTATGAAACTATTATTGACCTCTGAGCAATAGAACGCGAGATATTTGCGAAAAACTGATATTCGTGACGTTTGGACCCCTATAACTTTTTTAGCCGGCACGATATCAATGTCGATTTTTCACATCATCATTACAATATCATAATAAAGGTGTATACAAAAATTCAGCTCACTAGGAATTATTCCGCAGATCATGGATCAAACATGCTAAAATTACTGGACTATTAACGAACATTTAATAAAAAAGAATTGGCTGAATTGGTCCAGGCGTTGGTGAGTTATGCGCTTACCAACACATTTTGCGATTCATTTTTATATTATAGATTATATCTTATCTATAGTTAATATATAAAGCTGAAGAGTTTGTTTGTATGTTTGTTTGTTTGTTTGTTTAAACGCGCTAATCTCAGGAACTACTGGTCCGATTTGAAAAATTCTTTTTGTGTTTGATAGTCCATTTGACGGCTTTAGGCTATTGGAAATCAAAATCCACGCGGACGGAGTCGCGGGCGGCCGCTAGTAATATATATTTTTTTATTTTTGAAGTATCAATATTTAATCCATCCCAGCCTTATGTAGTTATTTTATTAATAACTAGCGACCCGCCCCGACTTCGTACGGGTTTAACTAAGTTTATTAGTGTTTCTCTACTATATTATGCATGTATTATACATAAAAACCTTCCTATTGAATCACTCTATCTATTAAAAAAAACCGCATCAAAATTCGTTGCGTAGTTTCAAAGATTTAAGCATACAAAGGGACATAGGGACAGAGAAAGCGACTTTTTAGGGTTCCGTAGCCAAAATGGCAAAAAAACGGAACCCTTATAGATTCGTCATGTCTGTCTGTCTGTCCGTCTGTCCGCCAGTCTGTCACAGCCACTTTTTTCCGAAACTATAAGTACTATACTATTGAAACTTGGTAAGTAGATGTATTCTGTGAACCGCAATAAGGTTTTCACACGAAAATAGAAAAAAAAATAAAAAAATGGGGGGTCCCCATAGTTAGAACTGGAACTGAAAATATTTTTTTTCGTTGAACATATACATGTGGGGTATCTATGGATAGGTCTTTAAAAATTATATGGAGATTTCTAAGCTCATTTTTTTTAAAAGTGAATACTTTGCGTGAAAGACTCTTCCAAAGTGGAAAAAAGTGTGTCCCCCCCCTCTAACTTCTAAAGTAAGAGGATGATAAATCTGAAATAAATATATAATGTCCATTACCATAAAAACTACCAACGAAAATTAGTTCGAACGAAATCTATTCAGTAGTTTTTTAAATACGTCAAAAATAGAATTTGTACGGAACCCTCAGTGCGGGAGTCCGACTCGCACTTGGCCAATTTTTTTATACTATGTAGTGATGACGCAAAACAGCCTAGTGTTTAGCGGTAGCCTAGTGGTAAAAACGCCGTTTCACATGCGTGAGTTCGGCAGTTCGAATCCGGTCCGGCACGCACCTCTGAATAATCAAACATCTATGTGTTGTTATATTTAAGTGTTGTATTGATTGCAGAAAATTAACCATATAGGTCCGCCAAAGAAATTAATTTTCTTTTTATTTCTTTCTTAAATTCTTTAAATTCTGTTGTGAAGTGAAGGAATAATTTATAATTAGTGTATCTGTATAAAAGAATTTAAAATGTGATGTATGTATAGATTCGTTAATTATCATTTCATCGAAATGATATTAATTAATTCATAATTATTGTACACAAAAAATGCGTTAGCTCTCTTTATTTTAAAATCTATTTTGTAGCGATCTGCTTAAACAAAGTCGTATAAAAGAGAAGGCTAAACATCCATAAGCACAAAACCAGTGTCGACAGAGACTTCTTATGTCCGGTTCATAAGAGTTTAAAGATTTTTTATAACTAATGGGAAATGTGTTTATCGCAAATAACTTTTTCCCATACATATGATCGGTACTGAAACCACTGAAAGCTTAAATACTCTATGCGACCATAGAGTATTTAAAGTTTAGGTACTAGAAATGTCTGAAATCGCAAACAACTTTTCTCTGTAAAAATCGTAACAAACAAGATCTGAGGATTTTTAGTACAAATGGGTCTAGTTTTCTGCGATTAGCAGATTCTCACATTTATTTTGAAAAATCTACATGCTTAATATAAACCCCTATCGAAACGGATATAAGAAGATTTTGACGACACTGCTATTTTTTAAACCATCTTCTTTCACTGCGTCCTGAACACGGATATAAAAGATTTATTAGAAGCTTAAGAATTTTGCTGGGAAATGGAATGAAAACACCAATATACATTTAATTTCTATTTTATAATCTTTTTGTGCACTGAATTATTTACGTTTTTTTATTTTTTCCTACTTACGTAAATGTATGTCATAAATATATTAAATATCACACAGCAAAACACGAAGAGACAGCAGATGTTCTCATTTTTAAGTACAAGAGGGTGAACAATAAAATCAACTTGTCAGTTTACGTAAACTAAGGCTCGTATTAATAAATCGCACTCAACTCTGAGCTCGGTCTTGAGTGCGAACTACTCGTAGATATGTCATTCTCATACAAAACAGCACCTCAAGTTTGCGCTCAAGTTCGAGCTCAGAGTTTAGTGCGATTTATTAATACGAGCCTTAGTTACACCGCATTGTCACGCAGTCTATTCCAATTGACAAGTTGATTCATTATATTTGTAATTTTTTTTTACTAATAACATGTTTAACATTAAAAGAAACACCTCAAGAAAGTGTACTTAACAAATTATAACCTTAACACGAACAAAAATAAATTACTTAAGAAAGTAATTTAAATTTTCAACAGCAATTCTTTAAAGTTTATTTTAACAAGGTTACACACCTAAGTAAGACATCCGTAAATTAATAAGGCAATTTACAACAATAATTGGAAAACAGTCAAAGTGATGGTTAAATATGTAGACAAAATTTTGACTGTGAACTGATTATCTAAGTAAACCATGTTCCATAACAAATAATATTTTGGTGGGTATTCATCCAAATAATCAATTAAGTCTCTTATAAATAGGCGAAAACTATTATCTGAAAAAGAAAATAAATTAACAGGAAAGTAGGCATAAACATTTTTTTTATATTTAAATATATAAAATTATAGAAAAACCATTATAGCAAATGTTTAAATTAATAACCAAGGAATATTTGTTTCATTGTTGAAGGGACGTGGGCATTAATACCGAAATATTCTTAACAACAGAATTAAGGTTCATTACTAATTCAAAAAATAGTAAAACATAATAAATTAACAACTTATATAATTGAACATGTAGGAAAAATGCAAACAAAGTATTGCTGATTTCCTGTTTTTCGAATCTAGTATGTTTTAAATTGACACAAATGGGTCAAAAATTAAATTAGGTTTTAACCTGGTACGACGAGTAGTTGATTGAATAAAATTGATTTTATTTGATCATATTCATCCATGACAAATTGCGCGTACAATCCTGGGGTGGAAGTGAGCACACATATCAACAGCATCTCCGTTATCCATACTTCAAAGAAAACATGAATGTTATTCTGTAAAAATACAAGAACATCAGATCCAAAATAGAAAAATATCTATTAACGAATAATAAGTAAATATTTCATTATTGATGTACATTTATGTTTTTAAACCAAGAAATTTTCACTGACCTGTATGCTCCTTAAAAGTAAAAATATTGTCACGAATACAAATGTGACAAAATTAAATAAAAAAGCCTGCGCCAGCTGAAATAGTTACATATTTCATATTTAATAATTCAATTTAAGATTTTAGACTTTCGCGTTGCAGTTTAACATTCATTTTATTAAACGGGACTAAATGCGATATTAATTATGCCTTTGAACGCAGCCGAATCGTCAATTAGTAAGTAGTATACCTAACATATACTACATCAAAAATCAAAAAGTTCTAAATTTACGTAGGCTTCAAAGATGCACTTATAAATCGTCAAAAAAGAAATACAATAGGAATCTCTTATCGACTTCGGAAAGCAGTCATCTATCGAGGGGAAGCGGCAATAAACTCTTTATTGATACAATTAATTAATTAGAAACTCTAAGTCCTACAGTTCCCATTGCAAATTTTTATAAAGATTGAGTCCCAGACAAAATGTGGCACTGAAACTAAAGAGAGTATAACCACTCAGACACAAGCCATCCAATCCCAACTAATATTATAAATGCGAAAGTAACTCTGTCTGTCTGTCTGTCTATTACGCTTTCCCGCTTAAACCTCGCAACCGATTTTGATGAAATTTGGTACAGACAATCTTTAGACCCTGAGACAGAACATAGGCTACTTTTTATTTCGAAAAAAAAAATCCACGCGGACGGAGTCGCGGGCGGCCGCTAGTTGTCAAATAAAAATTAAACTACAACTGTAGAACATAGTGTACTGTACTTAGTCTTATAGTGTATTTGCCAGTGACAATTACGAGGGCGGTTCAATAAATACTTAGCCTAAATATGAAAAAAACATTTTTTTAAGAAAGTTTAGATTTATTTTACAACACTGTCTCCTTTCAAATCGATACACTTGGCACAGCGATGCTGCCACCATTTTAACCCATCCAAAAAATACGATTTCCCAGGGTCTTCAAAATAGGTCTCTGGGGAGGCGATGACCACATCATTCGACCCAAATCTTTTTCAGACGAGTGATTTTTTCGAATTTGGGAACAAGAAAGAGTCACAAGAAGCCAAAATTAGAGATTACGATGGATTGAGCAACAATTTGTAGCACAATTCTACCAATTTGGCCATGACAACGGCGAAGGTGTTAGCCGCCACGTTGCCGTGGTGGAGCAGCACTTTTTGCTTTGCCAAATGCAGCCGTTTTTTTTTCAATTTGTCATCGAATCGGCCTGGTATGTTAGAATAGTGGAGCCCCATACTTGTTTTACCCTTCTCGATGTAATCGATGTAGATCATACCTCGTGAATATAAAAAAACAGCGGCCATTGCCATTACGGCCGATTTAACAGTCTTCGCCTTCCTTGGAGCACATTTGCCGGGATAAGTCCACTGTTTCTTCTGTTCCCTGGGTTTGGTGTGTTCCATTTAACTCACGCTTTGTTGACGGTCATAAAATGCTGAAAGAACTGCGCTGGATAGCGTTGCAACAGGGCCAAACATGATGACGATGTTGTCTTACGGTTGCGCTTGTTGTCAGGTGGGAGCAAACGCGGCAGCCTCCTCGCCAACAACTTTTTCACACCCAATTCATAGTGCAGAATATGATGCAGTGTTCTTTTTGCAATGCCCACAGTCTCAGCTATCTCGTGAATCTACAATCGCTGGTCTGCCAACACGATAACGTGATTTTTTTTTACCTTTTCCTCCGTAGAAGCCGTTTTTAGCTAGGGTTGGCTTCGCTCATCAAAATCCGACGTGCGGCAACGATCAAATTCATTAAACCAATTTTTGTCGGTCAACATGAAAGGAGAAGCGTCACCAATCACAGCATTCTAGCGCTCTTTGATTTCCATGCGCATTTATCCTTCTAAAAACAAGAATCTAATCACTTAACGATTTTGTTCCTTTCCATTTTTGTACCAACTGACCGAGGAGCTCACTTCCATAGGCTGTCAAAATAAAACAAATGAAGGGAGAAGACTGAAAAGTCCTCAGTATACTTCAAAACGTATTTACTACACGATAGTAACACATTTTTTTAAATAATAGCGGCATCTGGCAGCGAGGCTAAGTATTTATTGAATGGCCTAGGTATTATAATATTATTATACAAAATTCAGGAAATTTACTTCCACACTAATTTATACTTTACAAACAGTAATCAGTACTACATAATTAAAGCTCACTTAGTCCCGTTAAACAATAGTTATGTAATAATTAAGTTATTTATTTTTGCGATTCACGTTATAACGTGCAAAACAATAAACTAATTATCTTATTATCTTAAACATCAATCAATAACCTGCAAGCGTAAGTGCCTCATTGCTTCCTCCATGTTATTAAAAATATTTTTATACACATGAATGGCTTTTTTAAAACTTTTCATTTTACTATCGATGCTTTCACACGTTAAATTGCAATACAATAACTGTTTTAACCCTCTTAACTGTTTCCAGAGTAAATCATATAAAAAAACAGAAATAATAAAGGGAAAATAAATGGATCCAACCATGGCACCATTACCAAAGACTGTAAAAAAGGTTGGTTGTACAAAGCTTTCTTTGAAAAAAAGCAAATAAGTTATAAGAACTCTTGCTGCCACCAATATTAAAGTAAGAATCATACTTGGGCATATCCCTTTTTCCAACCCCGGTGTACCCATCGTTAAAGAGATAACTTTTACACTACTAACGTACTTTGATATGTACGCCTGTTTATTAAACAGACAGGTTAATATTCGACCAAAAAGAGTACTATCTATAAATAATAAATATAAGAACACCGAATAATCAAATAGATATAACTTGCTCAAAAATATTTCATGAAATGCATGGCAGCAAACCAACACAAGATAAATTAAACAATATAGCCTACTAAATAAAGACATTATTCTATTTTTGGAACCGTAGTGAAAGCCAAGGAGGAAATTTGTATTCAGATACACATCACCACTACACAAATAGCATAGCGTTGTTACGAAGAAAGATTTCAGAGCCAAAAACATTGTTTCAAGTTTTGCGACAATGGAATATAACTTAGAAGTTACAAAAGACAGATTATTATTAAGCCGAAACATTTTTGCATTAAACAAATGATATAATACATATAAAACTGTTTATTAAACGTTCTTTGCTAGAAAATCGACCGCAACTAGAGAAAACTATTTTAGACGGACATAGAGCAGTATCGTCCTGTCTATTACTCAATGGCAAAACCAAAAAAGCTATATGCTTGATAGAAATGATTGAAATAAATAATTCATCCTTTATTTATAATGACGGTATAATTACAGTATAATAGAAGCTTTGAGCATGTTTTGGGGCAAGGCAATTGGTGTGTTAGTCCAATGAATTTATTTATTAAATAATTATTTGAAAGCTATTCGGGGCTAAAATTAAAAATTGCATCATGTTAAGGTAATTTTAGTTAGTCCCGCACATATATGTATATTATCTTTAAAAATATAATAAAAAAATCCTGGTTTGAGCACGTTCTCGGATCATTATGTAAAGTTTAGAAATCAGAAATAAATAATCATCATCATCATCATCCTAGCACCTCTCCCGGTTGCATCCTCGGCCATTGCGTCGGCTTACTGCAAGAAGTCACTAACTACAAAAGTCATTAAGTACTGTTACTGACATTATTGGATTCACCAACGGTAGCACTACATTATGCAAAAACCAGTAAATTTCTATCTGTCATAATTTCGAAGATAAAATTTGTAAAAAATTGATAAGTACTCTTTCTTAGATTTTAGGTGTAATGAAGTCATTATTTTTCTTTAATTAATTCATGTAGTAGCATAGTATTATGACACTATAGATTTCCAGCACTAGCAGAACTCAATAAATCCTTATAATGATTTTATGCGGATGACCTCAGTGAAAAATATGAACACTCAATTTAACCTAAACTCATTAAAAGAGTCTTAGTGATTTCTTCCAAAAATTGTGGTTCTGTAAATGTTTATAAATGATTTTATGCGCATGATCTAAGTGAAAAATATCAACATTGAATTTTACGTATACTCATTCACATTTTTATTATTTTATTTTCTTTTAAGTTTTAAAACGAATTGCTTCTTTCAATTGTTTTGACAATGGTTTTTAACCGACTTCAAATAAGGAGGAGGTTTACAATTCGTCTGTATGTATAATATTTTTTTTTTATGTATGTTCACCGATATTTTCGTCAATTATAGTCAAAATTTCAAATTTTTTTTTTTGTTGTATATAGTTCAGTTCTGAGGTGGTCCCATTTTCACCAGTCCAGGATCTGATGATGGAATCCAGGAGAAGTCGAGGGCAACCACCGAAAATTGTATGCTCGTATGGTGTTTTAGTTACGTAATCATGTCTTACTCAGGTATATGCTTCAGGGTGTCAACATCTGAAGCTGCTGTCCTGATGATGATGCTACAGTCCTCCTTAACGGTTAGGAGTTGGAAGGCAGAACTGCAATTTGGTCGATGGAAACTATTTAGTAGTATGTAGGGCTTACATGTTGCTTGTGAGGTATGCTTGAATCAACATTTGATGCTACTGTGCTGATGATGAAGCTACAGTACTCCTTAACGTTTAGGAGTTGGAAGGCAGAACTGCAATTGGTCGATCAAATGTATGTAGGGCTAACGTGATACTTGTGTATATTACATCCAGACTCACGGAAAGAAATCTCGCCGAGAAGCCTCGCTGGGCCTTCAAGCGAGAACAAGAAATTTATCCACACTCTCATTCACTCTTAACAACAACTAAGTTCCTATTAATAATTAAGTTCACGACGCTTTAACACAACTAAAAATCATGAAATAAACTGACTTTGTTTAAAAAAATTAAACCGACTTCAAAAAAACCGTGAACACAAAAATAAACTAAAAATTAAAAAATAATTCCTAATATCTATTACCTCATATTGTAATTTTCCTAAACTATGTTAAAGTAATCTTAAACATACTAACTGAAGTCGGTGCTTCTTCTCTTCTGTTTTTGGGCTGGCACCGACCTTAGTTAGTATGTTTAAGATTACTTTAACATAGTTTAGGAAAATTACAGTATGAGGTAATAGATATTAATTAATTTTTAGTTTATTTTGTGTTCACGGTTTTTTTTTTTCTTTTTCAAAGATTACAATTAGAAGTACAATTGTACTTAAGAAGTTTAAATTGTTTTGTTCAATTTTACGAGATTCTTTTTCTTCTCGTTTCTTCTACTTGATTAATCCTTTATTATTTTGTTTATTCACTGAAGTACTAAGTCATATTACTTCTTGTTTCGTGTTCAATTTATTTTAAGGTTTATTCTTTCTAGTTTTTTACTTCATCAAGCTGAAGAACAATTACATTTTTATTAATATTTGTTTCTTTAGAGACTGATTTTTAAAACTTTATTGTTAATTTTTTGAATGGTTGGGACTCAAAAGTTCGATATTTTTAGTCATAATTAAAGTAAATTGTGCTAGATAAGAAGTTTAAGTGTGGTTTAATCTTCCTAGATTATAATTCTATCAAGCTGAAGACCAATTACATTTTTGATATTATTTTTTCTTAAGAGACTGATTTTTAAAACTTGATTGTTAATTTTTTGAGTTGTTGTAACTAAAAAGTTCGATATTTTTATTTTTAACTAGCGGCCGCCAGCGACTCCGTCCGCGTGGGTTACGGTTTCCGCACACAGTGTTACTATAGATAGCTTAAAGCCTACCTCGACAAATGGTAAGTGCACTATCCAACACAAAATATTTTGTCAAATTCGAACCAGTAGTTCCTGAGTTTAACGCGTTGGCGCGCAAACCAATTTGGATCATGAGTTACACGTGTTAATGTAAGCCAACCAGAAAAGATAGACATATGCTGTTGGGGGATATTTTTTAGGCAATTTTATGTAAAATATTTCCGTCATACATGATTTCTATGTGACTTTAACCATTAAGGCTGCACACGCGACTGAAGCTTAAGAAATGGAGAAAATTCTCCCGTTTTTCCCACATTTCCCTTCACTACGCTGTTCCTGTTGATTGTAGCGTGATGAAAAGTATCCTATAATATGCCCAGGAGTATGAAGAATAATTGTACCAAGTTTCGTCAAAATCCGTCCAGTAGTTTTTGTTTCTATAAGGAACATACAGACAGACAGACAGACAGATAGACAAAAATTTTGCTGATTGCATTTTTGGCATCAGTATCGATCACTAATCACCCCCTGATAGTTATTTTGAAAATATATTTAATGTACAGAATTGACCTCTCTACAGATTTATTATAAGTATAGATTAGAGTAAATTGTGTTAGATAAGAAGTTTAAGTGTGGTTTAAAGTTAATTTACCAGAATAACAGTTGACGCATTTGGCTATTGACATATGTTAGAAGTCATTACTTTTTAATTGCTAAGAAATGGACGTATTGGCAAAAGTCATTAAATACATATTTTGATTTTTTTTAAAAGTGGTTGTGTATATTTTGATATGTCGATATATAAAACAAATGAATAAATGTTAGATCTATACGTAACAATTTTCATTTCGACTATACCTAGTATACTTTATAAATAATACCTAATTATATTTCCAAACTTCATTAGGCCGTATCTCAAAATCACAAAACTGCTAGTTAATGAGTTCTTGCAATAAGCCGATTTGCCTTGGAGCCCAGAGTAGGCTGCGACTATGATCCTGAATTGACTTGCCTGTCTAAGAGGAGTGTTTACATCAACTCACCCATCCCATACACACCTAGGTCTAAGTTAGTATATAGGTGAGTCCTAGTTCTAAGCGTTATGTGGAATAATGTGGATCATTATATGCTGATCATTGTAACGTATCACTTGTTTAATTGATATCCCCAACGCCATCTTTATAGGAGGACAGCTATAGCATCTTGTCCCGTTTTACGAAAGCACGATTGTCACGCGTAGTGTGTCGGATAATCATGATAAACAAGCGCCGTATGACGTTGAGTGGAGAGGTTTTTATATGATTTTTACAATCTAGATTACCTAACTCCACCTGATGGTAAGCGAATGTAAGGCTCAAAAAAAATGGTAATTTCTTTAATTACTTGCAGAGAAATGATATTTTTTATCATATCATCGCAAAATGTATTGTGAAGCGCTTTGCAATCGATTCAGCTTCAAAACTTGCGAAGTTTCATCAAATTTACATATTAAGCCTTTTCAAGCCTTTGTTAATGCCTTTTCAAATCCCTAAACAGTTTATCTTTATTTTTAACCACAAAAGCCGAAAATCATGGCCATCCATTTGGTTAATTTGAACATTGCAAATTATCTTATATTTTTAAATGAGTGTTGCTGGTAAGGTTCATTTCTATAGGCCTGGCCTGATTACATATATGTAAATAACTTATTAAATAAACAAATTGATTTCCCCTAACAATAATTTACTTACCACATACGTGTTCCGAGGTTAATTCATATCGCCCCAGGTATGATCAACCAGATATGATGCATAGTTGTTTGACATTAAATTATTGAAGTTTTAGCTTGATAACCTATAGTTTTCCTCCGTAGCCGCTTTGTCTTTTCTATGGGTAAATTTTTTACATTACCATACTCGAGACATTTGCTTCACAAAACATATTGTTTTTAGGTTCGTAATGTACAGTCCACAAAATGTGGTTAATTTTGAACATCAGCCGCTGGCCATGGACATCAACAACCGCACAAGGGTTGTAGATGCGTTGCTTGCCTTAAAAAGCCCTATTACCTCCCCAACTGAGCTCTGGCGACCTTACTTACCAGCAGAAACATAATACATCAGTTACGAAGTGATATTACACTTTGGTCTTCAAAGTAAAATATCACTTCGTAAGGTGAAAGAACTTCCAAGGACGAGCGGCTCATTAGAGTGGAAGTTCTAAGCTCTCTCAGTAATACTAAGCTATTCCACGAGGCATTTCATTCTATCAATATATTTTTTTTATTATTTGTATACAAAGGATCTTAAAAAATACAGTCAGAAAATGACATTTTATCTAAGCGACATTTAATAATTCATGTTATAAACAAAACTTCAATCTAGCTCGATATATTTTAATCTGATATTTTAACAATCTGCTTGAACGTAGTCCTTAAATTTTTGGAATACGAATGTTAAAGATATATTAGGAACTTCCATAAGTTGCTGGAAACTGGAATGAAAACACAAGTATTTACTAAATTTTTATTTAATATTGTTATTTTTGTGCGCCGAATTATTTACGAGTATTACAGATTATGACATATTTACTCAGTTCCTTTATAATACGTTCTTATGCAATTTTATGTCATTATTACTATGTATTACTTTAATTATCAACCAACATAATTTGAAGGGAACAGAGATGTTCTCCCTTCTGAGTCAGAGAGACTAAAAAATTAAATTAACTTGTCAGTTAGTCCACACTTAGTTATAATTATGGTTATGATAATGATAATTATTGTGACCCAGATCATTTGAACTGACATGTTAATTTTATTTTCCATATATTACATATTACCCATAACATGTGACACATTTTAGTAAACTCATTAAGAAAGTGTAAGAAACAATTGTACCCTTAACACGAACGAACGAACATAAATTAATTCAAATTATCAAATAATTATATTTTACATTACTTTTTATATTTCACCTAAACATAATATATTAATAAGGCAAATTACCACATTAATTGAAAAACAGTTAAAGCTATGGTTAAATATAAAGACAAAACGTTGAGTGTGACCTGATTATCTAAGTAAACCATGTTCCATACTAAATAATATTTCGGTGGAAATTCTTCCAAATAATCAATTAAGTCTGATATAAATAAGCGAAAACTTTTATCTGAAAAAAAAAAGAAATGATTGAACAGGAATATCGGCTAAAACAATTATTTTACATCCTACTACTATTCTAAAGGCGAAAGTTTGTATGTGTGGATGTATGGATGTATGGATGTATGGATGTGTGGATGTATGGATGTATGGATGTTTGTTACTCTTTCACGTAAAAACTACTGAATGGATTTGAATGAAACTTTACCACAATATAGCTTATACATCAGAATAACACATAGGATATTGGAAATCGAAATCCACGCGGACGGAGTCGCGGGCAGCCGCTAGTTAGTTATAATGACAATTGACATTCACACCACAACAGATGCTTTAAGTGCTTGTTCCACAAATCTACCCCTCCCTCCCCCCATTCTCTTTATATACTCGAACAAAAAACAATCGGAACCTAATAATTATAACTAAGGAACATTGTCTCAATATTTATATGTTTTTAACCAGATTACGCGGATCCCAAGTAAAGAAATACACCCGGAATGTATTTTAAATAGAGTATGACACAACAAACAATTACGTAGCCTAATATTGTGCTCGTATATAAATTGAACTTCGGTTGGACTTTGATCGCTTAATGTGTTTCCACACTTACTTATTCAAAAAAAAGTTAAACATGATAAACTTCGTCCAACTATGAATTCTCATATGAAGACGAGGTGTGCTTTAAAATATTTGTTTACCGTTATTCATGAATCACAAATAAATAGTTTGGTTATTTACCTGATACGATGAGCAGTTGATTGACTAACATAGATTTTATTTGATCATACTCGTCCATAGCAAATTGTGCGTACAATCCTGGGGCAGCGGTGAGCACGCATATCAGTACCAGTTCCGTTGCCCACACTTGCAATAAAGTATGTATGTTACTCTGTAAAAATAGAAGAACATCGTATCCAAAATTAAGCTACATTTATTATTACATTTAATATTATATAACATATACAAATATTATAAAGAGGAAAGGTTTGATTTTTTGTTTGTTTGTTTGTATGAATTGAATAGGCTCCGAAACTACTTGGCAGATTTGAAAAATTCTTTCACTGTTGGAAAGCTACATCATTAAGTCCGTTTCGAATTCTCCTCTGTGTCCAGAAAAGGAACATTGTGCGACCCCGAATTTAACGCGGGCGAAGCCGCGGGCGGCCGCTAGTTAAATAATCTTGATTAAAATTTATGTTTTTCAACAATTAAATGTTTACTAACCTGCACGCTTCTTAAGAGTAAAAATATTGTCACAAATACAAATGTCACAAAATTGAATAAAAAGGCCAGCACCAGCTGAAATAATAATAAAGACAATTATTCAATTGTATAATATTATTTCAAGATTTATACTAAAAAGTGTAAAACAATAAATAGATATTCTTAAACTTAAATAAATATTAACCTGAATGCGTAAGTTCCTCATTGCTTCATCCATGGTGTTAAATATATTTCTATACACATGTACGGCCCTTTTTAAGATTTTCATTTTACTACCAATGCTTTCACACATTAAATTGCAATACAATAACTTTCTCAACACTCTTAATTGTTTCCAGAATAAATCATATACATAAACAGTAATGATTAAAGAACAATAACCTGATCCGACCATGAAGCCATTACCAAATAGAGGGAAAAAGTTTGAAGGTACGAAGTTGTTTTTGATAAAAAGCGTATAAGTAACAAGAGCTCTCACTGTCACCAATATTAAAATAAGGATCATACTTGGACAAAACCCTTTTTCTAATCCCGGTGTTCCCATTGTCAAAGAGATAACTTTTACACTAGTGACGTACTTTGACAAGTACGCCTGTTTAGTGAAAAGACAAGTTAATATTCGTCCAAAAATAATAATATCAGTAAATGTTAAATAAAAAAAAAACGAAAAATCAAATAAGTATAGGTTGTTTATATACAATTCATTGAATGCATGACAGCAGACCAACATAAGATAACATAAACAATACATTCTACTTAATATAGACATAAATTTACTCTTGAAATCGAAGTCAAAGCCAAATAGAAATATCGTATTCAAATATACATCACCACTACACAAATAGCATAGCGATGTTACGAGGAAAGATTTCAGAGACAAAAACATTATTTTAAGTTTTTCCACAATGCGATATAACTTAGAAGTTATAAAAGACAAATTATTCAACCCGAACATTTTTGCATAAAAAAATAAACTAATGTAACATAATTTATTGAACGTTCTTAACTAAAAAATTGGTCCACAACTAGAGTAAAATATTTTATACAGACACAAAGCAGTATCGTTCTATTTATTTCTCGATAGCAAGACCAAAAAAAAAGTAATATGCCTGATGGAACTAATTTAAATGAATTATTAATCTTTTAATTTTAATGATGATATAATAACACAATAGTACAAGCTTCGACCATAGGCTAGGCGATTGGTGTGTTAGACGAATGAATTAATTAATTTATCAACTAGTTTTTACCCGGAGTTTGCCCGCGTTATCAAGATATCTGTTTTATCCCTTAGGGGCATTAAATATAATTACAAAATTTTTGTTCGATTGGATTATTAATTATTTGTAAGTCATTCAAGATAAAACAAAACCGGCCAAGAGCGTGTCGGACACGCCCATGAAAGGGTCCCGTAGCTAAAAGATGGCCCGACCGCTTAAGACACCATTTAGTAAGAGCAACTGCACGTCATAAGTTGGTCGAGTTGTATAAAAATAACTATGTATGATACAGAGTTCGCTATAGTTTTCGTTGAAAGTAAGGACATTTTTTTCAGAATTATTGTAATAGTATTTCAAAAGTTAAGGGGGGGGGGACGCTCTAATTTTAACTTTGTATTAATATATCTCGAGACTGGGGTGTTTGATCCACATGGTTTCAAAGCAAGTTTTTACCTTTTAAACGATACCCCACACGATGGGGTAAGTCAATTTTTTTTTTCGAATTTACTTATTGCTGTATGGGAGGGGGAGTTAATATAATAAGTTTTCGATTATTTTAAAAACCAATTCTTGAATTATCACTATACATCTCTCCACCAATTTTCGTGGCAATCGGTTCAGAAACGGCCCAAACGGCGGAGAACGAGCCAGGACAGACAGACAGACAGACATGACGAAACTATAAGGGTTCCGTTTTTTGCCATTTGGCTACGGAACCCTAAAAATATTGCACGATATAGACGTGATATCGATGCCTAACGGCTAAAGAGGACAAATCGATTTTTTTTACGAAATTGACATATGTTAATAATATAATTGGCGTCACCTTTTTTTTCTGCGTCGTTCTGTCTAGGTTTTGTCACTTTAGGTTGTAGTTTTTTGGTGGTAAAGCAATTGGTAAATTAAGGTTAAACGCCTTAATTTTACACGTCCTCAGCGCCCAATATTATATAGTATATGTATATAATAGTTCTCCCAACATACATGGTCTTCTAATCAATAAATTATTTAGGTATTGGTATCTCTGGATACTTTCGCTGTTACAGGTTACCTGCGACACCCTGTAATTTTAGTATTTCACAAACACAGTATTTTTAGTCGATCAGTCCCTATTTTGACTAAATGTCGGTTAAGCAATTGTAATAAAAATATTTTTAATATTATTATCTTATTTTTAATATTATAAATGTTACCGTTTGTTTGTTTGGATGTTTGTTTCAATCACACTGAAATTACTGAACGGATTTTGATGAAATTTGAAATACGGGCGGGGTATGGGCTGACTTGGACCGTCAATCGCCCTCTAGGCGGGTGCCGGTCTCTCCCTGCTCGCATACGAAGGAATCGCAGGAGTTAAGTGGGTAGTGGGACATTAAGTTCTGAGCCCCACACACGACTACAGGTTTTGCTAACTTGTACGCTACGGTGTGGAAAGCGTTCTCCAGCGAAAAAAATTGGGCTGACTTGGTGATAGGATACTTTTTATCCAATCGAAGCCGCGGGCGGCGCTTGTAAAAATAATAAATAAAATTGGCCAAGTGCGAGTCGGACTCCCGCACTGAGGGTTCCGTACAAATTATATTTTTGACGTATAAACAAAACTACTGAATAGATTTCGTTCGAACCAATTTTCGTTGGTAGTTTTTATGGTAATGTACATCATATAATTATTTCAGTTTTATCATCCTCCTATTTTAGAAGTTAGAGGGGGGGGGGGGAACACACTTTTTTCCACTTTGGAAGGGTCTGTCACGCAAAGTATTCACTTTAGAAAAAAAAATATTAGAAACCTTAACATAATTTTTAAAGACCTATCCATAGATACCCCACACATATATGTTCAATGAAAAAAAATATTTCGAGTTTCAGTTCTGACTATGGGGAAACCCCACTTTTTTTTATTTTTTTTCTTGTTTCGTGTGAAAACCTTGCTGCGGTTCACAAAATACATCCACTCACTAAGTTTCAACAATATAGTACTTATAGTTTCGGAAAAAAAGTGGCTGTGACAGACTGGCGGACAGACAGACAGACAGATAGACATACATGACGAATCTATAAGGGTTCCGTTTTTTTGCCATTTTGGCTACGGAACCCTAAAAAAGATGCAGTTTAGTTTGTAAGTGATCCCAATACACCAGAAAATTATTTAGCAAAAAACGATTTAAATCTTTGTTATCTCCAAATACATGAAGGCCATTTGAATGTTTATCGAAGAACGAGCGTCTCTGAAAATCACACGTTATAATTTGGCAAGTTCTAGTTTTCCTTCTCCATTTCACAAACTTACTCGTAGTGAGAAGGTTTTTCTTCACGATGTTTCCTTTACCGTACAGCATGCCTGACCGGATTCGAACATGTGAAGCGGCGCTCTTACTACTTGGCTTATTAGTTTATGCTCACTTGGTCATGAGTATTGAGTATATCTGTTTTTAATTAAGAAGAAAATAGGTAAAAACCGACTTAACTGTATATTCTTTAGAAATAATGTTAATGAATGAAAAGATAACAAAAAATAAAAAACGTTTTTATTAAAATTCGAGATCTTGCTCTTATTTTAATTTTAGCAAATTGTCTGTTCATGTTATGTTAACACACATGTATATAAAAGATCAAATAAGATATATCGACAAAAACAACAGGTCATAAATATACATTCACAATATCAGAAAAAGCAACAATTCCACGAAGCAAATAAGAGCTTGCCACCCCTACGACACTAATGCATACACAATATTTTTTTATTAACTAAGTGTAGGCAGCGCTGGTGTACAATCAACGTCAATAAAAATCAACTGGCGGCCGCTATTTCAGCATTATTCATGACACACCGACTGTCGAGGCCATAACATGTCAAATAACGAATGTTAGGCGACGGTCACTCGCGGGCTATAGTGCTGTCAAACTGTTCATTGGAAAACTAGGGTTGGGAAATACGATGTCGTTGCATATATATCTTACTTAGTTTTTGTTCATTTCTTACTTTTCCGTTAAATTTGACGGGCCCGTTGTTCTAGTGTTTAGAGACTGGCTACAAAAACCAGGGGGTTCGAGTCCTGCTAGGCACAAATGTTTGTGTGATGAACATCGGCATTTGTACTCGATTGATGGGTGTTTATAAAAGTATATCGATTTGTCTATCCGTTCCCCCGCATCCATATCACAAGCTTTGAGCTTAGTTTGGGGCTAGGCACTTGGTGTGTTAGTCCAAGGCATATTATTTATTATTTATCAATTATTTTTATGATACGTATTTTTATGCATAGCATTTCAAATTCTTTGGTAACTTAATGTCGTTACCGCCAAAATAGTAAAAAATATAAACTTATTATACATCTTCATATAAAAAAAGGAAAACCAAATAAAAGCGTAGCAACGCTTATTAGTTTTCTGCATCAAAATCAGTTTATTTCAGCGAAAAAACTCATATTTATAATATTTAAAAAATATTTTGATCTTATATGAAAAATAAAACAAACCGGCCAAGAGCGTGTCGGACACGCCCATGAAAGGGTTCCGTAGCCATTAGATGGGCCGACCGCTTGACTCACCATTTAGTAAGGGCAACTGCACGTCATAAGTTGGTCGAGTTGTATAAAAATAACTATGTATTATACAGAGTTCGCTATAGTTTTCGTTGAAAGTACTTACTTGGAGGTATACATCACAATTTTACTACTTTTGCTGTATAGGAGGGGGGGGGGTAAAAATTAATTATTTTTCGATTATTTTAAAAACCAATTCTTGAATTATCAGTATACATCTCTCCACGAATTTTCGTTGCAATCAGTGCAGAAACGGCGGTGAACGAGCCAGGACAGACAGACATGACGAAACTATAAGGGTTCCTAGTAGACTACGGAACCCTAAAAAGACCCACCAACGACTCACTGTTCATGCGTAACACGCATGACGTCATCCCTTGCCAATATTAAAAGTCCTATCTCAAGAGCGCGATGTTATTGCCCTCGTGGTCACGTCAGCTGTCTCCCTCGACCCTCGTTACAATGTACCTCCAGCTTTATGAATACCGGAATCAACAAGTGGCAAGTAATTTGATATAGTAATTCCGACAGCCGTTGTGAAGATTTTTATGGAGTATTAACGTCTTCGCTTGAAATTAATTAAAGGAGGGTGGCACGTGTTAACTGATCCGGTTACGGCTTTCGATGCGGGCAAATGTTGCGTTTGAATACTTTATGTGTGTGGGATTTTTTAATCACTGAAGCATGAATTGACAAATGCAAAATCTATTTCATTTATTAAATGACAGTTAATAATTCATGTTAAAAGGTGAGAGCTTAGTGAAACTTCTACTCGAATGAACTGCAGAAGACAACATTAAAGTATCAATTTTAAACTGTTTTGCTGTATTAAAGCTGTTTAAATTGTGGGGTTTTGATGTTAATGACCATTGGGCAGCGGTGATCACTCACCAAGCAGCTTGCCTCCCGCTGATTCCTTTTCTTTCAATTGCAATAAAACTTTCTTGTGGAAGGTAAATAGCGACACAAAAAAAATAAATATATATTTTATTAAAGCATTTTTAAATGCTTAGTATTATATTATATTAGCATTATAGTAAAAAGGCATAGCTTTTTAAGTAAAGAGGAGCCTGGATTGCCCTAACAACGGATGCGGGACGTGGTAGTTATCCTATCCGTCGGCAGGACTCCAGGTTATGAGATAAAGGAAACACGTATGCTGGTAACGCATTCTATCGCCTAAAAGGTTTGAAAAGAAGTGGAACAGTGATTTGAAAAAATCTTTTTGTTTTGGATAGTCCATTTGACGAGGAAGTTTTTAGGCTATATTATATACCTACCTACATATATGTTCAGAAACCGAAAATCTAGTATTTTAATCAACTTATGTCAATTTAAACGACGATTTCGTTTTTGGTTGTTTTACAAAACTATTGTCTATGTTAAAAAAAAACAAACTATAATTCATCCAAGATTAACGTATTGTACATCATGACTATTCATGGCACATAAGCAGTTAAATTTCCCTAAATAATAATTTGCATACCACATTACGTGTTCCGGGGTTGATTCATATAGCCCCAGGTATGTTACGTTACGATCCATCCATTAACCATCCATGCATAGTTGTTTAACATTAAATTAGTAAAGTTCTAGCTTGATAACCTATAGCTTTCCTCCGTGGCCGTTATGGCACTTCTATGGGTAAACTTTTCACATTACGACACTCGAGGTATTTTAGTCCACAAAACATATTTCAGTGGTTGCGGTCGTAACGTACCGTGGTATATTGAAGTGTTAAATTGAGATCGGTAAATTAACCACATATGAATGTGATGTAACATAATGTTTGGACTTACTTCCGCAGAGAAATTGATTTCATTTTATTTCATTCTAAGAAGGTTTGTTGTGAAATAAATAATTTGTTTTTCTTTTAATACATTACTAAAAGTCAGACTCAAAGTTATAATTTTATCGAAGCGATATTAAATAGTTCAAATTATACACAAAAATTCAACCAGCTCCTATAATTTAAAAAATCGGCCAAGTGCGAGTCGCACTGAGGGTTCCGTGCAAATTCTATTTTTGACGTATTAACAAAACTACTTTCTAGATTTCGTTCCAACCATATTTCGTTGGTATTTTTTATGGTAATGGTCATTATATTTTTTTTAGTTATCATCCTGTCAATTCAGAAGTTAGGGGGGGGGTGGCTCGCATATTTTTCCACTTTGGAAGGGTCTCCCTCGCAAAGTATTCATAGTAAGAAATGATGTTAGCAACCTCAATATCATTTTTATAATATAAGCACTTATGAATCATCATAAAAAATTACAGTAACTAGTAATGACTCGACCATCAACAAGTTTCAACGGTATAGTACTTATAGTTTCGGAAAAAAGTGGCTGTGACAGACAGACAGACAGACATGGCGAATCTATAAGGGTTACTTTTTTTTCATTTTGTCTACGGAACCCTAAAATTCGATTTAAACAACTCGTCTGTGAATACGCGCGGAATATACATATATTAACTTGTACACGTATTACGAATACATGTATTACGAATGTTGCTACGAAACGGAATGAAATACCCGTATTATTTTAATTATTATTTAATTTGTCTTCGCTAATTTTAGCGAACGCTTAATCGTTTATTCCAAATTAAGACATGTTTTGTCACATTTTCTGTGTATTTTTCTTTTTTACCGACTAACTGTTGCACAGTTTTGCAGATGTTGGTTCTGTTTTATTTGTGTTTTTATGGAAATAAATAAATCAAAAAATATACTTTTAATTTTTATTTTATTATTATTGATTAAGTTAAAATATCACACAACATAACACTATTATTTTTCATAGTATTTACTCGTTATTTGCAAAACTTTTCATAAAATCATAAAGAAAGTGTACCAAACAATTATTTAAACTCTTAAAACGAACATACAAAAATTACTTCAAAAGTTAATTCTAAATTGCCACGCGTAAAACACATTTTTTTTAGATTTTCTCCCAGTAGGTATATTTGTTTTTACATAGAGTATTATTACAAAGTTACATACTCGTACTATATAGATTTGCCATATGTATTTTAAAAATAAAGATTACAACTATACTTGGAAAACCGTCAAAGCGATGGTTAAATAAGTAGACAAAATGTTGAGTGTAAACTGATTATCTAAGTAAATCATGTTCCATAACAAATAATATTTCGGTGGGAATTCTTCCAAATAATCAATTAAGTCCGATATAAATAAGCGAAAGCTTTTATCTGAAAAGAAAAATGAACAGTTGAAATGAAAAATTGGCTAAAAAAATATTAATTATTAACCCTAATGATAGATCACCTACGATAGCAAATGTTTTCAATGTACCTACCCAATATACCCGAAGAGAAAATAATCTGAATCTATACTTACTAATATATAAAGCTGAAGAGTTTGTATGTTTGTTTGTTTGAACGCGCTTATCTCAGGGACTACTGTTCCGATTTGAACAATTCAATGTGGAGTAACTTGGGCATAAAGACTATACAATTATGACTATGAGGATAACGAATTCTTTCTTTTAAAAAAAACAATCCAACGACTTTCAACATACGAGTATGAGAAAGGTGTTTCAAAAATTTCAAGCATTTCAATTGAGTTTGTTTTAAAATAGAATCCTCAACATTGTTGATAAAATATAAATAAATATATATTAATTTATTCACCTGGTACGATAAGCAGTTGCTTTACCAACATAGATTTTATTTGATCATACTCATCCATAGCCAATTGTGCGTACAATCCTGGGGCACTGATGAGCACGCATGTCAATGTCATTTCCGTTAACCAAACTTGAAATAGAGTTTTAATGTTATTCTGTAAAAATGAGAAAACATCAGATGCCAATGAAACATTATTAATTCACAGTTAATAATTAAAAGTACTATAACATTGATTTATATGTACGTTTTTCAACCAAAATTTTACTGACCTGTATGCTTCTTTTGAGTAAAAATATAGTCACGAATACAAATGTGACATAATTAAATAAATACGCCTGCACCAGCTGAAATAAATTATAATATTATTTTATATATTTATTATATATGAAAAAAAATACATATAATTTTATTTATAGATTTTTTTTGCGATGTATCCTTTAACGCAAGAAACTATATATTAATATTGCATAACTTTAATAAATATTAACCTGAAATCGTAAGTTCCTTACGGCTTCTTTCATGTTGTTAAAAATATTTTTATACACATGTGCAGCTTTTTTGAACATTTTCATTTTTCTATCAATGTTTTCACACATTGAATTGCAATACAATAACTTTCTTAACTCTCTTAGTTGTTTCCAGAATAAAACATACACATAAACAGTTATGATGAAAGAACAAAGACTTGATGCGACCATAAAACCATTACCAAAGACTGTGAAAAAAGTTGGTTTTACGAAGTTGTGTTTAAAAAAGAGCAAATAACATATAAGAGCTCTCCCTCCCACCAACATGAAAATAAGTATCATACTTGGACAAATCCCTTTTTCGAATCCCGGTGTTCCCATTGTCAAAGAGATAACTTTAACACAACTTACGTACTTTGATATGTACGCCTGTCTAGTAAATAGACAGATTAATACTCGTCCCAAAAGAGTACAATCCGAAAATAGTAAATAAAAAAACACCGCAAAATCAATAAAATATAACTTGCTCAAATACACTTCATTGTATGTATGGCTGCAGACCAACACAAAATAAGTTAAACAATATATTCTACTCAATAAAGACACTATTTTATTCTTGTAATCGAAGTCAAAGCCAAATAGAAAAATCGTATTCAAATATACATCACCACTACACAAATAGCATAGCGATGTTACGAGGAAAGATTTAAGGGGCAAAAACATTATTCCAAGTTTTGCGACGATGCGATATAACTTAGAAGATACAAAAGACAGATTATTAAACCCGATCATTTTTGCCTTCAACAAATAACATGACGTAACATCAATTATTGAACATGCTTAACCAAAAATTGGTCCGCAAGTAAAGAAAATTATTTCACAAAGACACAAAGCAGTGTCGTTCTATTTATTACTTGATGGCAAAACCAAAAAAAAAGCAATATGCCTGATGGAAGTAATTCAAATGAATTATTATTTTTTTAATTTTAATGACGACACAATTACACCATAATACAAGCTTTGAGGAAAGTTTGGGACTAGGTAATTATTAAGTGTGTTAGCCCAATGAAATTTTTTTTTCTTTTACTAGTTTTTTCCCGGGCCTTTGCTCGTGTTATCTACATAGATACCTATTTTATCCCCTGGGAAAATTCAATTGAGATAAATGGTATTCTTTCACCTGAGTCAAGCAATACCCTACCCGTAAAGCAAGTTTCATCAGAATCCGTTCAGTACTTTTAGCGTGATTGACGGACAAACAAAAAATCACATTTAATTTAGTAGCCTGATGATTAAATAATATTATTTTAAAGCTTTACGTGGCTATAAAATTGCATCAATACATTTTGGTTAACTCGATGCAAGTATTTTTGAAAATTCAAACAAAATATCCCTGGTTTGAGCATAGGTACATACGTATGTAAAGTTATCTACACTATCTACATCTACACTAATCTACACTTCTACATATACTAATATGATAAAGAAGAAGGAATTGCATTTTTAAATGTAACGAATAAACTCAAAAAATACTGGAACGATTTCAATAATTCTTTCACTATTTGCTAGCTACACTATCATGTGGGGGAAGGAGGGAACAAACGAGAAAAAGCCGCCGAGCGGACTTAGTTTGACATCTGACGCAAGCTACAATTAAATAAATGTCTGTAATACATTGATTGGCCACTCTACATTTGTTTATTGTCTCTGTGTTCTGAACTAAAGGCTTTCAAACAACCTCTCTAGTGCAATTATTATTATTTAAGAGCCTGTAGTGTCCCATTGCAGGGCAAAGGCCTCCCTACCCTCTTTCCAACTTTTGCAGTCTTGGGCAATGGTGTACCAGTTGGTATTAAACGAGTCAAGCAAAGCTGGATAATTATGGTGAATAAGCACCGTATGACGTTGAGTGGATGGTTCTAAGCTTCAACTTTATTAGGTAAACAAGTTTAGTCAGTTATTATAAAAGCTCAAAACAATGTAACTTCTTGCTGGCTGACCGTTGAAATAGTACAAAAACCCGAGATACTCAATCAGCGTCTCATTGACGTCCACAAAAAATAAGTGCAAAATGCTCTTATTTCAAAAGTCTTGCGTCAACCGCGTCATCGCAATTTTGAACACTCCCTTGTGAAAACAATCTTAACTAATCTGCATAAGATTTAATTTCCAAATAATAATGTTCATAGTTTGACACCTAGATTTGCCGAGTTTTTGGTGACAGAATTAATTGTTACTTCTGTTCCAGACTGTGCATCTTGGGTTTTTGTATATCAATGTGGCTGACCCTATATATGTACATTTGAAGGTGTGCTGAATGAAATTTTGTTCAACATTTTGGTGGGAAGACTTAAAAAAGGTGGCGGGAATTGCGTGGATGTGGATCGCACAGGACCGGGATGGCTGGTGCACTTTGGGGGAGGCTTACGTTCACCAGTAGACACCAATAGGCTGATGGATTGATTGATTGATTTCATTGAAAGAATGATTCATACGGAAGGTTTGTTTGTCTTATATAGGAGGGAAGAAACACTCCATCTACACTAATATTATAAAGAGAAAAGATATGTATTTTTGTATATGTAATAATTCACTCAAAAACTAATTGACCGATTTTAATGTAAATATCTCAAAAACCTTCTTTTTCCGAACTGTAGGGAAAAACGCCGTACCATTTGAAGGCAGGCTTCAATGGCATTTCGTCTAAGGAAGGACAAGACAACAGCGATATCACCTCGTTCCGTTTTACGTACGCACGATCGTCTCGCGTAATGTGCCGGATAATCACGATAAACAAGCGACGTATGACGCTGAGTGGAGTGTTTTTCGGCAGGTTTTGTTTGGGCAGAAACCAAAGAATTTGTCGTGAATATTTGAATGACATAAAGGTAAATTAAAAAAAATGCACCAATGGGGACTACGGCTTGTGAATTGGCCACTTGAAGCGCTAGGTATCGTCTGCGGTCCAATGACATTTTACCTTTGAATGGATTTGGCGGATTTAATTTTTTTTTTAATTTAAGATAGGCTTGCATTTGACCTCGATCACACCTGATGGAAAGTGTAGATGAGGCCTAAGATGGAGCACGCTTGCCTAGTAGATACGTATCGGCAGAGAGTTCCAGTCCTTAGCAGTTCGCATTATGAAAGAAGAAGCAAAACGCTTCGTGCGAGAAGTAGGAATATTAACAATGAAAGGGTGAAAGCCCTCACCGCGTCTAGTTGTCCGAAAGCGAAAGGGAGCTGGAGGAATAAGGTCATGTAAGACCGACGCACGTCCCACACTCGCCAAAATGCAGCCGATAGAACGCTGATAGAGACGCCACACGTCTACGATGGACAAGGCTTTGCAAAGCATTCTCGGTCAGTGAGTCATCACCAATGAGTCTTTTAGCACGGCGTTCCAACGAGTCAAGTGCATCTAACTGATAGCGGGCTGAGCCATTTCAGAGGTGACAACAATACTCCATACACGAGTGAATCTGGGCCCGATTAAGATTCACCTTCATTCACCTTATTTAGGATACCCAGCTTTTTGGCAGCAGTCTTTGTGGCAAAAGTAACCATTTTTTATTTCACCTGTATTGATGGCGCTTTGCTAGCTACTTTGCCCCCGTTATACTCATAGTTGAAAATATTTCCGCTACCCGGAGAAAAATACCAATTACCTTCTATCGATTTAGCCTCAACACTAGCGAAGTTTTACAAAGTTTATTTTTTTAGGCCTATCTATATCTATACTTCTATACTTTAATATAAAGCTGAAGAGTTTGTTTATATGTTTGTTTGTTTGTATGTTTAAACGTGCTAATCTCAAGAACTACTGGTCCGATTTGAAACATTATTTTTGTGTTTTAAGGTCCATTTGACGAGGAAGGCTTTAGACTATTGGAAATCAAAATCCACGTGGACGGAGTCGCGGGCGGCCGCTAGTTAAAATATCAGTTCAATTTTATAATCAGTTTATTGTACAAATTCCATTAGCTAGGAACATAGGGTCCCTTATATTTGAAATAATTGAATATTATTTCAAATAAAAGGCACGTGTCCTATTTGGAATCGTCTGATAAATTAATGCGAGTGCAAAAGATTTGGTTTCATCCTTACGAATGTTGCTGAGAAATGGAATAAAAACACCAGTATGTATATTATTATTTTTATTGAATTATGACAACACTAGCTTAAATCGCACGCTGAATTATTATATATTTATTATATATTTATAATACACAGATTAAATATATATATTATATATTTAATCTGTGTATTTATGTTCTTTATTTTACACAACACTATCCAGACGACGATGTCTATAAAATGAAAAATACTTTTGTCCGTTTATCTTAAATAAGTCACATCGCTTACTTAGTTGCGCAGTTTATATAAACAGACAAGATAATTTTATTTTTCACAGTAGTTACCAAATGCTTACTTACTTAAATATTTTCATAAATTCATTAAAAAGTGTACCAAACAAAAAAAGTCTTAACACGAACATACATAAATTACTTAAATAATTATTTTTGATTAATATATGAATTTGAGTTTACAAAGAAACAAAGTTACATGCTTAAGAATTGCCATACGGATATTGAATAAAAAATTACAATAACAATTGGAAAATAGTCAAAGCAATGGTTAAATAAGTAGACAAAATGTTGAGTGTGAACTGATTATCTATGTAAATCATGTTCCATAATAAATAATGTTTCGGCGGGAATTCTTCCAAATAATTAATGATGTCTGATATAAATAGGCGAAAGCTTTTATCTGAAAAAAAAACAGAGAAAAATTACTTATTAATATATATGTAATGAAATTCCCACCATAGCCGATGTTTTCAATGATTTATCCAAATGTCCCCCCCCCCCTTCCACTCTTTTCATATACCAGAGTCCAGAAGTGAAAATAATATAGTGTTGAAGTGTCGTGGGCATAAATACTATTATATTTTCTCTATCAGGATTACGTATACTTAAAAAGTTAAATTTGATGAAACAAATTCCAACGAAAAATTTCAACATATAGGTATACGTATATGTCGCAAAAAGGGTGTTTAAAAATGTAGTTGATTTCCAGCATTTCAGATGTGTTTGTTTTAAATAGAAAATACAAATAAATAGTAAAGTTACCTTGTATGATAAGCAGTTGATTGATTAGCATAGATTTAATTCTATCATATTCATCCATAGCAAATTGTGCGTACAATCCTGGGGCAGCGATGAACACAAATATCACCACCATCTCCGTCAACCACACTTCAAGGAAAACTTGACTGTTATTCTGTAAAAGTAGAAGAACATCGATCCAAAATGGAAATATGTTTATTAACATTTATTATGAATTATATTGATGTTCATATTAGGTGTTGTAAAACTTCAAATAAAACTTTAATGTTATTCTTTAAAAATTAAAAGAACATCGGATCCAAAATGAAACAGTATTAATTAACAGTTATCTTATTACTTTATATCTATAATATATAAAGCTTAATATTATAAAGCTGAAGAGTTGGTTTATTTGTTTAATGATCGCGCTGATCTCACGAACTACTGGTTCGAATTGGAATTTTTTTTTTTTGTGTTGGATAAATAATAATTCATTTGCCAAGGAAGGCTTTAAGCTGTAGTACACTATGTGTGCGTATAAATTCACGCAATCGTAATCACTACTTGATAATAAAACCAAATATCTATTTTTATTTTGTTTTTCAACAAAGAAATTTTTACTGACCTGGACGCTTCTTAAGATTAAAAGCATTGTCACGAATACGTATGTGAAAAAATTGAATAAGTAGGCCTGCACAAGCTGAAATATATATTTCATATAATCAATAAATTGTATATCTTTTTTACGGTTCATAATTAAAACTGAGAAAGAATTAATTAGTATTCCTTAACCTTTATTAATATTAACCTGAAATCGAAAGTGCCCGACTGCTTCCTCCATGTTGTTAAAAATATTTTTGTACACATGTAAGGCCTTTTTGAAGTTTGCCATTTTAATATCAATGTTTTCACACATTAAATTGCAATATAATAACTTTCTTAACTCTCGTAGTTGTTTCCAGAATAAATCAAATACATAAACAGCAGTTATGAAAGTACAATAACTTGATCCGACCATGAGGCCATTTCCAAAGATTGTGAAAAAGGTTGGTTTCACGAAGTTGTTTTTGAAGAAAATCAAATAAGATAAAAGAGATCTTGCTGCCACCAATATAAAAATGAGAATCATACTTGGACAAATCCCTTTTTCTAATCCCGGGGTTCCCATTTTCAAAGAGATAACTCTTACACCACTTACGTACTTTGATATGTACGCCTGTTTAGTAATTAAACAGGTTAATACTCGTACAAAAAGAGTACCATCTGAAAATAGTAAAAAAAAGAACACCGAAAAATCAATAAAATATAAATTGCTCAAATACAATTCATTGTATGCATGGCAGCCGACCAACACAAGATAACATAAACAATAAAGTCTACTGAATATAGTCATAATTTTATTCTTGAATTCGTAGTGAAATCCAAATAGGAATGTTGTATTCAGATATACATCACCACGACACAAATAGCAAAGCGATGTTACGAAGATAGATTTCAGAGCCAAAAACATTATTTCAAGTTTTGCTACAATGCGGTATAACTTAGAAGTTACAAAAGACATATTAAAAAACATTTTGCATAAAACAAATAACAGAGCATTTAATTTTAAACGTTTTATACTAAAAATTGGTCCGCAACGAAAGAAAAATATTTCATACAGACACATAGAGTTCTATTTATTTCTAGATGGCAAAACAAAAAAAAAAGCATTATGCCTGATGGAAGTAATTCCAATGAATTATTAATGTTTTAATTTTATTGACGATACCACAATACAAACTTCGAGCATAGTTTTTGATAAGCCAATTAATTGGTGTGTTAGTCCAATGAAATACAGGGTGCAATTTAGAAATGGGTTTTGAAGGGCAGGTACATTAACCGTTACAGTTACAAGAAACCGTTGTTAGGCAACCATCTTTTTTTAGATATTTAGACCTTAGCATACACAGATTTTGGATAAAAGTTACAATCAGCACAAAAGCTGAAATAGGCAAAATCTTTTTTTCATACCAATCGATCCTATTTCATATTATGATCAAATGAGTCTACAGACCATTTGAGTCTATGGCAGCATCTGCCTCTAAAAAGCTCGGGATCCTTTCCAGAGTCAGGCGCTACTTCACTGCGGAACAGCTTCTAAACCTGTACAAAGCTCAAGTTCGGTCTTGCATGGAGTATTGCTGCCATCTTTGCGATGGTTCGTCGCGATACCAGCTGGCTGCTTTGGACTCTATTGAGCGGCGTGCGATGAGGCTTATCGGTGATGATACTTTGATCGAGAGCTTGCAGAGCCTCGATCATCGTAGAAAGATTGCTTGCCTCTCCGTATTTTACAGACTCCACTTTGGTGAGTGTGCTGCTCAGCTGCACGATTTGGTTCCGCCAGCTCCGTTCCATCATCGAACTACTAGACTCGGTCGGGGACTCCATCCGTATACAGTGGAGATTCCGCGCGTATGAATTAAGCGATTTGCTTCATCTTTCTTGATACGGACTGCGCGGGAGTGGAATACTCTGCCGAGATCTATCTTTCCTACACAATACAATTTGGGGCTCTTCAAGGCCAGAATAAACGGGCTTTTCCTGAGCAAGCACGCTCCATCGTAGACCACATAGTTGTTTAACATCAGGCAACTTTGTGGTCAAGTGCTAGCTTAGTCCTAAATAAAAAAAAAATAAAAAAAAGGTTTAAGGTACAATAAATGTCAGAAATCGCAACAAACTTTTCCCACACATAATTTGTACTGATAGCTCCAAAATTGTTTTTTTCATATCACTTCTAAGAAGAAAAACTTCCTTTCCCAAACCATGGGCACTCAAAAACTCCGTGAATATTTAAGGCAAGCTTCAATAGCATTTCTAAGGTACATCTAAGGCAGGACGAGACAACAGCGATAGCACCTCGTTCCGTTTTACGTACGCACGATCGTCTCGCGTAATGTGCCGCATAATCATGATAAACAAGCGACGTATGACGTTGAGTGGAGTGTTTTTTGGCGAGGTAATTTGTTTTGGCAGGAAGCAAATAATTTGTCGTCAATCTAAAATAAAATTTAAAAGCTGTAGAGTTTGTTTGTTTGTTAGAACGTGCTTATCTCATAAACTACTATTTCTAATTGAAAGTTATGAATTTTTGCGTTGGATACTCCACTTGTCAAGAAGGGCTTTAAGCTATAGTATTAACACTACGTGTGCGGAAATCGATCCTATTAAAATAACTGCATGCTTAGTTGAGTAGATTATTTGGACTATTACCTACTTACCTTTTATTTCATTACAGAATTTTTTCAAGGGTATATTATTATAATGTATAAAATAAATTAACTTCCCATTTTATGACCCTATACATATATGCATATTTTTAATACCTACGAAACTGAGCTGACAAATGCGCAAAATAAATTTATAATATTTGAATAGTTTATATTTCACACATCGTAGCAATCAATATTGACGACTTCAAGTTATTAATCTTTTAACAAGATTCACCATACCATCTTCATAGGCGTTCTAAATCTAATAACATCACACTAATTAAATAATCAGGGATAAGAGAGCTTCAACTACTTAGAACAGAGATGTCAAAACCTAATTAGAAGCCAAATCTGATGAAGCAACAACGCAAGTTAACTATGCCCAAACAATGTTAAGGGCTCCACACACCCTAAACAAATTTTGTGAAGACGTGTTAGACGACGTTCATATTTTAGGTAGATCACAAGAAACATTGCTCGTCGGGGCTTACGAATTAAGCGTGGCCACTAAATAAGCATTTTATTAGACTACACCATACTTATATAACAAATGTGAAAGTTTGTTTGTTTGGATGGTTGTCCGTCAATCACGCTGAAGCTACTGTACGGATTTCTGTATAATCTATTAGTTTATAGAATAGGCTTTTTATGCCGATTAAATGCTCCCACAGGTATCTTGATAACGCGGGCATAAAGTACATAGTTTTCAGAGAGGTAGAGCTTTGTGGAAATTCCACTTGAATGAGCCGCTCGCCTGGGGAAGTACCTCCACCTTACAGAAGACCGCAGTGAAGTAGCACTTCGTAACTGTTGTGCTATGTTTCTGCTGGTGAGTAAGGTTGCAAGAGCTCAGTTGGGGACGCTATGGGGTTAAGGCCGGCAACACATCTACGATACCTCTGGTGTCGCGGATGTCCATGGGCGGTGGTGATTGCTTACCATCAGGCGACCCGCCAGCTCGTTTGCCGCCACTGACATAAAAAAAAAAGTTGAGTTCCGGGCATAGCCTATAGTCTCAATTACGTAAGATACTTACAGTTCACCCATGAGTGGTATATTAATAGCTTTTACCCGCAGCTTTGCCCTCGTTATCAAGACTCCTATTTTATTTCATTGGAACATTAAATCGGGTTTAAAAATCCTATCTTATCCTATCACCTAAGTTAGCCCATAACCTGCCTTCATCAAAACCCGTAAAATAAAAACAAAATAATTTAATGAGGGTACAGTATGATTTTTTTATCATATTTTATTGGCGTGTATTCGCCTTGGTAGATGCTGGATCCACAGAAATCTTATCCGCCGTTCTAGTGGCCGTAACCGAAATCGCAGCAGTGAAATAGAGACGGGTAGGGTAAACCTTTGACAAGTAATATCCAAGACAACATAATCGCATTACTCCCTTGGCTGTCTTGTAGAATGTCACTGAAGGCGGCCGTTCGGAGTCCGACAAAGACTTGTTCACAGATACGACGCTGGTTGTATCCTACTACTATTATAAAGGCGAAAGTTTGAATGTATGGATGTTTGTTACTCTTTCACGTAAAAAATACTGAATGGATTTGAATAAAACTTTACCACAATATAGCTTACACATCAGCATAACACATAGGATATTGAAAATCGAAATCCACGCGGACGGAGTCGCGGGCGGCCGCTAGTTTGTAATAGGTTGTTTGTTACTTTATTGCTTTCGCAAGGCTATTTGGACTATGGCCCCCAAATGCACACACAAAATTCCCAATGCACATAAAATATTGTATTCGTATAATAATTGCGACGGTCAATCAAAAACTTGGAACTAGACGATTCCAATTAATAATGATAATCCTATAGTTATTTTGCTCAAAGATATGTATAGAACTTGGATAAGTTGAAATCGATTATTTAATTAAATAAAAATTACTATTCATACTGCGATATCAAAATTAAATATAAAACTTTGTTGCTGATCGCAATACAGCATAAGTATAAATCAGAAAAGTATGTATTATTATTTAAAATAAATTATATCAAAATAAACTTTATCCACAAATACACGAACGTATATTTTGATGTTTATCGAAGAACGGGCCTCACTAAAAATCAAAAGTAATATTTTGACGAGTTCCATGTTTCGGCCAGTGTAGTAAAAGTGTAACTCGTGTATAAAGTGTACGTGGTTTCGGGCCCAATAAATGTTTCAAGACTTATGCGAACCGACCCGTGTTTGTGTGCATCTCTGTTCAGCCGTGAGCCTGCGGACGGTTATAAGTGTTATGCTCACTTGATTATGAATATATCTGTTATGAATTAAGAAGAAAATATTTAACTCATAGCGTCCTCCCGTTTTTCATTTCGCGTGGATTTCGGTTTCCACACTGAAGCAGGCAGCGGTGATAACTTACTTAAGGTCACTTACTATCTTGTTCTTTTGCCTCCCGCTTACATATGCCACAAACTAATTTATTAAAGACCAAGTAACAAAGAAATTACATTGATAAGAATTAAAAGTAAAAAAAAAAAAACGCCCAAGTCCATGGAAAAAAGGTTACATTAAATAAATTATAAATCGAGTTCATTTCACCCTATCGCTGTTAACTTTGAAACGCTTAAATGATTGAAACGGTCGAATTAAATATTTATAAAAGGAATTGGAGAATAGAAACTAATGTCGACAAGACCCTTTGAGGAACACCATCAAACAAAAGTTAAGTTGACTATCAAAGAATTTTCTAGCAAACTATTTTGTATAAGACGAGTGTATACATATGTTAGTAGGCGGGATCGACATAGTAAAAAGAAACTTTTCAACGCAAAAGAGAAACATGCCACTGGAGCAAGAATTAGAAGAAAAATATGCTTAAAAATTGTGGCTTCAAAAGACAGCAGGGATCTTCCTCAAATCAGGTAGGTCGTAAAATGCAAAATTTATAATGAGCAAAGCAAATTCATAGTTAACCTCTATTCTTATTTGCTTTTCTACGTTGCTTCTTTTGTAGTTTTAGGCTACCTTACTCAGTTCGGACTGAGTTTACAGCTATACTGCAGATATCGTTTGTAATGAACTTTATTTCTATGTTTGGTGGAGTGACGTAAAAAAAAAGTTGAAATTTCCAATATAAAAACGTTGAAGCGATATAAAAGTTCTAGCCTGTCTCCCAGTTTGGACTAAGTTTTATAGCTATACTGCCTTAGCAAACATCGTTTGTATTGACCACAAGAAAATATGTATATTAAAATGTTTGGTAAATGCACGCGAAAAAAATACGCTTATTTTAGGTTATGCCCTTTAAAACATGGGTTTATTTCTTAACATAAGCATCCACTAGGAAAGGATATTAGGGTAGCAATAATGGTGTGGTACCCCGGCCAATCTCATCATTTACGCAGCATAATATATAATAATGTATTGTTCAAGACATGTTATGGATTACTATTTCAACGCGAGAATAATTGACGTCTAAAAGACCAGTAAAAACTATTGTTTGCTGACGGATTTTGTAAATATTAATATATATACATATTATATTTTTGGCATAGCAGAAGACAAAGTAATATATAAAATCTCAGTCAGGGCTCTATTATTTTTTTCGCGAATTATAGGCATCTTAGTCAACATAGCACAAAAAGTGTTCTGCTAATAAGTATTTCATACAAAGGTTTCATTTGTTGACTTTAATTATGTTGCACACGTCTAGTAGTTAATTTGAGCTAGGAACAATTAATGCTGCAATATTGCTTGAACCTTTACAAGAAAATTTCAAAGCTAACACGAATGAACCGTTTAGTGTTAAGCATTAGACGATAAAAGACACTAAAAGCCTTTGACACTCGACGTACGAGTAATTGAATGCACGTCCGAAGTAAGTCACACATTACTCACGGGATATTATTTTGTCATGCATGCAACTTTCTTCATGGAAATGCATTTGTTTTGATAAACACACATCAAAATTATTGCATAAGAAACGGCCGCCCGCTCCTGCGTTCGCGTGGTTTTTTGTTTTTCATAACTTATTGAAATTTGTTAACCTTGGGGGTTAAAATTATAAAAAAAATGGGATGCTAACGACATAGTATCTTGTGCATGTAAAGTCTCACCCCAATCGTTTTAAAATCGACAAAGTTTCATTATAACTTTCAACCCCTATTTTATCCCAATGGGAGTAGAATTGATTGATTAACATCTACCTGTATGCCAAAATTCAGCTCCATTCATCCGTTGCTTTGGGCTGTGCGTTAATGGACGCTATATCAGTCAGTCAGTCAACCAGTCACCCTGTCAGTTACCTTTAATAATTATTCAAGTTAGGTGTTCTTAACGAAGATGAAATATGAAACTATTACCCTTGTGCCAACGAATTTATATCCTAAACTACAGACACAACGACTTCTTTCATTTCTCTATTAAAACAAATAAAATAGACAGAAGTTAATAACTCCCTATTGTATCAAGGATTGATTTATTGATAGAAAATAAAATTTCAAAAATCATACATATAATTTACATCGACCAAAACAAAGAAATGATACCAAAAGCTAATCTTAAACTTGAGCTAAAAAAAAAACAGGTTTTGAATAGTTTTGAAATGGCTAAGGCATCTTATCACAGCCAAAAAAAACAAAAAGTTAAAAGTAATAGAGGTATTAAGAAATAATACATCATTTAATAACAATTTTCAGCTCATTATAACTTTAGGTGAAAAAATGGATGCCTGCCGATGAAAATAACCCAGCATTTTCCCCAGACAGTGTAAATACCATTTTATGTAGGGTCGGGGAAAAAAATCTATAAAAAAGTTTTTCCATAAAAAAGTTTGGCAGCGATTCAGCAACTCATCGCTCTGCGGGAAGGGTTCGTAATAACGCCGCTCATATTACTTTCATTTGTTCGTTTCCATTTAATTTATCGACAAAACTGGCATCAAATTATTGTTTGGAAAACGAAACATGATATTATTCTGTATAATAATTGAACGTTAAAAGTTCAAACTATAACTAAGATTTTCGTGAAATAATTCTTTTGCCTACAACCAGGGGCCACATATGTACGATTAAAATCCATTCCCCTTCAAAAAAAAAAGCCATCTGTGACGTAGATAAGCCCGTATAGCTTTACTCAAAGCCGCATCACACAGGTTCGCATTGGCGACGTAAAATTAGAAATCACATTTTAAAAAACATGTTCTCCATAAAACATGTCCATGTGTCACGGCCGCTTCAAAGGGTAAAGGCGGCTAGCGCAAGCGGAACGTTTTGTCACTGCTAAAACGAAAGGGAGCTCTTTCACCCTGTGTTTTAAATCGTATTCCGACTCGCAAAAGATACTTTTGTTGTTTTAATTTCAACTGTAATATGTTTCAACTGTATTTCCAGTCCTGTGAAACGCACGCATTAGTTGACGCGATGAAGTTTCGGATGGAAATTCGAAAAGGTTTTTATTGCCAGCTGGACTTTTGAAGTTTTTGGATTTATATTTTTAAAGGAGAATTCTCAGACATGAGTAAACAAGGGTTGTCCTTGTCTTTTTTTGCAATATCTAATTAACATTTTATTTTTTACTAGCGGCCGCCCGCGACTCCGTCCGCGTGAATTTCGATTTACAATAGCCTAAAGCCTTCCTCGTCAAATGGACTATCCAACACATAAAGAATTTTTCAAATCGGTCCAGTAGTTCCTGAGATTAGCGCGTTCAAACAAACAAACAAACAAACATACAAACAAACTCTTCAGCTTTATATATTAGTATAGATTTTTAGGGCATCATCGAAATTAAAGCATAAGTTATTTTTTTTTTTGGTCATAAGAAAAAATACAATGCTATGTAGTACAAAATAAGCAGTTACTCTAAGTACGCATTAAATCATAGCCCTATTAATATAGAAAGAAGACAATTATAGTTCAAATAATAATTTCAGAAACTCATTATGTTGTATTCAAAACCCTCACGTTCACATTATATAAATTTTACTTCCAACGCTACAGGCGAAATAAAACCTAAATCAACTTTTAAAAGATTCTAGTGCAAAGCATTTTGCTTGCTTTCCGTGAAATGGAAATTTCTCCCCGGAACTTTGCCCGGTATTTCTGATGAAACAAAGCAGATGATTCCCGTATAGCATACAATGGCTCATTTAATTTTTGCAAAGAAAAGTAATAGTACGGCTACTTTTGATTGAAATCTAAATTGTTGACATAAATGATAATTATGTCATGTTAGTTATAATTGCTCAAGAATAGCTTTTTTAGGGTTCCGTAGCCAAAATGGCAAAAAAACGGAACCCTTATAGATTCGTCATGTCTGTCTGTCTGTCTGTCTGTCTGCCCGCCAGTCTGTCACAGCCACTTTTTTCCGAAACTATAAGTACTCTACTGTCGAAACTTGGTGAGTGGATGTATTCTGTGAACCGCAACAAGGTTTTTACACGAAAATAGAAAAAATATAAAAATAGTGGGGGGTCCCCATAGTCAGAATTGAAACTGAAAATATTTTTTTTCATTGAACATATACGTGTGGGGTATCTATGGATAGGTCTTTAAAAATTATATTAAGGTTTCTAATATCACTTTTTTCTAAAGTGAATACTTTGCGTGACAGACCCTTCCAAAGTGGAAAAAAGTGTGTCCCCCCCCCTCTAACTTCTAAAATAAGAGGATGATAAAACTGAAATTAACATATAATGTACATTACCATAAAAACTACCAACGAAAATTGGTTCGAACGAAATCCATTCAGTAGTTTTTTTAATACGTCAAAAATAGAATTTGTACGGAACCCTCAGTGCGGGAGTCCGACTCGCACTTGGCCAATTTTTTGAAGTTAGGATTTATTAAATTAACTTGTGAATCTTTTTATTGTATCTGAATGTGTTTCAGACTTGGTTTCTATCTCTTAAATCTTTCTTGAAACCTAAACACATTATTGTACTATCATGCCAAAGACATTATTTTATTAAAAAAAAACATTGAAATTGATGGGAAAATGCGAAAACGTATCAATTTTCCTATTATGTTTTGTCACTAGAATTCTGCAAAGGAAAGTACTTGCATCGCCCGAATTCGACCATTTTCGTCACCAGACGAAATTGACAGAATGACGTTAGTTCTCTCGAGGTCTCCGTGATATACGGATTTATCGAGTGAATTAATCGCAAACACACTCGTGGACGGAATTAGAAAACCGCACTGGAGCAATTTAATGTCTAATATTAGGTTTTAAAAGTGCCTCCGTGGTGTAGTAGTTAGAGCGCTGTGCTCAAACACTACGAAATCGGAGGTCGTGGGTTCGAATCCTGCGGGGAACACCTTCACTTTGTGTTGGTTTTCCCAGTTTGGTTAGGATATTGCAGGCTTGAATCACCTGATTGTCCGATAAGAATGATGATTCCGTGCTTCGGAAGGCACGTTAAGCCGTTGGTCCCGACTATGATCCAACTGGTCTGGTTTCCCTTGTGGTTACGGAGGTCAGACGACAGTCGCTCCATTGTTATAACCAGGCATGTCAACTCAGGATCATAGTCGCAGCGTACCCTGGGCTCCAAGGCAATGGCCGAGGATGCAACCGGGAGAGGCGCTAGGATGATGATGAATAGGTTTTAAAAGTAAATTGTTTGAAAATCATTGATTTTTAATAAGCAAGTAAGGAATAGTTTCAGTATTGACTGACTATATTGTGTTTAATTTTGTGCTCAACTAATAAGGAACTGCGTATGCCGGTAGCCGACATACGCAGTTACTTATTCGGAGAACCCGGATTCAATTCCAAGGCCAGCTGGAAATATTGTGTTTAATATTTCCTGTTCAGATAACACAAATACAGTCTGAGTTTATTGGTCGGCTTTGTAATTACACCCCTGTGCCTCGGAAAGCATGTTAAGCCGTTAAACAAGAAAAAAACACATACAATACATATATACCATCGTAGAAAGATTGCTTGCCTCTCCGTATTTTACAGACTCCACTTTGGTGAGTGTGCTGCTCAGCTGCACGATTTGGTTCCGCCAGCTCCGTTCCATCATCGAACTACCAGACTCGGTCGGGGACTCCATCCGTATACAGTGGAGATTCCGCGCGTATGAACTAAGCGATTTGCCTCATCTTTCTTGATACGGACTGCGCGGGAGTGGAATACTCTGCCGAAATCTGTCTTTTCTGCACAATACAACTTGGGGCTCTTCAAGGCCAGAATATACATACGGGCTTTTCCTGAGCAAGCACGCTCCATCGTAGACCGCATAGCTTAGATTAAACATAATAAAATATCAACGCTACCACACAGAAACCCATAAACCATCGCCACAGACAACGCTAGAAACAGACGTTCGTAAAACAATTTACCAGCCCGTGGCGTAGTCGTATTTCACGTTTGGCCAATTTCGTCACACTGACGCTCTCCCGAGGTCTCGAAACACGGATTTGCCGACTGAATTAATCATAAACATTTGCGGGATCCTTGGAAGGAGTTGGAATGCTAAGGAAATTGTTATGATACAAGTTATTTCTGTTGGATCAATCGAGTGTTTAATAGTTGCCAAGGTTCCTTGGTTGGAATTTTTAATTATTAAACTGTCAAGAATTTGTCATTCATTCAGTTATTTATTATTGTAATTATAATTATTTTACTTATTTATGGATGTATAAAAATTTTCTGATAAAGAAGCTTACTCATTTCAGGATGACAGCAAATTTCTTTAAGTATGTTCAGAAGAATCAAATATCTAATGAACATGACTGTTTTATAAACGTTAAAAATTTAATTATTTGTTTGGGTGCGATAATTCCATCACGTCGTTGTGATGCTGCTCGAACGTACAAGAAACGCGTCAATTTGTACAAAGCAAAATACTCGTATTATATTTCTAGCGAATTGACGGCAACCAGATTGATCGAATCGATGTAACTATAAAAAATCCCATAAGGAAGTTATATCCTTAATTTTTATAGACATCTTAACAAAATAAACCCTCCATGATACTCCCCGAAAAAGTGCTCCCCAGTCTTGGCATTTTCGTATTTCGTCGTCAACGTGTAATGTCCTTCCTCATTGCTTCCACTCGACATGGGACAATCAAATAAAAGTAAACAAGTACGGTCGCAGTACCATACTCATTAACAGCGTTAATCCGCGGAGCCGATCCGACCCGCCATTACTATCTTGTCGCCTAATCGACTGCAAGACTCCTCTATGTGGGAATAGGGTTGACATGTATGAGTAATAAATGCCTTGGTCTAACGCGCCAATCTCGGGAACCACTGGTTCGAATTGGAAAAATATCTCTGTGTTGGATAGTCCATTTGACGGGGAAGGTTTTAAACTATAGTAAGTAACAATATGTTTGCGAAAACTAAATCCACGCGGTCGGAGTCTTGGGTGACTGGTAATAAATAAATAAATGATTATGAATGTTGTAAGATTGGATTTAAGACTGTTTGAAAAATCCGTCAAAATAATGGAGTTGAGAATGCTCTTACTTCATTTATAGCATGTTAAGCCTCTAAGACTATTCGCTTCTGTCATATTGCTCTGTCTCTCTCGTCAAGTATAGACATTCACTAGAAATTGTAAACTCGCGTACGTCTGATTAAAAATAATTACGCTAACTCACAATAAGCAGGCTGCTATGTAAAAAGAATTTGACGAAGAAAACGTTATTATCACGTATACAGAAAAGAGTAAAAACACCATAAGCCGGAAATACGCTGTTGATTTGCTTTGAACGCTGTTTCGATCCCATAAAGTTCATCCCAGGTATGCAGTCTCAGGGTGTTTTATAGGTGTTTCCATGACCCACATAAACTGAACAGCTTTTTCTGAATATCAAAGTATGCGAATGGGTTAATGCACCCCCCAGGAAAACAGTAAGATATAGGGAAAACAAAAAAATATCATCCGTACATTCACTTCACTTTGTGTCTCCTGAAACCTGACAGGCTGAAAAAGATCTTGACAAATTAATACCGACATTAAAAGAGAGAAACCACATTTTATTGCCTGTACTGGATGAAATCGAATGATCTCGAAATTCAGTCTCATCCTCCTTAATACGAACATCTGGTAATCTTAAGTGCAAACGATATTACCCCAGATACTAAATACGATCCAATGATCTGACCGTCCTTTCTATTAATCTTTCTTACAGCCATTAAAGAGATTACCTTGCCTGAGAATGTTGAGGGGCCATTCTTTTAGGAATCGTGGGTCTAATTAAATTGGTTCGCTTTATGGGCCATACGCAGGGTGTAGTTGAATTAGACTGAGTTATCTTATTTTGGATACAACGATTCTTTAGCGTTTTTTGTTTGTTTTGTTTTTAATGTACAATATTTGGAACAAACAATTTAAATGATTAAAAAGGTGAAGTAAATTTTTCTTATTAAAAAACCCGAGCTTTTACGTAGAAATCACTTTTAATAGCTTGTTTTTAATCATGAGAAAAACAATTAGACGAATTAACTTTTACTGGGAATTAAGTATTAGCCAAACTCTCGTCAGTCAGGAACTGAAAGCAACATTTCCGATTAAAACTAACAATTATCCTATCGTCAAAGTATACGTACATATTTTGCCAGAAATCTCTTCGAAGCCAACACAGTCGATAATTCATTTACATTCCCCAAACTGGCTTAGCGATTCAAAAATCAATGGCTGATCCGGCTCGTCTAGGCTGTATGCATCGCAAAAGGATCAAACGTAATGCGATCCGGATTTCGTGAGTGCCCTTTGACTCTTGGTCCTTCGTTTTTTAGTGAGCCAGATGAATTAATGTACGTACACTAACATTTTCTCCAAAATATTTTCTACGGGGCTCTATTTTTATAATCATGTCATGATATAATTATTATACATCGAACTTACACTGCCCCTATGAAACAATGAACAAGTTTGTCGGACTAAAAATTTCGATAAGAACGTCCGTCTGACGATGGATAAGGATCAGAAAAAAAATAGATTGATGGCAAAATTCCATAAATAGTATAGGCCTGAATAACTGAATACTAGAAGTTTCATAGAGAAGCTAATTTTCCGAGCTTGCGGAGCTTTTTTCCGCGCCTTTGAGGTTTTAAAGTACTCATAAAAGTAATGTATAATGTAATGTAAAGCGGTTGACCGTTGTTCAATTGTTTACTTTCCTTTTGTGGAGACAACTGTTCTGTCCGTGTAACAATGAGTGTAATCACTCATGCGCTCGTATTGTCAATCGTTAACAAAGTATCGGGCTTAAATTTAATCGGCTCATTAAATGAATTATTTCACATTACATAATTGTGGAAACGCCTACGCCCGTATCATGAATTAACTGACCCCGTATTTAAACTTAACCCACCTCTGCCGAATCATATTTGTGTGAAAACATCGCTCAAAGAGCTCGCTGTTAATATTTTTCACAAAACGAGGGTACAGTGTCATTGCACAATAGTAAGCTAAAATAACATGCGATTTGTGATTTTACAAATCAATTTAAAAATGTCTAACACGGGGAACCAGTCAATTCCTAATAATATTTTTATTATTGCATGACTTCGTCCATTCGGGCATTCCATCCAAAAGTTCGGGCATTCCATGTTCTAATCAATGTAACGACGTGACGGATATAATATTTTTTTGTTTTTCTTGAGGATCCTGGCGTGATAAGGCAAAAATGCCATTAATAGTTATCAAATATTTAACTTACTATTTCAACATTGTATAGATAAAAGTATCTTGGAAAACATATCTACTTCACTGAGTTTTCCTCTATCTTGTGGCAGAATTGCAACACGCGCATAAAACCGAGGTCGTATGTTGAATATTATTATGTTGTCCGTCCGTTACAAGTTCCAGTGTATGTTTGTTGAATACGAATGAAGGATTTTTGACCCGTCCAGGGGGTTAACGGTCGCTTTAACCAATCAGTGTTTTTATGATAAACCTTTTTTATGAAGTCTAGTTGAATAATTCAATCCGGGCGGGGTTTGAATTGATTCTGTTGAAATAGGAAAACGATAGTAGGCTTTTCCTTTCTCAGAGTTGATTGCCCATATTCAAAGAGTACTAATACCTATTTTTATGTGACATACTTATTTGTTGATTGGAATTAATTCCGGCAATAGCTTCAACTCTTTAAAAAGAGCTATAGTAAATATCTTCAGAAGTAAAATGCTGTACCTACTGTCTATAATTTGCAATTTTATTTTATGATAAAAATCACAAGACCGTTACAGCAAAAATGCTTACAAAAAACATCAAACATGGTATCGCTGTAATAACCGTCATCATTTTCAAATCTTTAACAAAATAGTGACTAATATCTCAAACCAAATACCGTTTCAACCGCGTAAGTGTTCAAGATATAATCAATTTCTTTTTACGCAGATGTTTCCTCTGGCAGTTATTGGATCCTTGGTATAATATGCGGGGTTTTATTTTCACATATTGCCGCACTAACGCAAGTATGGCGTCACTTGTAATCGCTTAGGCGGGGGTGCGTTAGACCGAAAGTTGAGGCTGTCTGGTTTTTTCAATACCTACTAAAATGAGGGTTATTCTGCGCAAAGTCATGTTTGATTGAGACGAATTTTGATTTGGTTTTCTTCTCATCTAACTAGATGTTTGTGTATAAAGTTTAGCTTAAAGATGTCTTTTGCAGCTCTTTTACAGCATGTCGTCACAACGCTTGGAGAAAATTAAAATTTAATTATGTGTATTCTGATCAGTGTGGTAGCTAATCAAAAGGACTTTGATAAAGTCACTATTTCATTATGCAAATGAATATGTAAGTAGCAGGTCTTATAAGACAAAAATGGAACAGTTGAATCTTTAAATAAGATATCTTCTGGTCTTCTTTTCTAGGAAATCTTTGCACTTTTTCCACCAACACAGCCTGAACATTTTCACCCCAGCAGCGATCCGTTTCGCGCGAACCAAGCAGCACGAAATTCATTTCCCCATGCACGGTTTGTAAAAACATTTTCATATTATTTTTTTATAATACAAAACCACACATGACTGGATATAACCGACGGCTACAATTGATAGCGGCATTAAAAACAATAAAAGAGCTAAGCGAAAACAAAAACAGCGATTGAACCCGATAACGATTGTGGGTAAAAGTGAATATCTTGATCCCGGTATGGGCGTTATCGATAAAACGGAATAATTTTGCATGAAACGCTTTGTGGATCCGCATTTGAGTATTTTACAAACACAATGGGACAGCGGACTTTTAGCATCTGATTTGTCCAAGAAAAGCGAGTTTCTTGCCTTTAAATGTAGGTTACCACATTTCGATGTTGAATATCTTTGTGCTATTTATTTTGCAAAACAAACTCTCTGAGAGAGGGTTTTCAAGTGTTTTAATTATACATTTTCGGTAAACTAAAGTTTGTACATATTTTGGAATTATGTTATTTTTTATACCTCTCATTTATCGCAACTATCCGAACGATATTAATAAAACTGTTTTCCGCTATGGCTGCATTCTTACGTTTAGGCGGATACACAGGATTTTTAAAGTGAAAAAGTATCACATTAAAATAAGTATAATATACTTGTGACAGACATTAAACTTACATGTTTTCTTTGACATCAATATTTTTACAAAACTAGCGGCCCTGTACGTGCTTCGTTACGTGTGATAAATGAAGAACCAGTCGACCTATTTTATGCAAATTTCACATAAACCATCTACTAGATAGTCCAAACAGACCCTGAAAAGGTGAGCCCGTTCATGAGTTATAAAGTCACATGGAAAAATGGCACTTATATTTATATATATAATAGTGCAGCCCTAGCATTTGTGTCCCTGTCAGCGAATCTACCCCTATTCACTTGACAAGGCTGCAGTTACATTCAAGTGCACTTATTGCTATCGCCTAACAGGGGAATCTACTAACCCTTAAGCTGAAAACCTAGTTCACAAGTAGCGACTTCTACTCAACACAATTTCTGAACGAAATACCGTGCCTCAACTCCACAGTCGAACAAATACAATGCTCAAAAATTTCGCTCATCAAAATCCATCGGTACCAGATATGAGGAAAAGTTTCGTCACAACAAGCAATGTTCGGACGTTCGTAATACCCGGTCCCACTTCGTATATTAGATGACAAAACATCGGTATGTTCGTACGTTTTCATAAATGCTGGTTCCGTAATCAAAACTTTCTGTACGCCATTGCTGAGAAGTAGAACGCAGTATATGCCGCGAAGTTTAATTTGGGTTCTGTATTTAGCGCACACTGTTCCTATTTTGAAGCCGGAGTTCCTTGTTTTAATCGAGTTTGTTCAGCTTTGGATTTCATATCAAAAAATAATTCCAAAAATATTTGCTCGGGAGTCGATCTCTAAAAGTCGTAAAAAACTCATTAGGTACTGCATTAGTAAAATCCCTTATGTAGTATGATTATTTGCAGTTACTCTAATATACTCGTAAATTTAGATGTGAGAATGAGATCAACAAACTTTACTTTTATCATTTGTATTTCAAACATTTATTCACTACAATTACCCAACCGTATTAAGACATTTTTCAAGAGACAGGCCCCTAATGGAAATTGACTACTACAAGGTTATTTCATTAGTTAGCCTTTTAAGGTCGTATAAAAGTTCTACTAATAAGTGGGCTGCTAAAATGTAAGCCAAAAATAAAATAAGTAGACTACAAACTCCTGTGGGTTACGAGAACAATTTTATAATACAATAAATATTATGGTTTTACGTTATGTTGCTTTTATAGAACCTACCTAACTAGCTAGACCAAAATAAAATTATAAAAAATTCCGCAAATATTTAATAAAAATCAAAAATAATTAAATTGTAATTTGTTAAAAAATATTTCAAAATTTAAAGTATTTTTTACTATTTCGTCCATCCGCCCATCAGATTACGTATGTATGTCATTGTTAAGATTGCGGCTTCTATTCACTAGGCCATCAAAAAGCTGAGTGAAGTATAAGGTAATTCACAAAGAATATTCCCAGCACGTACTAATACTAAAAAAATGGTCAAAGCAAGGATATCGTTCATTTTTACGACCTACTCGCATGTCAGATACAGATTCTTACCACAACAGCTGCAAGCTAAAGTATCGTGTGCTCTCCACTTACAATATTCTGGGTTGTAATACACGACTTCCTCAAGACAGAGCAAACTCAACTTTACAATAAAAGCATAGAGGTTAAAATGGATTGAGGTGTTTTCATCTGAGAGGTCAATGATATCTCTAAGCGGATAGTTATGGCAGCTGTAGACCCACCACGTTATTATTTTGCTTAGTGATGAATTACTTACAAAACTATCCCTCGAATAGTTTTCGTAGTTAATTGCAAACAGTACTATTTAGCCTCAAACTTCTCAAGGCGCAGCATATTTTTTCATGATTCGATAAAAAAAAAATTGTTGTTCTTATAGTTCTTTAATAAACAAAAGTCTTTGTTTGTTCCCGAATACACTATACAAAGTGAAATTTATCAATACCTAGTTCAAATCCAATCCTACATGCCAAGATCGTAAAAGACGTAACACCCTCTACTACTCGTACTAACAAGCAAATGGAAAAAAGCTAACAACCAATACGTTTGAAAACGTTATTGTTATAGTAAAATGTAACTGAAAGCTAACCCAACCCCTTGTTTCGGGGATAACACATGATAATCCGCTTAGTGGCTGGCGGGAATTTTACGACCTTCCCGTGAGCGGCTGACCTAGCCAGGGGTTTGGGGAATGGACATTGGGTCATTGCCGAAAAATTGGTTCATAGGTTTTACCCATGTAGTGCGTAGGGCCGGCCTAGAATAATACTACATCGTTTCTTCCCAAGTTTTGTCATATGAAGCGACCGAGAGACATTTTGGGCTGGGTAGGGATTACTGAATGTCGGCAAACCATAATAGGCATAAAATCCGCGATCCGGGAGAGGCCTATATCCAGTGGTGGACTGGGATGGGCTAATTAAATTAAAAATGCGATTCTAGCCATTTTGCCACATAGTTAGAATTCTGGTAGGTACGAGTTGAAAAAAGCCCGCACTAGGAATAGTATTATAGTATTCTATTAAGTAAAATTTTCGATATAATTTTCAACAGTTTACCGTAATTTTTGTCAAGATCTTAGTATTTAAGCAAAAGGGTATTACAGAAATAGAATAAATATAAATTCTGAAACTAGTGCCAATCCGCTTTGCGGCAGAAAAGGGGATAAACGTGACCTCGAAACCTGATAAACTGATTAAGGATTTGTATTGGGTTGACAAAACAGATTATTCTCACAAAAATGTGGGCAAATTCATTTCTACTTGAGTGTATTTTATTTTATAGTTCCTGTGTCTTTCAGTATTTATGAGGTGTCAATGTAATAAAATCTTTTTATTACATCTTGGGCAAATACAACCGTTACAAGCGTTAAGATAAATAATTAAAATGAATATTTGATTATTAATATTTATTTTAATTATGTTGATTTATATACAAATGGAAACAATTTTTAATTTCATTGTATTAATACGACATGTTAATATTATGTATTCGTTGACTGTTTTGAATAAATTTTCCACAGTAGGCAAAATAAGGAATAAGTCCCTTACATTTTCATGGTAAAAAGAAAAAGCCCTCCTTCATCTATACTTATAATAAATCTGTAGAGACGTCAATTCTGTACATTAAATATTTTTTCAAAATAACTATCAGGGGGTGATTAGTGATCGATACTGATGCCAAAAATGCAATTAGTAAAATTTTTGTCTGTCTGTCTGTCTGTCTGTCTGTCTGTCTGTCTGTCTGTCTGTCTGTCTGTCTGTATGTTCTTTATAGAAACAAAAACTACTGGACGGATTTTGACGAAACTTGGTACAATTATTCTTTATACTACTGGGCATATTATAGGATACTTTTCATCACGCTACAATAAATAGGAGCAGAGTAGTGAAAGGAAATGTGGGGAAAACGGGAGAATTCACTCCATTTCTTAAGCTTCAGTCGCGTGTGCAGCTTTAATGGTTAAAGTTACATCAAAATCATGTATGACGGAAATATTTTTCATAAAATGGCCTAAAAAATATCCCTTTACAGCATATGTCTATCTTTCATGGTTGACTCACAATAACACGTGTAATATTCTGATCCAGATTGGTTTGAACGCGCTAATCTCAGTAACAGTTAATGTCAATTTAAGATTAGTGCACATTTGGCATAACAGATGGCGGTAAGACATTGCGGAACGCGAGTTCGCCTTAACCGCGATGACGAGATTTTTTCTCGATTGTATAAGAGGTTTTAATGACAGCCCATGTTCATGCATGGTTGGTCCACCTGATTCGTTTGTTTTACTTATAATTTAAACTCATTAGTGCGCTCGGAGTATTTTTAACAGTAATAACTGGTTCGATTCGAATTGACAAAATCTTTAGCAATCTATAGTCACACTGTGTACGGAAACGAAACCCATGCGGACGGAGTCGCTGGCGGCCGCTAGTTTAAAAAATAAAATTTTAACATTCGATGGCACTAACAAAAATTAACATCATGCAGATTGTAGACAATGTTTGCATCAATTCATGAAATGACGTTAACATTGGCAAAGTTTATTTACTCTTGCAGTTATCAAAGTAAAAGTCGTCCAATAAACCACAATTATAACCGTGAACCTGCTACATGTAACCGATCCCTTTAGTTTGCGGACGACCGGTAATCCGCTTAAAGGCGTGGGCTAGGCCACTGAGAGGCTAACCGAATGTTCGACTTTTTAAGGAAAATAGTTTAGGTCAATTTTAATCTTCATAGCAGTAGAAAAGTAGAATTGTAGTGAAATATACAACTTTCTTTGTGCAAAATTGACATTCATATTGACTTGACTTGATAGCGTATAATGTCAATTGATGTAAATAAAAAGAACAGGTTTGAATCACAATAATCATGAGCAGATCCGAAGCACGGAATCATCATTATTATCGGACAAAAATGATGATTCCGTGCTTCGGAAGTTAAACCATTCGTCCCTACCCAAACTATCTGTTTCGGTAACCCTTGTATTGGGTTACTGAGGTCGGACGACAGTCGCTCTATTGTAATAACATATTGTAAGGCTGGTCAATTCAGGATTACAGTCACAGCGTAATGGCCAAGAACGCAACTGGGACAACGCTCAAACAATCGCTTGGATGAAGATGATGATGTAAATGGAAAATATTGTAACACACTGGAAAGTACGAGTGTATCATTGAGCTTATGCCACTTTGACGAATTCGCCATACGTTTTCGTCGCGACTTATATTGCCCTCCCGCACACGAAGTATTTATGTGAGCGGGATGGAGATATAAGTCGCTACGAAAAAGTCTGGCGAATTCGTCAAAGTGGCATCTTGGTTGGCTAGCCTACAAGGTTATGTGTTTAACTGGCAAGTGCATAATTTGATGAAATATTTTCATTTACTTTCAAATGAGAGCTGGGCAGTAAGACGGCATGAAGCAAATGGACTGGAGTATGACGCAAAACAGAATAAAATTATTAAGTATCGAAAAATTAGAAAATAATTATATTAGTTGACAATTTATTTAAATATAATTTATATCAGTTTTTAGCAATTCCATTATTGTTTCTTCTTTATAATTAGTGTTTTTAGTGTCAATGATAAAATTAGAAACATTCCAATAATTTCAAATAATAATTATTACATATTATTTACCTTTTTCCGATCATTACTGAATATCAATACTGTCAACAGCAAAATGTACCCTAATCTAGGTTTGGGGGACGAGCGGTAATCCGCTTAGCTGCGCAGAGGTACATACACGGACACCGCGAGGACTAAATGACCCAATACGGCTTATGTTGTAAAATATTCGTTTTGCATAATGCATGGAATCAAAGGTATGAATAACATAGGAATACAAAGATTTTATTTAACACTTTAACGTCGTAAATGAATTCTCTAGTCACTTTTAAGGATACAAAACAGCGAAATGTACCCTAATCTAAGTTTGGGGGACGAGGGGTAATCCGCTTACCTGTCGGAGGCTGACGGACGTTGTGAGGACTGTTTGACCCCAATGTCCGGCTTATGTTGAAAAAATGCTAAGGTGCATTCGAAACTTAAGACCTTCATGTGCGTAGGCCGTTCTTTTATTTGTAAACACAGCTATGTTTGTTCGGTTACAGGTCATTTTAGAAATATGGGCTAAAAAAATTATTAATCGTGAGTAGTAGTAATAAAAAATAGTTGGGAAAATGTTCGTTTCGCATGATGTTAAGCGGAGAAATTATCAAAGAAAAGTTTGCTTCAGAAACAATAATCAAATTTTGAAAATTACAAAGTTTTGTGAACACTTTTATGTCGTAACTTGATTCTCTGGTCACTTTTAAGGAAACAAAACAGCGAAATGAACCCTAATCTAGGTTTGGGGGACGAAGGGTAATCCGCTTAGCTGTGTGGAGGTGCACGGAGTCGCGAGGACTGAATGACCCTGCCCGGCTTATGTTGGAAAAATGCTAAGGTGCATTCGAAACTTAAGTCCCACATATGTACAGCCATGAGCACCATGTGTACACACATGTATACAAACACTCTCAAATATGAACTGTACTGCTTTGACATAAGAGTCGATGTGTATGTAATGTGTATACATGTTGGTGCTCATAACTGTAGGTATACACACACATTGTATTAGTTGAGTTACTGGTTTTTTTTAAGAAACTTTGGCTTAAGAAAGATCATCAAAGTGGGTAGTAAGTAGTGAGGAAAATATATGAAAAAGCGGTCTTATAAGTGTTATATCAATTTACAGGTTGTACAGTGCTCGTAAAACATAGAATACATTTTCATGTTGCGTAATCCCCATATTAGACAAAACTGTTCCCTCGGGAAACGGTCGGTTATTTAATGTTCTTTACGACATCGTCACCACGTGTAATAAATAAAAAAATGCTTCAATATATAGTATATCTTTACAAATAGAATAAAGGTGAAGAGTTTGTTTGAACGCGCCAATTTCAGGATCTACTGGTTCAAATAGAAAAATATTTTTGCATTGAATAGTTCTTTAGTTGAGAAAGGTTTTTGTGATGAGTGCAACAACCAAATTCAACGCGGATGAAGTCGCGGGCGGCCGAAGTTATTGATGAAGGCAACTATACAGAGACTTAAAAAAATAAAAATAAAAAAACTCCGCAAAATATGAAATTGTACAACATTGTAATTCCGAAATGTAAAATGAAATACATTGCAATAAGTTTAAAAACTGTGACAACGTTAAATTATAGTTGTTGTGTTAGATTACTTTGATACTTAACACAGTAACTTTTTTTTGTATATTTATTTTAAGAGTTTTTTTGGGTTGTAAGTATTATTGTACCTTTATTTATAATTTAATTTTGTTAAAAAATTGGTTTCATCAACTGAAAAAGTTGCCATAAAGGGAAAAGTTACAAACGTTTTAGTTCTTTAGATTGCTAATAGCATAGGCATTTAGATAAAGGTCTCTCTCACAAGGGAATTCAGAGAATCCTTAATCTAAAGGCTTGCATGATGTGTTGCTACTGCTGCCTCACTGTAGGCTTCTATGATCGTATTTTGGTTCAAGCGTACTAGCTTTCAAACGAATATTGCCTGAACGCAGGCAGGGCTATTGTAGTGGCAGATTTCACTTAAGGGGCTTTAGCCATTACGGAACTGAAGTCCAGTTACCAAACAGACTCTATGGTTGCAAAATCACTGCGCTATGAAGTAGTTGAGTGCCCTTTCAAGTTCCATTGCAGGGCAAATGCCTCAATAATCTATATCTATTTACTTACTATATATAATAAAGCTGAATGGTTTGTTTGTTTGCTTGAACGTGCTAATCTCAGGAACTACTGGTTGGATTTTTTTTTGCTTTGTATAGTCAATGTGACGACGAAGGCTTTAGGCAATAGTATAACCGAAATCCACGCGGACGGAGTAGCGGGCGGACGCTAAATTTTAATAATGTAATCGTTACAAAGAAATATTTTGCTTGTATCACCACGCTTGTCAAATGCGGACTGGTAATCACAAATCCCAGCTGTTGAACCTTTACTGTGGAGGGTTATATATTTAGTAACCACGCTGGGAAAACATGTTGATGACAGCAGTTTGGTGAATGATATCATACAAGCAGTTATTTCGTTATCTTTTTAAGGGTTCCGTAGCCAAAATGGCAAAAAAACGGAACCCTTATAGATTCGTCATGTCTGTCTGTCTGTCTGTCTGTCTGTCTGTCTGTCCGCCAGTCTGTCACAGCCACTTTTTTTTCCGAAACTATAAGTACTATACTGTTGAAACTTAGTGAGTGGATGTATTCTGTGAACCGCAACAATGTTTTTACACGAAACTAGAAAAAAAATAAAAAAGTGGGGGGTCCCCATAGTCAAAACTGAAACTCGAAATTTTTTTTTTCATTGTACATATACGTGTGGGGTATCTATGGATAGGTCGTTAAAAATTATATTAAGGTTACTAATATCACTTTTTTTTAAAGTGAATACTTTGCGTGGCAGACCCTTCCAAAGTGGAAAAAAGTGTGTCCCCCCCTCTAACTTCTAAAATAAGAGGATGATAAAACTAAAATAATTATATAATGTACATTACCATAAAAACTACCAACGAAAATTGGTTTGAACGAAATCTATTCAGTAGTTTTTTTAATACGTCAAAAATAGAATTTGTACGGAACCCTCAGTGCGGGAGTCCGACTCGCACTTGGCCAATTTTTAATGAGATACACTAGTGTTCCTACCTGGTTACATAGGAAGAGAGGTATAACTGACGATAATCCGCTTAGTTTTACGAGCGGGCCCGGTGAGCGCGGTCAGTGCCGCGTATAGACGCATTAGATGAGATACGGCTTTTTTACGACGTGCCGCGTGCGTGACCGCGGTATGACTATGCGACAAAATGCGGTATGAAGGTTTTTTGACTTATTTCCGTATGCACAGCATTGATAGAAATATTTGATAATTTCTTCTTAATATTATTTTGAGGCTCGCATTTATCATCTGGTGAGGCCTATGTCCAGCTGTGGACTGTGATCGTTGTAAAATGAAAGAAAATCACAAAGGAATGTTGCAATCCATTCCCCCTGAAGAAAGCAATTTGGAAGTTACATCTTTTTAATAAAGTTGGATATGACAAGTTTTAACTTCTGTGAGTGCCGTAAGAGTGGTGTAACTGACTATAATTTGCTTAGTTTTACGAGGGGGCCCGCTGAGCGTAGTCAATGCCGCGTATAGACGCATAATATGAGATACGTGTTTTTTACGACGTGACGCGTGCTTGACCGCGGTATGACTATGCGACAAAATTGCGGTAGCTGCTTGTAATAAGTTTGATATGAATATTTAAATTATTAATATTTTTAGTACTTGTAATTTCGAGTCACGAAACTTTTAATCTGATTTAGGCTTTCGTCCGTTTTTAATTATGGAATTTTTAAATGATTTTTGAAAGGTACATTTACGATTGTAGTTACAAGAAAACATTGTTAGGCAAACTAACACATGTTTTTCAGATATTTTGATCAGCATGCATGGGTTAGAAAAAAATTACGATAGCTAAATTGTTTTTTTCATGCTATTCGATCCCATTCCATATAGGGTTTGAGTACTAGGAATGTCAAAAATCGCAAATAGCTTTATGCATACATTCCGTACAATTTTTTTTGACATTCAATCCTATCTCATATTATGTGGCATGAACTCTTTGAAGTAACTGAAATCAATGTTTTCAAATTGACAAAACATCGATGTTTAATTTTGCTGATCGCATGAATGCCAGAGATACAACATTTTACCGCTTTTGCGAATGAATAGCAAACATTCACTGGTAATTTGATAAGTTCTTAACACTAATGTTCGGTGAGGGTATACGAGTATGACAAGCCGCGTTGTTTTACGATCGGGCCCTCTTTGCGCGGTCAATACTGCGAAAGTGCGTAAATGCGCACCAGGTAAGATACGACGTTTTTACGACGTAGCCCAAACGTGACCGTGAAATGATTGCAGGGTGTAATAACTGATTTCGTGTTAACTTTCGGCATGTAATAAAGGTATTGAATTAATTTAAAACTGATTTGTGCCGAGTTAATTTATACATCGGCCCAAGCCGGTTCAAGTAGACAACGCCGCGCACCGCCAGATTGCTTGTGACCACGGCTGTAGCATCACAGCCGAAACGTCAAGCAGTAAGTACTCAGGTACTTATAAAAATAATATCGCGTTTAGTCCCGTTGTAATGTTAAATAATTAATTTATTTATTTTAAATATCATATGTTTTTCCACCGAAGACCAACATGACTAATTATTATGTGGTAGGGATCATACCACTATTATTACAATTTTTATTGTTATTTTGTCTCATGCTATTTAGAGACGCAGAAAATGTTACAAGAAAACATAATTTTTGTCAGACTCGCAAAAAAGGCTGTTAAACATTAAGAACCAAAAAGTCCATACCAGAACATCAACAAAAGTCATAATGTCAAGTATTTCTTTCAACATTTTTTTTTTGTTATTATCCGAGACGAAAATAATATGTAAAAAATAAATAAATATCTCTCGACATTATTCATACAGTGTCATCTAGCCCCAAACATAGCTTGTGCTATGGGTGCCAGAAATCGGATAAACATTACATAGGTATATACTTTTTTTTTGTTAAAACATACATATTATACATAGAAACACCCAGACCGATACGAACAGACATGTTCATGCAAACGAATGTTTGTACCGTGCGGGGATCAAACCCGCGACCTTTGGTGTAGTAGCCGACTTCTCGACCATTACACCAAACAGCTCGTCTTACTGATATTTTTTTATGAATTAATCAGGCCTAATAATTTATCCGTTTAAATAATGAGAATCATTCAATGTCGTTTAAAAATATATTTATCAAGATAATAAATTATAAACATTCGCGAACATTCGAGTATCCAACATGGAATTCCCTAGCGAATTGCTGACGGTACCTACTCTGGTCGGCGGCTAACTCTGTTTACAGAATTAATGGAGTGAAAAGGTTGTCAAGCGGTTCCCGTTTTCCAGAATCGGAAGTGTGGGCAGCGGCCCGCAAGTTTAATTTTGAAAATATTTCTGGTCGAAACGTACTTTGATTTTTTATAAAAGCTCTATAGTAAATATTTTGGAAATTTTAAATAACCATATTATTTTTCCCAGAACGAAGAGATTTCATAGGAATCGGGTTTAATATCGGTATGAAACCCATATCATGATTATTTCTGAATTATTCTTTGAACAAATTTTAATCAATGACTTATATAAGAAATGTTTGATACTACGAGCTAGCTTAAACGTATCTGATAATTAATTGTTAATTACCTACTAAACTTAACCTAACATAATACTATTTGGTAATATTGTTAATCCCACCTCTTGAGATCATATGACCCCAATAACCATTTTAAATACATAAAGGGTTGTATTATAATATAAATTGATAGTATCAACTTTAATTATGAAGATATTCTTCACCTTAGTGTTTAAAGTGTCATTTACTTTACGGACCATATCCTTACTGATTTACAAAAATGAGGCGTTATTTTTCATTATAATGTAATTTAAAATTGTGGCAAAATTAAAAATCATTTGATTCCTTGCTACAATGTTCAATTTACTATATTGAAACATAAGTAATAAATAATAAATAAGAAGCATATCTGTGTAATTCACTAAAATTGCATTTCAATATCAGTTTAATAAATATAACCCTTTCACAATTTTTCAAAAACTTTTTATTTTTCTTTTCTTCCCGCTCCCATTCTAATGGCCGGAGCGGCTCTTTAGAAATTCAAAGAAAATAAACTGGGGACGTAACGTCATTTCCGGAGCGGGCTGACACGAGTCCTGGCCGGAAATGGGATCGCCGCGCCCTCTATCGGAGACTAATCGCGATAGGACACGGTCGAGTTGGAAATAAGATTCGTGTCTCGAAGATTTTTCCGCTAAATGTTTGGCTCGGGAAAAAATTGGCAGCGCCACCGTGAGATTTTATTCGGCGCGGCAGAAAATGATGGTCTAATCGTTTTATTTGCTGGAGATCATTTTAAACCGGTTTTCTGTCCAAATGATACGATAGAGAGATATAAATAAGGTAAAAATTTTACATACATATTTATTTTTCGATGCCAAGCGTTTCTTGATTGCGTAGTGATTCCGTTCATTCACAATTCGGCGAGCCACTTGGAGTAGTGGTCAAGAAGTTGGCTATTAGACCATAAGGTCTTGGGTTTGATTCCCGCACAGGAAAAACATTTGTGAGCATGAACATGTCGTTCTGGTCTGGGTGTTATAAGTATCTATTATAGTATATTTGTAATACCACTGTTATTTAAGATATCTGTAACACAAGTTCTTAAGCTACTTAACACGGAGTCAGATCAGTGTATGTGATGTTGTGAGATATTTATTTACAATTTTAATGTCTTACACGCGCGGAAAATTATATAATTTAAATTATTAGTTAATTATATATATCTCACTGAATCTTTTATTGTGCAAAGAGGCTTTATGAAGATCTAACCAAGTCGAGTGAGTAGAGAGTACTCTGGAAATATTATTTCATAAAATAAATTTGTAGTTGAATACTTGCTCCTCAATTTTCAAAGACTAATAATTTAATATTCTTCACTAATAGTTCCTGGGGCTTGTTCAGGAAATACCTTACTTTCCTTTATCATGTCAGGCCTTATTTCAAACCTAAGGCAGGTACCTAACCTACTATAACCGTTGTTAAAGGCTCTTATCCGGAATTAATCATTTCCTTTACGATATTGTATATCTTTAAGGTGCGTACGTAAATTGGATGACACAATATACTCATACAATACGGAAAGGTGGGCGACTTTAGAGTAAGGGGTCTTATTATTTTGGGACTGAATAAGGCGTGTGTGTTCATTTTGTGAATGGCATTTTTTGGTGTACGAGTATGAACTCTCATTATTATAATATAATAGAATAGTACGTGGTTCATTTCGGAAAATCTTTCATATTAACCAAAAATGTACGTTTATGTTGGAGGTTACTTTCGAAAACATATTCTCGGCTTTTCAATTTAAAAATCACCTTATTTCGTGCCAATTTTTACATTGTCATGACTTATGTTTTTGCTATCAAATTATTTTAACTTTCCGTTTTTTATAGCCTCTGCTTATTTAGTTCTTTAAGTTAAACTCATATAAGTAAGTTTGCGAGATTGACAAAATTCAAACGGGAATATGAGAGAATATAAAAATTAAATGACATATAAATAAATATACCACAACATCGCACACATTGATCTGACTCCGTTTTAAGTAGCTTAAGCACTTGTGTTGCAGACATTAGAATCAACAGAGGTATTACAAATATACTTAAATAGATACATACCCTGACCAGGACAAACAGACATGTTCATGCACACAAATGTTTGTCCTGAGCGGGAATCGAACCCGCGACCTCTTGCATAATAGGTAACATCTTGACCATTACACCAAGCGGGTCGTCAAACACATACACATACATACATATTAGGAAACATTGTCGCTTGTCTCAAAAAGTGCTTATAATAAAATACCAAAACTTTGTTCTTTCTAATGGTAAAATAGCGGACTATTACTTTACCATACAATAACCAAATGGAGTCGTATCTTTCCAGGCAGTGAAACGGTCAAAATAGTACGGTGTTTGGAACGTAACATGCGGAAGTTTAATTTATTGAGGTGAAGCCGAGTAATGAATACGGTCTCCATTATTCTCTCTTACGAATAATTTTAATGATGGACGACCGGCCGTTACTATTTCGCTCCCTATTCTTTATTTTAAATTGTATTATCAGTCTTATAAATTTTAGAACACATTGCTCAGATATTTAATTATGAAGGAAGATCCTTCAATACTTAAAACAGTTTATATATCTGAAACATGAAATGCGAAAAATTTGCCAAAAGTACAGATAAAAATTTCCAATTTAATTTAATGTCGATTGTTACTGTATGAATTTAATTTATTTTTTCATATGTCGAACGCTGCTTTAAAGCAAGGAATTTTTGTATATGTGGTCAAAGTATACATTTTAACCTAACCTTGAATAAAGCAAGCATTCTAAAGATGAAACCTCATATTAAATTAAATGAACAGTGCAGAGATGCTCTACCGTAACGTGGCTAATAAAAATGCGATTAAACGACTCCTCCTCACATTTCTGCCTACCGCCCACGTCACTCTCAGATGAAATATACACCAAGGTGCCACAGTTCTCAGGCGCGTTATAATAAATATTTCACAGTTTATTGCCCCTCTTATTTGACGACGAAGGTCTAATGACCAATTTAAAGCTTATGAAGTGCAAATTCTCTGTCATACTGCGAAACGAGACATTATAATACCCAATTTCAGCTTCTGAAAGAATATAAATTGACGGCGCACCTGCTCAGCGCATTTTTACCTCATTTCTTGGGCCTCTTTTAATTTTATATTCTCTCAGTTTATGTATGGAAGACGTTTTGAAGTATAATAACAAAAGTACAAGAAACGTTAATGTTATAAGTCTTCTTAATCGCGTCTTAAAGGATGAAAACGGTAATGGTGCATTCAAGCTGTCAAAAATATTTTTTAATGCGTTAAAGAAGAATTTTTACAAGCTCATTATGTACATAACTGCAACTTCATTAGACTACCTAATATTTATTGTACATATTACTTACCTGTTAAATGTTTTGCAAAACACTTGTTCAGACTATTGTGCGATTTAAAAATCAATAAACTTTTTTACTGGCAAGATAAAAGGTAAAACAAACATGATAATTTAATGTCGCTGTTCCGAAGGATTAAATAGTTGTAAAGATTTATTGCTATATGAATAGCTATGATAGGGGTAAAGTTTGTGCGTGTACGTTATAAGAACCGTAATTAGCGAAGACCCTTCAAACCCATAGTTCTAAGCATGTGGTCGTGTTATGATACGAATGAGTTGATGTAGATAAATTGCTATGTAACCGTCTTGTGAAGGAATATTATTGAATTAACATGCTGTTAGGGCCGAGTGTGGACTGTATTTTAAAGATAAAGAAATAAAAGAGAAAATTGGGGAAACACGGTTCCGATATCAATCCACTAAAAAAGCACGAGTACGACTCACCTTTCCTCTGCAACGGCCGGGCTCCTGCAGCGAATACGATCCACCACAATATGTTTAACCTTGAAATATTACGAATATTATAAGCAAGCGGATTAATTCTTATTTTTATAAGTTGAAAAACTAGGACCGCACGGCGATGTCGAGTTGTTTTCGAGAGAGAGTGATGCTCCGAGTAGAAGAGCTTTTAAGTTTTTAGTTCATCATTTCCTCACCAATTCTTGCGCATCATTGTCCACCTGTTCCAGTACTTAATCTGGCAAGTCTAGCATCATTTATCATTTATATTTCACATCTTTGTTATTTGATTCATATATATAGTTGAATTTTATTGTATATTAGGTTTATATATATATGCATATAGGTATATGTATAGTTTATGTAGTATATTATATGTTATAAGTAATAAACGTATATTTACTTCATTTTAATAGCACTACCTACCTACTATTCACTTTCTGTTTGACCCTAAGGTTGACTGGTAGAGAATGTCATGAGGCATTAAGTCCGCCTTTTGTTCAATTTTTATATCGTGCAATAAAGTTTAAATAAATAAATAAATAAATATAAAAAATGTGACGTTTCGAATTTCTTCTTTTTATTAACTTTTTTTTCTTAGCGGCCTGTAATGTTTGTGCGGGTGCGCGTATTCGGCCTCGTTGGTTGGGGATCGTGTAGGGAAACACCGACCGCGCATTAGTCCAGTGAGCGCACTCGACATTCCGCCGATCAGGTAACTTTTCTATCACGGATAGATATCAAACACATACAATATACTTATTTTTTTGCTGTTATAGATCTTATAATATTTTTAACAATTTTCATTTTAGGCATCATTATTTATATTACGTACACAGTTTTATGAAATAAGTACAATTTTATATATAGTGACATTATAATCACGATTAGATCACAAACTTTTGAAGTTTGAAAAATTAAACATACGGCCATAATTTTCTGAGTTTATAATTTATCTATTTCAATATTAATATTCTCTGAGCGAAACGTAAGTAGATAACGTTTCCAGTATTGACATACTCCTACACTCCACATTCCCACAATGTTGACCTAGCAAATTCATTCGATTGCGAGCCCATCATTTTTAAAATCACAAAGGGAAACAATCGCGCGAGCTAATAAAAACAATCGGATGTGTTAACGAGATACGTCTCCCGTATATCCGCAAAGCACACATTGTACTCATTCCCAGCTATCGGATAAACGCTGTTGACATGCGAAATCGTTGCGAAAACGACGGATCAGGGATTCATCCCCATCCGACCATTCGATCTTCTATCGCATCGTTCACGGCACCATCCCATTTCATTGCCGGTTACGCAAAGCGTCATAAAAATAACAAGGCTTTCTCCCGAGCAATGGATGTCGAATCAGCCAGAGAATCGTTTTGATATCTTGTGCTAATGCTTTGTAAATGGTGGCTTCCAGTATAGGGGAATCTGCGAAGGGTATACGTACGTTTTATAGGACGCAACGTGATTTGATTTGAATAAAAGGTATCAAGACTGCCGCCTGGTATGGTAATACGGTTAGGAATACACTCGCTTATGTATACGGCGTGTTAATAGGCGATGAACGTATTGTTCGAACGAGAGTGCACTAATATTTTAGGAATGTTTGTTTCTCTTTTTTCTCAGCCTGGCTTAATTTTTTTGGTATCGGGGTTAAAGACTTTTTAAGGTTTTCATTTTTGTACATGGTTCGTTATCAGTACAGATTTTCTTACATAAAGTATTTTGACCGCAGTCTGGTGAACTATAAAGTACAACGAAACGCTGCAGCCCGTTCCCGCGGAATATCCCTTAGTCGCTTTTTTATGTTATAGGGAGACAAGCGAACAAGACGGTCACCTAATGGTAAATGTTCACCTTAGCCCATGCAAATCAACATCCGCAAAAAGATTGCAGATGCGTTGCGTGCCTATAAGATCCAATACCCTCCCCAACTGCTCGCTTCTCACGACACGGGAAGCAATGAAAAACTAACTGTCTTAATCCTTATTTCCTCCTTAACTTATTACACAATTGCCTTATAATCATTGTTTACCATCATAATAATATCCACGCACTAATCCTCTAAAGCGGAAGAGTTTGTTTTCAATCGGTGGCATCGCAACTTATCCCTCTATAACTGCGCCTTTAGCTCGAATGGTAACAACGATGCTCTTTTCGGAATGAAAAGAAAACAGTGCGATGTTTCTAGCATAAATTCCGTGGCACTCGGCAAAATTGAAAAGTCCACTCTCTAGCTGTTTCCGCTTAGGTAGAAGGCGCAATCTGGAATTGTTCACGGCTTCGTGCTTCTTGAGACTGGAATGAAGGCTCTTAGGAGCATAAAAGGGATGAATATTGGAGTATTTACGAGTTTTGAACGCTTTGTTCTGTATTGTCAAGTATTCTTACAAGGTAGATATATATTTTACTGAGTTGTTATTTCTATGAACTAACTACTATTTATTATGTTTATCAATAGTCGAGAAAAACATAAAACATGAACTAGCTTATTTTCAATAGCAGTTAGCGAATACACAATCCTACTACTATTATAAAGGCGAAAGTTTGTATGTGTGGATGTATGGATGTATGGATGTATGGATGTTTGTTACTCTTTCACGTAAAAACTACTGAATGGATTTGAATGAAACTTTACCACAATATAGCTTATACATCAGAATAACACATAGGATATTGGAAATTGAAATCCACGCGGACGGAGTCGCGGGCGGCCGCTAGTGCCATTTATAAATGTAGCTAGTTCATAGTGACTTGCCAGAATCTAAACTGATTATTACATAATGCGACTTTGAAAACCTTCTTAAGCACTACGACGACTACAATTAAAATATACGACTAAAAATTATGTCGTCATTATTTTTTCACTAATGGAATCAATTATGACGGTTTGTTCCCTTTTATTTGTGAAGCACCATCACAAGCAATACCAATTGAATTAAAAACATACATATTCGTCGTCATAAAAGTGTCCGTAAAACATGTAGGCATATTCTGCTTCACACGTGATTGATTATGCCAACAAATATTTACTTTACCGTAACGAAAATACAGACGAAATTTAATTGGCAAATGGATCATAGCCAATTATGGAGGTTTGAACAGCTCAGATTGTATATCAGGAGAAATAATTGATATTCCTTTTTTGACGGGACATGTGATGATTGGTTTTTTATGAAAAAGATAAAATGAATGTGTCATTTTATGTGTCGCTTCAGACAACGGCATCATTAAGCTTTTACTCGTGAATACCGGCTTCTTTGTCCTACTTTATATTTAACTTTAAAGTTTTAATCATAGGTTTTAAAATATTTTTTTCATTTATGATATAAATTGCGTGTCAAATGATTACACATGTTTTTAATCTTTGGACAAAAAACAAAAAAAAAACGTTTCCTACATAGTGTTGGCTGTTGACAGGTAAACTATTTTGGTGACTTTTTGTATTTAAATTATCGGAATTCATCAAAAACAATTCTTCCATATTTTTTTTTTTGTATATTATTTAACATTTACTACTCCCTCAAGCGTTCCTACGTAAGGTGATTTGATTAATCACTCCACCCGCCTCTTGAATTTCCCCGATGCGTTCTCTAGGCGTTCCAAGCAAATACCTAAGATTTGAACGTCTCTCACGAGGAAGCAAGATTGCCTCCGATTATGCGAGCGATGCAAGCAAGAAAGGCACCAGCTAAGTGGAGTGTACAATTTGTATGAGTGCGTCTTCCGCTGTTTGCGAGACGCTCGTGTACGCACACTCCATTTCCAGTTGATATGAAACGGTTCAGCTCGCAGTGAATAGCCTTTCGAAACATTTGAAGCGACTTTTTTTTACCTCTGAATAGTAGCTGCGAGCACCGGGATTGAATAACAAAGTGTGCTCTTTGATTGGCTTTTCAAAGAGATGTTTGTTTTGCCTTGTCTCGGACTTTGCACGGCTAATTATCACTGTGAATAGTCCATTACAGTTTAATGAAAAACTAGTTGGATGCTTCGAGAGAATTACCGTTAATGGAATGCCGGTTTAACGGGCGCTTTGTTTTCTTTAACATTGGATATTTTAAAATTGCTAATACAAAATGTTTATCTTGAACACAAAAAGCAACTTTGTAAGATGGTAATTCAAACAGTCTATTTAAAAGGAAAATCTTTTCAGCATTATCTGTTGTTTATAATCATGAACTATTTATTTGTAATTTAAGACATTACCCATACGTTTTAGGTTTCCGTAGCCAACTGCCAAAAATGGAACTGGTGCTCCCTATAGTTAGAGCAGAAGCTATTTTTTTTTTCATTACAACCAAATACGTGTGGTATTTCTATGGATAAGTCTTCGAAAGTTACATTGAGGTTTTGTTTTTTTTTTAGTTTAATAGTCTCCGCAAGATAAACTTCCAAACTGGTACACGTGTCCCCTTCCCTTTAACTAGTGTTTTTTTAATACGTCACAAATCGTCCCTATAAAAAATTTATACGGAACCCTCGGTGCGTAAGTCCGACTCGCACTTGGCCGGGTTTTTTTATCGTATGCAATAAACCTAAGCTAATTTTAAAGTTTGAAGTCTAAACTGTTATTTACAATGTACAACATATTAAACACGCCAAGTTATGAGCATACTATAGTGTGAAGTTAACCAAACTTCTCTACTGAGAACCCTGATAAGTTTACTAAAAAGGTATGTTTACAGAAACATCTCGAACGTCTTGGCTCAGATGTTCGGAGTAAAACTTCAAAAGAAGGTATGTAAGTGGTTGCTATTTTAACACGTTTCGAACGCGGCATCAAAGTTTTCTTCATAATTCAGCATTCGTGAACTAAGGAACATCTTGAAGATAGTTCTGTAACATTTTGCTGTGGTAAGAATTTGTTGGCAACTTTGCCGAAGTTTCGCCTAGAAGATAGATAAGGAATTTCACTTCATGCAAAGCTTGTCAAACAATAACTTTCCATCTTTCTCGCTGCTATAACGATCTTGTTATTAATACTGTTGACTCATATTGTAATGTGGAAGTCCAAATAAAGTGTGGAATTATGGTTGTAACATTTTTATATGCTTAGAGGTCAATGCTGCGTAAGCATGTAAAAAGGCTTAAAACAAATATCTAAAAACTATAGGAAACTAAACCCAATTCTTGTTGCAGTTCCTTTGAAACTAAAATGTTATTTAAAAAACTATCAAGAAGTATTCAGTGAGTACATAAACTTCGGCATTACTTTTCCCTTTGTTTTTCCATTGCGTTGGAATCTGCAGGTACATCGGCGATATCTTTTGAACCACGTTGAAATAGACGCGGTCGATAAATGTAAAAGTGTTCCCGTGTCAATCCGTCGACTTGGTAGCTTGGTAGCGTCGGTCTTTTGAAGACGGGAATCAAGGCGAGTATAGAAATATTTCACAGTTTTCCTTCACACTTACTATTCAGGTACAGTTTGCATGCAACTGTGACATTAGTGTGTTTGAATAATAACTTATAATATCAGTTTGTATGACATTGGAAATTGAATGGGAGACATTTTTTCTTTATAAGATTTTAGACTTTCGCTTTGCATTATGACGGGACTAATAGCGATATTAATTATGTAGTATATGTATACTACTTATTGCTTGACGTTTCGGCTGCGTTACAACAGCCGTGGTCGCCAGCGAACTGACTTTTTTGTTTAACAACACGTTGGTTTTCTCGATTGTTACAAATTACAATTATTAATTTACATAATTAATTTACATAATGGCACTATATGAGTCAGATGGAAAAGAAAATTTGGTGCATGACTTTTCTCTTGAAACAAAGCGTTTCTTCCAAGAGTGCAAAACTGCACACAAACATTTCGACACGCGTAGCACACCGTTGTTGATGCTGACTGTACAAAACACTTCACATCTAGAATCGACTTGCAGAAGCCAATCTTATTTGATGCACTCACAAATACAAACATAAAAAATAACGACGGTTGTATTTCATGAATAGAAAATAGTGATTTTGCACTATGAGTAATATTTAGAGCCCTCGCAAACTACAAACTTTCTATTGGCCGATAGTTTGGTCGGCTTCTTAACAGTATGAATATGTATGCAGATGCGCACACAGTATCGGCCGATAAAAAAGTTTGATTAATACTGATTAAGAAGCCGACCAAACTATTGGCCGATAGAAAGTTTGTTGTTTGCGGGGGCTCTTATAGTGTGTAGATTTGTATTATTAGGAGAGAAAATGAAACGATCGTGCACGTTGAAATCAACAGACAGAAGCAGAGAGTTTTTAATACCATAGATAGATTCACACGCATAGAGTATAAATAATATGAACATACATAAGGCAAATACAATAAGTACCTACTATAGGTGGCGCTGCTATAGTTATTCAATAAACCTATTTTGAGCATTTATATAACAATTTGTGCAATCGTGCAATTCGTGCATATATAAGTATATACTCGTAAGATACTCACTCACTATGACTGCTCCTTTGCTGCCTACTTCTATTTGTGGGTATGGTCCACCCTCGACCGCATCATCGCTTTCCGTCATTTTAATGCTGTTTGAGGTGCTGTTTCAATTGCGGTCAAATACCCACTTATTATCTATACTTCACTACATAGTATAAAACAATGTCGCTTTTTCTGTCATGTTGTCCCTATGAACGCTTAAATCTTTAAAACTTCGCAACGGATTTTGATGCGTTTTTTTTTAATAGATTTAGTAACTCATGAGGAAGGTTTTCATGTATAAATAGTGGACAAGTACCACGGGCGAAGCCGGGGCGGGCCGCTAGTATTATAATAAATCTGTATTGAGGTCAATTCTATACATGAAATATATTTAAAAAAAATATATCAGGGGGTGATTATTGATCGATACCGATGCTAAAAAACAAACAGTAAAATTTTGGTCTGTCTGTCTGTCTGTGTGTTCCTTGGAGAAACAGAAATTACTCGACGGATTTTGACGAAACTTGGTACAAATATCATACTCCTGGGCATATTATAGGATACTTTTCATCACGATACAATCAATAGTAGCAAAGTAGTGAAGGGAAATGTTGGGAAAACGTGAGTAATTGCTCCATTTTTTAAGCTTCTGTCGCGTGTGCCGCCTTAATGGTTAAAGTCACATAGAAATCATGTATGAGTATGACGGAAATGTTCTACATAAAGTTGCTAAAAATATATCACACAACAGCATATGTCTATCTTTTATGGTTGACTCACAATAACACGTGTAAGACCTGATCCTGATTGGCTTGGACGCGCTAATCTCAGGAACTACTGGTTTGAATTGACAATATCTTTTGTGTTGGTTAGTCCACTTACCGTTTGTCGAGGAAGGCTTTGAGCTATCTATAGTAACACCGTGTACGGAAACCAAAACACACAAGTAAAGAGTCCCTGGCGGCCGCTAGTTTAATTAAAAAAAGGCGCTGGGTTCGATTCCCGCCTAAGTCACGAGATCAGATGAATTTTTCTTTGTTTCTAATTTTAACATTATAGTTAAAAAGGTATAATAATACCTAGCATTTAAAAATCCTACTTACTATAATAAAGGCGAAAGTTTGTATGTATGGATGTATGGATGTTTGTTACTCTTTCACGTAAAAACTACTGAATGGATTTGAATGAAACTTTACCACAATATAGCTTATATATCAGAATAACACATAGAATATTGGAAATCGAAATCCACGTGGATGGAGTCGCGGGCGGCCGCTAGTACTTAAATAAAATATACAAAAAAAAATGTTTGATTTCGCAAAGTGAGCGATGCACAGCTCTTGTACACATACATTGGAGTGTAAATAACAAGGCGTCGTGAATATTCTCCCTAAAGTGTTTTTTCTGGCAGCATGCTCGAAATACACTAGCACTATAAACTTTTTTGTGTTAATCTTGTATACGAAGTTACTATATCGCGACCAAGGGAATAACCAAATAAATTATAGAACTCTAGATAATATCCAAATAAGTAATAAAAAACGCAAATAAGTTACAACTGAGATTCAAACTTAGTTATTTTAGCTAAATACTGGACTAGAGATTTAATTTTACAGCGGTCTTAAATTGTTAACTACTATTTCTGTCAAAAAATCTATAAAAATAAAATGATCGATGAATCCTCTCGGTGAATAAATAGCACTGTGATTATCTTTTAATTATTCGTTGATAAGTATCAAAAGCAAAAAGTATTGAAATAGAACCTAATTGTATTCTTCTTTCGCTCATGATGAGACTAAATATTGGTACCTAATTAATGCAATAAAAAGCCTGTAAATGCATGTATTCGATCTCATCTTACCGTGTTTGGTTTTGCAAAGTGAGCGGTGTAGACATGATGCACAGCTCTTGTTCACAAACAAGGGAGTGTATATTCTCCCTAACGTGTTATTTCTGGCAACATGCTCGAAATTCTAGGAGTATAAACTATCTTGTGTTAATCTTGTATACGATGTTACAATTTCGCCTGAACTATCATTATAATATAGATTTGACAGATTGACGTGAATCTGAACAACTTTTCATGCTATCAACTTTTCATTACTTTGTAGTAATATGGATAATATATTATTTGTTAATTTGTACATAAATTATTTATCAAGATGTTTAAAGTCACAAGCAATATGCGCTGTTGGCTTTGGCCCCACGCATGCTTCTAAGGACCGGGTCCCTGTGGACTTGTGATCTCGTAAGAGTACCTACATAATAATCATAATGCAAGCAAACTTCGACCGATGTGTCATTATAGCCTTTCTCAACTCAAACAGCATTAAAAACTCACAGACTAATTTGTTTCACTTTTTTTCATTGCTTAGTTCAAAGATGCATGGAAGTGTTTTTTTATGTCGTCTCATTGTAAGTGATCACCGCTGCCCACGGATATCAACAACCTCACAAGAGTCGCAGATGCGTTGCCTTTAGGACCCCATGACCTTCCCAACTGAGCTCTGGCGTCTTTACTCACCAGCAGAAATATACCACAACAGCTAAGAAGTGCTATTTCACTGTGGTCTTCTGTAAGGTGGAGGTACTTCCCCAGACGAGCGGCTCATTCGAGTGAAAGTTTAGCTCTACCTTACTAAAATTATTTATGAGTATTTTTGCATAAGACTAAAAGTTGTATTAAATAAATGGATGGCTCGTTTTGGCTTATACCAGACTAAGTAAAAATCTTCATTATTGATTGAATAGGTAAACAAAACTTAAACCTATCTCAACCAAATGAGCGTCAATGTTAGGTGGACGAGATGACAGTAAGTACTGAGGTGAAATAATCGAAGAATATTATTACTCATTGTTTCACTTAACTGAACGATGAATTTCTAGTTTATCGCTCATCATTATTACTCCACGATCAAACGAAATACGGTAAACATTCTCCTATTCGGGAAATTCTGCTATTTGAAGTCGGTTCAATGGTTGAATAAACTTAATAACGATCAAACAGATCAGCAAACTCGTGAAATAACTCGACTCAGTGGCGATTTGTTTATAAATGCGTTCGCGACATACCGGTTTATTACTGTTTACCCAAACCCATAGATGTACATAAATCATTAGATTAGGCCCGACATCAGAAAACTGTGGCATTATTTTGATTCAAATGACGTACATTTCAACATGCTGTCTCAGCAACAAAAAGCAACTGTTGCTTCAAATTTTAGGCCCAATTTTAGAACGGGTCCAAGTACAGCAAAGGCATATCTAATCATTTAAATCTAAGCCTAAACCTGAACTTTATTTAGACAGGCATTCACTCCATTTCAATACCTGTTACCATTGAGAAGGATATTTTAACATTAAAAGGTTTGTTCGATAAACGATTTGCGAATTATTAGAAGAATGGAGTAGAAAATAAAAGTGTCAGTTCGGAAATCTTGCTACTGTTCTTACTTTTACGGTTTCATTTACCTATAGAAGATAAATATTGGAATTCCCTAAGAAAATTATTATTATTAAAAACAATGATTCAACGTCACTGACTGTTTCCCAAGAAAATTTTAAATGTTAGAAAAAAATACAGTACCTAGTCATTTACTTACATAAAAGTAATCAACATAATAATGTAGACTTTTGAAGATTTAGGTTGTTATATATTATTATTATAAGACGTAGCTAATTTATCACTGTTCATATTGAATTGACCCATTTAGATTTTTTTCAAAGGCTTGTTTTTGAGTCTCTCTTTAGCAAATCCTTTCCTTTCCTTTCCTTTACATTATGTTCTAAGAAACTAGCGCGTTCAAACAGACAAAAAACCTCTTTAGCTTTATTAACCTATATTTTTACTAATATGTAAAGGTGAAGAGTTTGTTTTTATATGTTTGATTGTTTGTTTGTTTGTTTGTTTGCTTTTTTGAACGCGCTAATCTCAGGAAGTACTGGTCGGATTTAAAAAATAATAATTGTGTTGGATAGTCCAGTTGACGAGGAAGGCTTTAGGCTATTGGAAATCGAAATCCACGCGGACGGAGTCGCGGGTGGCCGCTAATTAGGAATACTAGTATAGAATACTAGCGGCCGCCCGCTTATTTTTCAAATCTTACCAGTACTTCCTGAGATTAGCGCGTTCAAACAAACAAACAAACTCTTCAGCTTTATATATTAGTAAGTATAGATATAGACGGTATGCTCGTAGCACCTGTTGTTGTTTATGGTAATAACAATAGTTCGGCAGCATCTGACAGCCTGAAACAATACCTGCTCCTTATCAATTTGTTTACACAACATCTATAATACAGAAACAGAAATTATGTTTGTGTACTCACTTAAACATTTATGGTTGTATGCAAGTCATTGTATGTGTTTTTGTTTGCTCAATTTCAGATTTCTTAGTCTACACACTTTCGAAAAGAGTTGAAGGCTTAAAATATTCGTACAATTAAGTATTTTCTTGCTTATTGGTGTAAGAAAAATTGTCAATCATCAATGATACTTTTAAATGGATAGATTCGCCGTGGGCACGGCTGCTGAAAACGTCGAATTTTCCTATTAACATGTAGTTAAAAATAATACTGCAATTGTATCCGTTTAAAAGAAGATTTACTTCAAGAAGAACAGTCGCGTTAACTTAAGAAATCATTATCGTCAAAGATTTCATTTCAAAAGCCCATGATGAGTTTAATAATAGTTCACAAAACATACTTGTAATGATAAGGTTGTATTGTCATATTTGAACTAATAAAACGGACTAAAAAAAATTGCACGAGAATAAAGCGCCGAGCATTTTCACATAGACTGAAAGTTCGTTTAATAAACTGTCACATACGGTGAAAATTTAAACCCTGGTAGATTATCACACGACATTAATGAGAATCATGCCGAACAAACGAATATTGAATCGGGCGTCAGCAAAACGCAAACAGATACAGATTTTGTATTCGGAACGCGTCCATTCAAATCCCACGCGAAAGCGACGAATGCGATGCGATACATCAATTAATCACAATTTGCAACGTTCAAACGTAGTGCCATTCATCTTTGTTTTCATCAATCAGATATTCTGATATTGTCAACATTGTCCTTTACTGGGCATGCCAGATGCACCGTTTTGTCTCATTCAACTCTTTGCCATTCAAAACTTCGTTCAATATAGTTTTTACATGAGCCTGGTATGTTGGCTCTACTCTGTCTGATGGTAAGCAAAAGAGAAGCCCTGATTGCCATTAAAACGAATAATGAAGCGGTAAAAAAGTGTTTTGTTATCCTTTATTTCCCAAATCTATTTTTCGGCGTAGGACTCATCACTCAATTATTTTTCTGAAGTTTTATATATATATATATATACCCTATATACCCTTGACATTGATTCATATGAATTCTATTCACAGGCTCTGCTTAAGTCCGGAATTTCGAAGCTAGATATCGTCACTGCTACAATCAACTGTTATCCATTTGATTTACCAGTTCATATTGAAAATCTGCTTTGGTCTTCTAACTTTTATTCCATGAGACTAACTTGGTGGTATGGTATGTAAGCACGTAAAAATGTAAAGTTCTTAGAAATTCATTCATGCATGTTTCCTATTTGGTAAGTAGCAGGTGAAGCTTTACTAAAAATAGGGGGAAGATAAAACAGAAAATATTTGCGGTTGAATGACAGCAGTAGATCAGGCACTAAACCAAATTTATAAAGGTATTATCGATGGCTATAATATTTTCAATATGAATAACGAAATCATGCGTCGTAAATCTTTTATCGAAGTACAGATTCGGTTTAAGTCGAGATGCTGGCGTGTTTCATCGATCAACTCATAAGTTTGAAGCTACGTGATGGATGATGGAAAGCTTGAGCTCCTAACGTTTCGGCACATTTCCAATTCAATTTTTGAATTTGAAATGTTGTTTTTGTGGGCATCAATGGTTTTGGTAGAACGGAGTCGGAGAGAAAAACATTTATAAGAGAGTCAGACGTTTCTTACATTTTTGTCTGCTGGTGTTGTATTGTTTGTTGACGTTAATGCTAACGTAGTTTGCAAGTACAAAATAAAAACGACTAAACGGAGTATTAGTATTTTGTCAAACATAACGACAACCTGCTTGGGTTCGATCCCCGTACAGCACAAACATTAGTGTGCATGACTGTCTTTCCTGGTCTGGGTGTTATACGTATTTATGAAAGTATATTTTTAATACCACTGTTGATTCTTATGTCTGTTGTTAGGGCACAGCCTGAGCAATTGTGTTGTTATGTGATGTTGTGAAATATGAGTTATAATGTATGTATATTTATGCAAACCTCTTGCAAGTAGGTACAAAGGAAATAATCAAACATAATACTAGCTCCATTCACCATTTTGCGCCTAATACTAAACTGGCTTGAACTGGATCCGAGCTGCCAAGAACTAGGCTCCATATATGTAGAGCCCTTGGAGAGGCATATAGACTGAATGAATGGTATAATCAATATAAAACTATGAATCTATCGGCCGGAGGTTCACGTATATTTATCATATAACAGTCTATTATGCGCCATATAAAAAATATCGCCATGATCGCACAAAAATAGCGCAAGCCAGCCTTTCACTAACATAAATCCGTACAAATTATTCAGCCGGCTAATTAAAAGCTGAGCCAAGGAGAAAAAACGACCTTTCATACGGTTTTTTAGTAAATGGGGAAAAAATCCATAGATTTTTAAAACTATTATTCAGGCACAGTGTGCTCCCCCACATCCTGGCGGATAGCACATTGTGCAGTGGTCTGCCGAGTTCGTGCAAGGGTGACAACATCGTGTATGGGACGTTTTATAAAAATAAAGTTAATTAAAGTCAAGTATCAGCCTATTTATGTCACACTCCAGGTCAAAGGCCTCCATCATTTGTAAGTATGTTTTCGTTATAAAGATTTGGTTTGGCTTAATCAACACGCTTGCCAAAAGCAGGTTGGTAATCACAAACCGGGGCTGTGTTCAGAAATATCTACAAATTTTGCCTGACCCCGGAATTGGACCCAGGACCCCGAGACCTTGGCCCGGTACTTAAACCAGTAGACTATCGAGGCATTTTTAAAAATTGCTGCATCGCAATAAAAACTTAGACAAACATTAATACGTTTACGCGACTTAAACTCATTAATTAAACTTCTAAAAACCTTGATATATGACGTGATCAAGACCTCTGAAAAGCAGTGGTACCGTCGGTTTTTTTTATTTTAAATGGTTCTGTTTCATCAAAACAATTCCAATGTCATAACCTTTTAACAAATACGAGTACTGCTGATTACTTGAAGCGTGTATAAACTCAATATATTAAGTAAATGATTTGTTTAGCGAAGAAAGTGACACATCTCTTATTAACCATCAAGATATTTTATTCTAGAGCTAAGACATGTTAAATGAACAGAACACTGATAACCATAATTGAAATAAAAATATCGTAGACGAGGAGTGAAAATTACTGTGTAATAAAATATGAGTTAAGACGAATGTACAATGATTAAATATTAATTACATTAAAGATATTCAAGAAATAAAAATATTTAGAAAACAACATAAACGCTGGCTCTTAGAAAATGTTTACTACAGTGTGGCTGAATATTTTGAATCAAAGCACTAGAAACCGCAAAAATATTGCATGCCCGATATGGGTAACTGTTGATACTTTATATTAATTATTCCATCTTTGTAAATGTACACAGTTTAAGCAATAAAGATTTCTATTTCTATTTTTATGATTTTCGATATTTTGTTGAACTCTTTTTTAAACAAATGCAGTAAAAATTTCAGTTTTCAAAAAAAGAATACTCAAGTTTTCATTCGTTCCCGTATTGCAAGTCCACTGCTGGAAGTAGATCGATGGCTGGAGTCCTAGACCCTGAGAAAGCTTCTTACGACCCCCCACGGCGTCAAAATTGTTGATATACTACTACAATTCTAGGCCAGATTTAGTGTCAGTTTTTCCGAACACAGTCCGAATTTGTGATCACAAGCCGCGATCACAACCACGCTTGCCAAATACATATTGGTGATCACCAATCTGCATTTGGCAAGCGTGGTTATTAAGCCAAAAAAACCCATCTTTCTAACAAAAACAAGATTTAAAATCATGAAAACCTTTGCCCTGCAGAGGGACATTAATAGGTTGATTGATACTTTACTTTACTTAACTATTCCCGATATTTATTTTAATTAAACCCATGGTCACCTCATTAACATCTTACGTACTTTTCACACCGGTAGTTACCCAGTGTGTTTCGTCCGGGGTTAACGCCCGAGTATTCAATACCTTGCGGCTTAAGGCATTACATAGCTTGAGCTATCAATATTCTATTTCCTCCAATAGTAATCAGATGGAATTTGACAAGTAATTGGTAGAAATCTTTGCGCTTTGTAGTATTAGCCTTATTTTCATACATTTTGTGGCATGGCACAATTTATGCTATTAATATTATTACTCTCTTATGGTAAACACATAATATGTAGATTTGTTAAATTAGGAGTAGACGTCTTCTGCTAGTTTTAGCTTATTTTTGAAATAATTTATTAAACAATTAAAAACAATACTCTGGTCAATTAGTATAATTATATTTAATCTCGCTTTTCGCTCTCTTGCATAATAATAACCTATTGGAAACCTCTAAAATTAAGAAAATAGTAGTACTTATTAATTATGATGAGCTTGTGACGGGGTGCGATCTCAGGGGTTTCCGTAGTACTCCGTAGCCGTATAAGTAGTTAGTCTCGGATGATAAGCACAAGTAAAAGTACATATAACACTGATTAACTGTTTTATTCTACTGTTTCACTATTACAATTAATATTTTTAATAATTATTCACTATAATTAATATTGAATATTGAGTCTGGATGACTCCTCAAAAAATGCGAAAATGGAACACATTAGACAAATTTTGAATTTTGAAAGGTAGTTATTAGCGGCCAGTGGGCGCGCAGGTTAGTTCTTTCCAGCCATCTTGGAGGCCTGAATATCAATGGAGGCTGGAAGGAACGGCACCTTTTCAAGCTTTTAGCATGTAATAAAAGAGAACAGTTAATCCATTAACACATTGTATGATGTTGACATTATTTTAATGTATTTTTGTTACAAAATATAAATTAAATAGCTAAAAATAAGTTCGGTTTCAGAATTATTAGCAATGAACATAATATTTGAACACAATATTTAGATAGTGCTTAGTTTTGCAATAATGACGTTATAATTCATTCGATTTGCGGCATACCCTAATGAAATACTCGTGTAACAGTGAAACATGCACCAGCTATAGGGTATTAAATAGCTTCAATTTATTTGCCCAAAAATAAAATGACTAACTTTAGCTGAATTAAACTAAATCAGTTACGTACAATGAAACTACTAAATAGACTAAAAATAGTTGGGAATTAATAGTAACAATATCTTTAGTTTTTTTTTGTGAAGTCGTGAAGAAGTGTGTGTGAATCACAGTGAAGAAATTTTCATGAGATGAAAGCCTTTTCTTACCAGTGATGAAAATCATCATCATCATCCTAGCGTTTGTCCCGGTCGCATCCTCGGCTGTTGCCTCGGAGTCCAGGGTCCGCTTTCCTGCTGCACCTACTCCACTTCGCACGGTCTTGGGCATCCAGGGTGGAAAGACCATTGGCACGCATGTCATCTTCAACGACGCCAAGCCAGCACTTCTTGGGCCTGCCCCTTCTTCCGGGACCCGGCGGTGGTGGCATGGTGAGACATTTGTTTCCCACGTAGCTGGCCGGTTTCCGTAAAACATGGCCGTACCAACGTAGGCGACCCTCCTGCAGTTTATCTGCAATATCACGGACACGAAGGCTACCCCGGATGCGTGAGTTCTTAATGCGGTCTTTCCGCGTCACTCCACACATCCAGCGCAGCATCTTCATCTCCGTGACACGCAGCATCTGCTTGTGCCGCTCAAGTACAGGCCACGTTTCACTGCCGTACAAAAGGACCGGCCTAATGATGGTCTTATAGACCTGTCCCTTCAACTTAACCGGCATTTTGGGGTCACAAATGACACCAGTCACCTCACGCCACTTGGCCCAGGCTGCTGAAATGCGGGCTTTGACGTCGCAATCGATGTCGCTAGACGCATGAAGTACAGATCCCAGGTATTTAAACTGGTCCGTACGCTCGACCAAGTCACCGTCTATGCGTACGGGTGGGGGATCTGTGTTGCAGGCCATGTATTCAGTCTTCGCCACGTTTAGTTTTAGACCGCCGTTCTCAAGTGCCACCTTCCATTTACCCGCTCGTCGCACCAGTCGTCCCCTGTCCGAATCCGTCAGCGCGATATCATCAGCATACATGAGCAGCCACGGGGGTTGCTCATGTGCGTCTATGATGCTGGTTGACAGTTCGTCTAATATCACGCTAAACAGGAAGGGACTAAGGACGGATCCTTGGTGGACTCCGACGGTAACGGGGAAAGGGTTGGTGTCACCAACAGCAGTCCTAACTATTGAATCGGAATCGTGGTACATGTCTCGGATGACGTCAATATAGGTTTCAGGCACCCTCTTGGACCTCAGTGCCCACCAGATCATCATGCGAGGAACACAGTCGAAGGCCTTCTGCATGTCCAGGAACAGGAAATGCAGAGGCGTGTTCTTCGTTCTGTATTTCTCCATGATCATCCTTAGGGCAAAAACAGGGTCCATGGTACCAAGACCAGGTCGAAACCCGTACTGACAGTCCGAGACAGTACACTCCTGTCGTAGCCGAGAGTCAACTATCCGCTCAAATAGCTTCATAGTGTGGGACATTACCTTTATACCGCGATAGCTTCCGCACTCCTGCACCGATCCCTTCCCTTTGAAGACTGGAGTTATGATGCTCCGTCTCCACTGGCAAGGGATCCTCCCGGTGTAGAGTATGCGGTTATAAAGGTCGGTTAAGATGCCCACACCACGAGAACCCATCGCCTTCCAGGCTTCAATGGGGACTCCATCGGCACCGACTGCTTTCCGATTCTTCATGTGGCGAAGAGCTCTGAGGACTTCATCAGGCGTTATGGGTGGCACTAGTCCTTGATTCGGAGGGAGGTCCGGTGGCTGCACCTCCTTATGCTGCTCGTTGAGCAGCTCGTGGAAATACGAGCGCCATCTCTCCTTCACCGCGAGGTCCTCGCATAATAGGTTGCCACTAGGGTCCTTTACACAGCGGCACTTGGAAATATCCAGTGCAGCTTTGACCCTAGAACGAGCTACTCTGTATACAAGCTTCTGCCCCTCAGACGAGTCCAGCTTATCGTAGAGCGGTTGTAAGTGTTCTCGTCTGGCTCTGGCTACAGCTTGTTTAGCAGCGCGTTTTGCAGCCCCATATGCGTCGCGGTCTTCAGAAGATCTGGTCGCTTGCCACTTTAAGAAGGAGGCTTTCTTCTCCTTGATCTCCCTCTGGACTTCTGCGTTCCACCACCAAGTCTCCTTGTCACATTTGTGTCCACCCTTTGAGATCCCGAGCACCGCCTTTGCCGCAGTGGTGATTGCATCCTGAATCCCATCCCAGTGGTCTTGGACCGGTTTGCCATCAGCATCAGCACAGGTAACGCTTGTAGCCGAGGCAAACTCTTGAGACGTAGATTCGTTCAGCCGCCACCACCTGATCTGGCGTCGGCATCGCTCAAGGGGCTTCTCCTTGGGTCTTACGCAGAGATCCATGACAAGGAGTCGGTGTTGTGCAGTGAGACTCTCACCGGGTATGACCTTGCAGTTGGCTACTTTGCTGATGTGGTGCCTCCTAGTGAGCAGGTAATCGATTTGGGTAGCATGCCGCCCGCTCCTGTAGGTGATTAGATGTTCGGTTTTCTTTTGGAAGAACGTGTTCACGATCGCAAGATCCGCAGCCGCACACGTTCTGAGGACGTCCTCCCCTCCCGCGTTGCGACCGCCGTATCCAAAACCACCGTGAACACGATCAAACTCCTCACACCTGTCACCCACATGGCCGTTCAGATCGCCTCCCAAAACGATCCCCTGTGACAACGGGATGCCACTCAGCACATCTCCGAGTTGGTTCCAGAACCTCATCCTTTCAGCATCGCCACAGCCAGCCTGCGGCGCATAAGCGCTCATCAAGTGGGTCGTTACTCCATCAATGAGCAACTTAACCACCATAAGCCGATCACTGCAACGATTCACCTCCAGAACGCTGTCCTGAAACTCCTCAGAGAGCACCACAGCGACCCCGTTCTCCCCCCCAGGCGCACCGGTATAGATCAGCTTGTAGCCATTCCCAATGGACCGGGATCTGCTGCCTTTCCATCGAGTCTCCTGCAGGAACGCCACGTCCACCCTCCGCCTGATGAGTACGTCGGCCAGCTCCCTCACGCGTCCAGTAAGCGTGCCAATATTCCATGTTGCGAAGCGGAGTTTCCTAACACGGTTCGGGGCTCGTGTCTTCAGCCGTGCCCGCCCAGTGCACGGTAGCCCTTGCCCACTTGTCACAGAAGTCGGGCGAGGCTCCTGCGCGCCGTTTTGCGGCGGCGCCCTAACAGCAACCGTGTTCCTTCGTGTGACAACCATTGATTTGGCGGTTTTGATTTTTACGGAGGCGACTGCCGTCTGACCCCCCAACCCCTAGAGGAAAACCCATTGCCAGAGCCTCGTCCGTCCTTCAGCAGGGTGCACCACTTGCAGGTGAGGTTGACTTGGGCTCCCAAGATGTAGGCGGAGCCCCGAACACCCCACCAGTGATGAAAATATGCAATTTATTTCTGTACGTGTCCCAATTGACATTTCCTTCGTGGAAGATGCAGCTCTTAGACTTGCAGCTTAAAGTAAGATACGGCACTTCGACTTGCCGCTTTGAGGAAGATGCAGCACTTCGTCTTGACGCTTTGAGGAAGATGCAGCACTTCGACTTGACGCTTTGAGGAAGATGCTGTACTTTGACTTGACGATTCGAGGAAGATGCAGTACTTTGACTTGACGCTTTGAGGAAGATGCAGCACTTCGACTTGCCACTTTGAGGAAGATGCACCACTTCGACTTGTCTCTTTGAGGAAATTGCAGCACTTCATCTTTCCGCTTTGAGGAAGATGCAGCACTTCGACTCGTCGCTTTGAGGAAGATGCACCACTTCGACTTGACGCGTTGAGGAAGATGCAGCACTTCGACTTGCCGCTTTGAGGAAGATGCAGCACTTTGACTTGCTGCTACATTCATTGGAGAGATTGACGTTCGTCCGTCGTAATTTTTAATCTGATACGTATTTGCGATTGATTAAACGTCTGTTTTTCAACAAACACAATAACATTGCAGAAACACATTCTCGTTGCTATAAAAGTAAAAATAACATTTACAATCTGTAACGTCCCGGCCTGGGGCCATGGGCAGTGTGATTCGTAGGTGTTGCTTCCTTTTCCGAGTTATTTTATTGCGTACACATTGCAATCAATGGCACGTATCCGACGCAATCCGTGTAATTGGCGTGAAACTGTTATAGCCGGGAATTTTCCAACACTCTGTATGTAAAATTTATATGATCTAGTGGCGTAAAGTTTTTGTATTTTGTAACACTGGAGTGAGACGTATGGAATTCATATTCAGAGCAATCAAGTACATGAATCATGACGGATATTTTCGAGTGATTTGAGTTGTTTTTTTTTTTGGTAAGTTTGTATGAAAACCTGACACGACCGTTGAGAGGTCAGGCGGACCAACGGCTTAAAGTGTCTTCCGAAGCATGGAGAAGCTCGAATTTATTTTTTTCGGTCACCCATCCGATGACTGGCCTCTGCGAATGTTGCTAAATTTGCAGACCGAGCACGCTAGTCACTACGCCATCGAGGTCCTGCATAATAAATATATCACGTCATCATCTTATCTCTTATCAAATGAGACTTTTTGATTACAAATCTCAGTCTTAGAACTAACTGTTACTACCCTCAGATATAAGTATTGATAATGTAGAACCTGTAAAAAGAATTTGTCTCCTATGGCTGTAGAAACAAAACTGTGTACGTAACGACTTAAAATAAGTACATCAACAAAGAATTAACAAAGCCGATCAACCCCTTTGGTTTTTTAATAAAACCTACATCAAACAATGTCTACCGCGGTGTTGGTTAACACTTGGCTAAATTTATGCCATGTCACAACATCAGCTCATGAATATTCAGATGGCAGCATAGCTTGTAATTCGTATTATTTCGTATGTTATTTCAGACAGTGTTCAAAGGAGTTGAATTATTTTTAGTTGTAGTACGGGCGGTGTAATATGATTAGAGAGTAGATTAAAACAAAAGCGCATCTGCAGTCTAATTATCGGAAATTATGAAGGGTGTCAGATTTAAGATTTTTTTTCGGAGTTGTTGACGTTTTTCTAGTACCTAGAGACTACTTATCATTATATTACTTCCTGGATTGGTTTAAAAAACAGTGAAGTACAAATTAAAATAAATCATGAACATTTGACGGGCCCGTTGGTGTAGTGGTCAGAGACCCTGGCTACAAAACCAAGGGTCGCGGGTTCGAATCCCGCTAGGAAAAATGTTTGTGAGATGAACATCGGCCTTTGTACTCGAATCATGGATGCTTATAAATGTATTAAACTGAAGTACAAGCTTCGAGTTTGCGGCTAGGCAATTGGTGTGTTAGTGCAAAAACTTTATTTATTTATTATTATTTATTTAGTACATAATTATGTATTTGTTTTTTAAACAATTATCAATATTTAAATCAAGTAAAAAAGGGAAACAACTTACAAAAACTTAGTAAATTATTTGAATAAAGGTGGTCTCAACATTATGAATAGTCACCAGGTCCATTGATAAACCACTGGCAATTTGCAACGGCACCTTCAAGAATAAATGAGACCCTTCTGACCCATTTAAAAGGTGCTGTCTATTCATCTGTCTGTGTGATTGTGGTCAGCCGTTTATCGAAAGGGTGTAGTCAGAAATTCTCTAACTGTTTTCAACTGGTGTTTATGAATAAAGGAGTATACCAATTTATTCATCAAATGCTGAAAACCATCTTGATACATTCAGAAAAATATTTTTCATTGGATAGTTCATTAGTCAAGGAAGGGTTTAAAGCTGTAGTCTAACACTATGTGTACGGAAACCGAATTTCACGTGGACGGAGTCGCGGGCGGGGCCGCTAGTATAACAATAATTGTGAAACCATTACCACCATTTTTATTGTGGTGTGTTATTCCAAGAATATTTATTTATTTATTATAAGAAACGAACTTCTTAGCTATCCATGGATTCTCCGTGCGGGTGCCGGGTCCATCGCGTGGTACAGAGAGGAATGTCAGTCGGCGCCTGGGACTTTCAACCCAGCGTTAGACAAATTAGACATTTAATTTCGTATTTTATTTTTTCCCTCGTTTAGTTTCAGCAAACAAATAACAATAAACCCTATTCGAAAGCTAAGTCTATTTTTGATCAAAACTGTGCGGTATCTCTCGTACTACCAACGTCTTGTTCAGACAGTTTCATTTTGACGTTAAAACTCATGTCTGTCTGAAGTTACAGAAAGCTTCTCTTAAAATAGGAAATTTTGGATGTGCTCGTAGTTTCACTGCTTCCTTTCGTTCCTTGCCGTCTGGAATATCAAATTATTATTATTCGGTTTCGGTAATAAAAAGCTACTATTATTTCGGATTACTTTTATTGACAACTTTCATGAAGATTATTTTTCGCATCGATGCTAGAATGTTATTTTACCAAAGTCAAATTTTTGGTTATCCTACTACTATTATAAAGGCGAAAGTTTGTAAGTATGGATGTATGGATGTTTGTTAGTCTTTCACGTAAAAACTACTGAATGGATTTGAATGAAACTTTACCACAATATATCTTATATACATCAGAATAACACAAAGGCTATATAGTTAATAAGGCTTTAGGATATAGAACATACCTATGTATGTATGTGGAAACCGAAAACCCCTCGGACGGAGTCGCGGGCGGCCGCTAGTGTTGTATAATGTTTAAGTTGTTTTGATAATAATTCTCTGATTTGATGAGAATCTTTCTTATAAACAGAGTATTGAAACTGAATACCACGAAGTGTAAAAATGTCACTAACGTCAACTGTCCCGTCACATCAGTTTTCGGAATATACCCAAAAATATTATCCGTCACCGATATTCAATTTATTATCTTGAAAATTTCCCAAACCATAAAATTACCGTAAAACAGGATAGAAGCAAACAGAGTACTCTTAATGACCAACCTCTTTTAACTTTTATTTCACATTTCAACTGAGGTAAGTAAGTAACATTAGTAGGGAGGTAACTTCCCTTAAATAAGATCAGTTCCTCCACTCAAGGCCTTGGTTACAAGTTAATGTATAATAACATTAGCAATTCAAATTTTAGAGTCCAGGAAATGTAAATTTCCATCGTGAATTGTGAGATATAACTCTGGATGTATCTCCGCCGAATTTGTTCATCGTAACTTAATCTCGAGACTTAAAGTTTAGGCAGGAATGATGACGTTCCTTACTTGTATCTTCATTACGGTTGAAGCCATTAACGTTAATGATTACATTAAAATGTGTCATTGTAACTTTTCAACTCAAATTCTGTCATTAGTGGTAAGTACGAACGGGTTACGATAGCAGAATGGCTATCACATGGTGTAATGATACGATTTTTCTCGAAGCAGCAATTGATTTACATCTGTATTTTTATCATAATTAGTAAAATAAATGTGTCGATGTGTCTAGTGGTTTAAGTAGGTACCGTGGTCTCGGGTTCGATTCCTGGGTCGGATAAAATTTGTATCAATTTTTCTGAACACAGCTCGGGTTTCAGGGGGTCACTTACCAACCCACATTTGGCTAGCGTGGTGATTAAATTTCATCTTTGTAATGGAAACATGATTTCGAACGATGGACACCTTTGTCCTGCAGTGGGACAATAATATACCGAGACTTTACTTTACTGAAGTAAAGTAACAAGTAAAAATTGAAGAAGTTCTGATAGCAATTTATTGGTACTCGGCGGAGATAAAAGTTACATTGTCTGGTGGACTAACCGACTAGCCTCCTACTACCACTACAATGGGACGCACTTCATCGCTTAATGAGCAAAGAAATGAGTTGCCAAACTTCTCGATTCGCAATATAATACGTAAAACAGCACAAAATTACAAAATATTTACGTCTTTGTTGTGAAACTTATCTACATCGCCAAAAAGGAGTAGTTCCGAAACAACTCAACAGATGGCGCTAAAACAAACTGTGAAATTTCCATACAGACCTACATCGTGCAAGCAGAGTTTACGCCGCGACTTTGTAAAAACTTGACTACACCAACACAGTACTGAAAACCTCGATCCTCGAGCTAGATCACTCGCTCGGCAGAAGTAATTCTATCTAGGGAATGGATGATTTACCTATATCTCTGTTACACATTCAAAGCCAAATCCGCATTGCTGCTATTTTCACTGCCAATATCAAAGTAAGTACTCTGACAATCCGCAGCGAGTTTTAATTACAACTTAAACAAAAAAAGACATGCTCATTCGGCGCGAGCGGTTCTGGGCCGACACTTCCGCGAATGGGACGCGTACAAGTCGTGGCAGGGAAAAATACACACTTAAATAATTGTAAGTTATCTTTACTGATACAATGAATTAGCTTTATTTTATTAGCATAGATGACTCACAAGATTTAGTTTTTATATTTGAACGCGCTTATCTCAGGAAGCACTGGTTAAAATCTAAAAATACTTTTTGTATTGGTTACCCACATTTTGTGTGCGAAAAATCGTAATACACGTGGACGGAGTAGCGGGCGGCCGCTAGTTTCGTATTCAAAGAAAGATAGGCAAATTAATTAAAAAGGAATTCGTGGTAGAACTTTCAGTATTTTAGTGTCGGATCTAATTGGATTTTTTCGAAAACACTTCTAAATATTTTTATAATAGTGCGCATTTAATCTTCAGCTTAGTTTATTATATTTATTTGGTACCACCATAAACTGCTGTAATTAAAGTTAGAGATTAAAACATACAGATATACAATTTAAAAACTGTGGTTTCACTAATTAGTTTGTTTGCCTGGAAGTATCGACAGCGTCAGTCCGCTACGAGAGATGCATTATGAGAAATCCAGGTACAGTCGGCTGCGCTGAACAATTCAATTATAATAATTTAATTGTGTACATTAAATTTTCAAAATTTAGTACTTTAAGCTCATTTTGTACAAGTTGCTATAGCTCCAAATAAAATGAACGTTTGTATTTCACATTTTTAGCTTCCCTTTCAATTTAACCAAATTCAACAAATCCAATAAAAAACAGTGGTTGTACAATTGATTTGTCCGCCAGTGTATTGACAGCGTCAGTCCGAGAGATGCATTATGAGAAATCTAGGTACAGTCGGCTGCGCTGAACAAAAACTGTATCGCGTATTAAAAGGGAACAAAAGAACCGTGCGCTTCGCTTTCAGAGATGATTGTTTCTGTTTTTACCACTTTCAGTAAGGTAGGTTACGATAACCCGGTATTACCATAACGATTCATAAGTGCATTTTACACTGGACATTTCATTCAATTCTATTTTAATTATGTGCATTAAATTCTCAACATTTAGTAGGTACTTTAAGCTCATTTCGTACTAGTTGCTATAGCTCCAAATAAAATGAACGTTTGTATTTCACATTTTAGCTTCCCTTTCAATTTAACCAAATTCAACAAATCCAATAAAAAAACAGTGGTTGTACAATTGATTTGTCCGCCAGTGTATTGACAGCGTCAGTCCGCTACGAGAGATGCATTATGAGAAATCTAGGTACAGTCGGCTGCGCTGAACACAAACTGTATCGCGGATTCAAACGGAACAAAAGAACCGTGCGCTTCGCTTTCAGAGATGATTGTTTCTTTTGTTACTACTTGCAGTAAGGTAATGATTACCCGGGAAAAATGAACTGTTTGGATTTCTCATTATTCGGAAAATACTATGAATATTTTAGCTTCTAACTATTCATAGTATTTTTCCAATAATAAATAATAAATGTGCGCTATTTGTTGGAAGGTAACAAAAAATATTTCAGTTGTATTTTGTAATACGTACTTTAGCTATTTTGTTTCGAGATTTTATAAGGCTTTTATACATCAAACAAAACGGCTTCGTGTAATAGGTTTAATTCCGATGAAACATAATTAATAAACATTTTGTGCAAAAACATATTTTAAGATACTTATAAATATTGAAATAAAACTAATACTTTCAGGAATCGAGCAAAATAATGCAAACTAAAAAGAAGCGATTTCTATAAAACGAAAATCTATTTATTTGAATTCAACAATTATTCATGATTAACAAACGCTTTTTTATCTATGAAAATCACCTAATCCCTACAGGATACCGTCATGTAGGCATAGTCAGCCCATGGCGGAAGGTTAGTCAGTTAGCATCTATAAAATTCCGTTGAAAAATAGAAGTTTATTTTACAGTTTGAATGTAAAAGTCAACCCTGCACGACCTCGTTTACTTAAACGCGACATAACGCAATTATCTGGTAGTATTGGAACGCACTAAGCGGAAAAAACGCGACGAAGTTCGGTGCGACTACGCCTGCCATGCTATATATTAAATGGAGAATGACACACCATGCCGAAATCGCGTCGCGTAATTTTGTATCGAAATTGAACTGCGGACTAACTTCGGTCGCGTTTTTTCCTCTTAGTGTGTTTTTAGACTAACTCTCCACTATCGCTATCGCTATGTTAAAAAAGTTTAACGGTGCAAGCGACACCCTTGTTCAGTAGTCAAACTGATTTGAAACAACTACAGAAACTTTTTCACCTTGTCTCACTTCTTAGTGAAAAAACACACTAGGTAGAAATAACGCGACAGAAGTTCGGCGGCAATGCATTTCCTATCCAAAATGACGCGACGTTATATCGGCATAATGTCTCTTCTTCCATTTAAAATACATTACAGGCGTATTCCCGTCGAACTTCAGCCGCGTTTTCCCCGCCTAGTGTGTTTCAACACTAACTCTACACTATCGCAGTGTTTGACGTGCGTTTTACATCGAGCGATTTGTGAGGTTCTTTAATAATGTTAAACGGTGCAAGCGAAACTCTTGTTCAAACAAGCACTCGCAAGGCTTTGAGGGTTAAATTTATTATTTTTCACATTTGCTTGTTGTCTGTTTTGTTGGGTTATTATAGTTGGTTTCCCAGCATGGGCATTGTATCACATTCATAACGAAATTTGAAATGAAAAAGACGTTACAAAATCTATACGTCATAATGTTTGATTCAAAGCAAAGTGCAAAGTTGAGCAACTTTCGCAGAGGCGAGTTATCGGATGGGTGACCGAAAAAAAAAACTTGAACTTCTCCATGCTTTGGATGGCACATTAAGCCTCGTTTAGTGGTTTTGCGCCTGATCTCTCTACGGTCGTGTCGGATTGATGTCCCACCGAACTATGAGAGTAAGAGGATAAGGACTGCACCTGTGCTTGCCCACTTACTTGTGCACTATAAAATGAGTACCTGGCCTATCTTAGGTACTCATCGTAAGATCGTAAGATCGGCCGCCATGGTCGAAAAACGGGTGGAAGAGTATTATACCACTATTTGCAATGTATAATGTTACGGGTTAAGGGCCTGCAGGTATTAACAGTTACATTGAAGTAAACAAAATCTGTAACCAAAAGACGCCATGTTCTTATTACCAAATTGAGAACTTCCAGTAAATGTATTTGGAATTCTAGTAATAAATTTAATACTCGTTATCAACGTGTCATAAAATTCCATATATCTGTCTTCCTTGCCGTTAAAGGAAATGAAGAGGGGTCATAATCGGTTTACAGTAACGAATGCTTCCCAATTTAGGAGACACGTCTTGATGTTCAATTTTAATTACGACGAGTATTATGTGTGCATCAATTTGTCTGATTTCCCTTATGTGGGTTGCGGAGGTCAGACGACAGTTACTCCATTATAACCAGGCTTCTCAATTCGGTATCATAGTCGAAGAGTAACCCTGGACTCCTAGAAAAAAAAACTTACGTAGTTGTTTGAGCGAATCAAATTCCATTTGTTCATCACGATTTTAAGGATACAAACTAACTACTTCCACTTAGTTGATTTCGCTAACAATACAAAAATCTTCAATCAGTTGATACAAAGGACACGCTTTGAAACTTACCAGTTTCATGATTCATCTCTAATGAAACGTAATAGGTAAACAGTGGTTTTAGCTAAACCGTGCGGTCATGTGTGGCTCAAACCCTCCCTAGTTTAGTGCACGATGAGTGACGTCAGCCATTACGCATGTCTCTCTTAATGCACACTCCGTTTTGCTTTGATATCGCCGCGGTGCTTATGGTAACGTCATTTGGGTAGTCCGATTTCAGATTTCCGAGGAAAATTACATTTCATTTTGAATCGTCAATGGAATGTAATTTCCTCGGAAACCTAAAATCGGCCTTCCTAAATGACGTTAACGTTTTGGGAATTGTGCGTGTGAGTGGTGCTTAAGTTTTGGAATATTGATATAGCAATAACTTAGATAATTACTTTACCAATAGAATACATTTTTGGTTACTTGTTATGAACGTTTAGTACGCCTTCTATATCGCAAACCTAAAAACCTAGAAATATTAATGTATGTGTAAATTACACAGTTACACATACATTAATACTTCTGCGCTAGTATCAGAACAACGATCTTTTGGATTTTTAAATATAAGACTAAACCACTGTACCTATACAGTTTCGTTATTAACAACTTAAATAACAAAGAAAAAGAAACTGAAAGAGGCAACCTGCGAAAGTCTTTATTATTCCACTATATATGGTCACTGCTGCCCAGTTTTAATATTTAAGGATTTATGGTCCCACAGGCGACATTCATTTCGGGCTACTCAGTGCACTTGGGGCCACGTAAAAGCGACTCAATTTACATTTTCTAAAAAGCCACTCTTGTCTCTTTAGAATTTTATGAAGTAGACGAATAAAAATAACAGTTTATAACTTACGCTGGAAAGAGTTGAAAATGTGTAATAGGTGTTCAGCTGATCGAAGTCGTCCGGAATGAATCACACTTCATACTTAATTAATAATATTATAAATGTGGAAAATTGGTAGTTTGAGTGTTTGTCTATCAATCACTAAACGGATTTTTATGAAATTTGGTATGGTGGCTGACTCAGGTGATAGAATACTCAGAAAAGATAAAATAGGAACCTTGTTAATTCTACGCGGCCATAAGCGCGCGGATAAACTAGTGTATAACAAAGAGAACCATGACCAGATTTGAAATGTATGACCAGCAGGTCATTTATCTTATTACTTTTCTAGTCAAATAATCTCGTAAATTTTTCGATGGCTTGAAACACACTGACAAAAATAAATAGAATTGAGGAACTTTTTCTTAAGAGGGGGTGTAAAAAATATCGCGTATTTTCAAACACATTTTAAACCGTGAAAATGAACTTCAAATGACCCGAAAAAAAAATCGTAGATATTTAAGCATCGTTCCTAAATAGTTATCACAGAAAATATTGAAAAAATTGCAATTTTCATTGATAAAAAAAATCTTGAAGTTGCGTCTGACTTGATTTTTGGTTACATTTATTTCCGAGACGATGCATTTTGGTGAACCAATATTTTGGCATATAATATCAAATTATATTATCTAAATATTGACCACAGAACATTTTGAAAAAATATCATATTTTACGAGTAATTCAAAGAAAACTTGTTTGGCGCTTACTACGTTCATATTCCGCGCAGTAAGCTATCGTCTGTCGCACCTGGCGCGTGCTCACAGGCATGTTTTGTTTCATCGGTTAGTCGCAACCTCTCCGTTGAGACGAGAAGACTATGATTTAGTACTCTCCCGGCTCGAAAAAATATTTCGTAAAATTATTATATGGATTGACGTGAATGACGGATCGGCCGAGAGCAGTATATGCAAGAAAGAACGATGCTTTCAAATAGTCGCTTGTTGGAAGACTTAGTAGCAATTTGAAATTGAAAGTTTACAATTCCAGCCTAAACTATTAAAACTTATTTTTCATAATCAGTCTTTTACTGTGTACAATAAATGGACGAATAAATTAGGTGTTGCGGCAATATAATGTGTAAATGATTTTTTTTGTATATTACTGTTACAAGATAAGAGATTTACGATTTAGAAGTTTTTGTTTTGCTCCTTTGAAACGTGACAATCTATACATAAAATATTTTAATATTTAAACTGTGCAAAAGGAACTGTATGACATAGTGAGAGTACGAAAGAAAATGTATTGAAAAATAATGTTTATAACGAGGCAAGCGAAATTAAACCCGTTCAAAAAAATGGTGTTTCAAAAAGCAACTATCAAATTTCTTGTCTATAGATTACTGCTTCCTAAAGTCGGTAGTAGAATTTTTCAGTATTGTGCTATTATTATTGACGATTTAAAAGTGCCACACCGAGATCTACATAAATATAGTATATTTCGATTTTGATTTGGTTGACGGGAATCAGTAGTGTGTCTGTGTGTGTGGGAATCATGCAACTCATAGTAAATGATATTATAGGTAAGGGAGACGTTAATTTCACCGAATTGCGGTACATGCAACTGCAAAAAAAATACACTGTATTTTAAAATCAAAAATTTTGTATTTCACAAATATGTTTACCTACGTCTTTTAAACTAGTATAATAATTTTGTAGAATTAAGAAATTTAGGAGTACTACCCATTCCCTAAAAGTAAGAAATAGTTCTGCCGAGCGGTCGATCTAGCTCGGGTACCGAGCTCCTAACCACACTGTGTTGGTGTAGTAACGGAACTATATATTGTGGCGATGCAGATGGGGCCTTATTTCAAAACACATTAAAATTAACCAGGCCGTAATTATTTTTATGCAATAATTGTAAATATAGCACATTGTAAATTAATTAATGTTCATTAATTCTTACAAGTTGATTAACAACGATTAAACACGTCTTTTTTTAAACTTACTAGTACTTAGGTAAACGGGCCTGGCCGTTCTCTGGAAATGGAAAATACAAATAAATCTTTTTTTAAAGATTTTTTTGTATTGCCATTGGTTTTCAGATACGTCAGTTAAACAATTAAAAATCTAGAATAATAAGAATGACATGGTTCTCATTCTTATTCATGTGCACAGCGACAAGAATTTGATAAATTTACAAATTATTGTCGACGTTATTTAAAAAATCTTGTATCTTATAATGTCCTTTTCTCTTTGAGTAATTCTTTATTTTAAGTCTAATTAGATGTAAAGGTGCCAAATTACGGTTTACGGTTTAAGACATTTATTTCTCAATTACAGAATACATGTTATTCACTTTCACTGAGAAACACTGGATAACAATTAGTAATTATTCTGTACGTTTAACACAAGCACTAGTAGTAACAAAGTAAATTATTTATTAGTAGATTTGAATTTATGTTAGTATTTCCTTAAGTATTATGTCCATTTTTCTCAATTTTAATGAGGGTATTTGTCTTAATACACACAACAATACTGCGAGAATGACGAGTCAGTCACAGTTCTATTACGTATCGAAAAACAGTTGCTATCATAGATGCCATTTGCTGCCATGTGTGAGGAATCATGCAGATTTAAAACATTTAAAGTAAAATCAAAAATTAAAAGACAAAATTAAAATTTAAAGATTAAATTAAAATTCACAAAGATTTTGTAGTTAAAAAAACATATTATACGATTATATTATTAATTAAATAACTTGCGCGTACCTTTGCGTATTAATAACTACCAGAAAAAAGTACAATACAAGTCACTCAAAGCATAAACAAAATAAATCATTATGATACTAACATTTATGTATTACTAGCTTTCCACCGCTTAGTTACGTCATCCTGCTTCCAATACTCTCTTTGACAATTTTTATCTGATTTACTTTAAATACTGTGCGGAATCGCCCGAAACAAATTGAAGTGGCGACCTCTGTCTCATTGCGTTGAAGTCATAGGACGAGAGGGGGCCGAGGAAGCGCGCGGGTGCGATCCGATGGGTGTCGAAATTGATGCGCCCTCTTAACTGTTTGCCAGCAATCAGTAAGCAAACTATCAGCTGCCTTTGATACAAAAAGATTCTCAGATAAGTAAAATCTAAATTTTAACAACTTTCCTAGACATTTCTTATATCATTGTGTTATTTCAAAGCTCGATGGCGCAGTGGTTAGCGCACCCGGCCTGCGGTTGCTAAAGTTAAGCAACGTTCGCAGATGCCAGTCATCGGATGGGTGACCGAAAAATTTCATCTCGAGCTCCTCCGTGCTTCGGAAGGCACGTTAAGCCGTTGGTCCTGCGCCTGATCTCTCTACGGTCGTATCAGAATGCTGTCCCACCGAATTATGAGAGTGAAGGAATAGGGAGTGCACCTGTGCTTGCGCACTCACTTGTGCACTATAATATATCCTGCGTACCTGGCTGATCGTTAGATCGGCCGCCATGGCCGAATACGGCCGGAGGGTATTATTATTTCAAAGTGGATATTACTTCTTAATTTTTGGAATTTATAAAGAAACTTGTACGTCATTATAAACTTAATTTGCAGGCACAGTTCGCATTATGAAACATTATAATATTCATAGATTAAAATCGTATGATTCAATAGGTTTAAACGGGTGACTGTCATCGTGCTCTCTTGGTCTAATAAGCGATTGTCGCTCTTATTTATGTGACAATTTCGAAGTATGGTAAGGGCCAATCTCCCTTAGATTGGCCCTTTTTAAGTATATAATAGTATGTATACTAGAAATACAAAACAAAGAAAATTTCATAATATGATCTTAGGTGGCTCAGGCGGGAATCGAACCCAGCGCCTCTTGCGATCCATGCAAGCGCCTTTACCGTAAATTAAGCTACCGAGACCATTAACTAGGCCGGACGAATTTATCCTTGTTAGTTTCTTAAAGCAAAGCCTGAGCCACCTAAGACCAATTTTTTTTTTCTGTTTGAAATTTAAAATAATATTATATGTATATAAAGGTAAAATTATACTTAGCCTATTCAAATCCTTAAATAGACATGCTAGTATTATGAATATTTTCGTATGCTGGCCAGATTTGCAGCTACAGCACAGCATAGTTACTTGACTACCGAAGTGGTATCCCTCCGAGAGTGATATAACATCGCGGAGTATATTAAATACGACCTCAAACTGGCCCGGACATTATTCCAAGATTCCCGGATGGGCCATGACGTACTTCCTATTTTTATTACAATGGACATTTTATGGGTGACCGAAATACTCATTAATGTTACCCTCTTTGGGATGAGGGTACGTTTTCCATTCGTGAAAAGCTGTGATTAAGTTTGCCTTGTTATTATTTTAATATTACTTTCCGTTGCTTTTTCTTTCATGTGTTATATACGGGTCGAAGTATAAAAACAATATGAAGGCAAAACTTTTTAATTCATTGTTATGTTTTTTCTTAAGACGTTTTTACCATATTGATAAAAGTTTACGCACTATAAATATAGAAAACAAGGCGGTAAAAACGCGAAAAAAAAATTCGGCGGCAATGTATTTTCTATACAATATTACGTAATTCTAGCATGGTGTGTCATCCTCCTTGTAAAATACATAGCAGACGAGGTCACGCCGAAATTCAGTCGCGTTTTGTCAGCTAAGTTTGTTTCTGCTAGCCTCAAAGTAGCTTAATTTAAAGCCTACTACTATTATAAAGGCGAAAGTTTGTATGTATGGATGTATGGATGTTTGTCACTCTTTCACGTAAAAACTACTGAATGAATTTGAATGAAACTTTACCACAATATAGCTTATACATCAGAATAACACATAGGATATTGGAAATCGAAATCCACGCGGACGGAGTCGCGGGCGGCCGCTAGTTTTAAATAATACATTGATCTAAGTAAAAAGTTGATTCGATTTATCAAAAACAGATGACGTCAATAAATGTAAGAGTAAACGAATGAAATAAAACTGATCGGAAAATGATTGGTTTAAAATTAAGTTAACCCCTCCTGGCGATAAAAAAGTTATAGAGTTAGAAGTGAAGACCCGAAAGTTTTAAATTGATCTAACTTTGTAGTAATTTATTGTCAATTTCTACTTTTGACTAGATATTCCTTGAGGCCAGTCATGCGGAATATTGGACGGATATGAACAACTTAGAACCATCTTTTTTTAAATTTAAATCCCTGGAGATTTCGTTAGTTTACACTGAAATGACCTTTCAAGACTGAACCTTTAAACTTAAATGAATCATGAAGTTATTTTGCTCTGAAAAACGTATTCCAAAGATTTTGTAGTTTTCTTTATAGTTAATAACTTCAGCTCAAACTAACATCCAATCATTTTATTTCATGGACGTGTGACAAAAATCTTGACGAAATAATCATTATTGTACCTATTTAAACATTATCAAAACATGTTTTACTCAAATACCAAGTTACCTTCTGATAACAGCTTACTTGTTACTTGTTCAACTATTATCTTGCTAGTTTTTACCTGCGTCTTTATCAGAGATTCCTGTTTTATAACATGGAAGCATTAAATCAGGATGAAAAGTATCACCTAAGTCAGCCCATGCTCTGCTTGTTACCAAAATTGACGGACAAACATCCAAACTAACAAACTTTCGCATGTTATATAAAGTTATTATTAGTAGGTATAGACTTATAAATACCACAGTTACATTAAGCTTTTAGCCGTGTAATCTCTCTACGGTCGTATCAGATTGTTATCCCTTCGAACTATGAGTTTGACGGAATAGGGAGTGCACCTGTGCTTGCGCACTCACATGGGCACTATGACATATCCTACGTAACTGGCTGATCGGTAGATCGGCCGCCATTGTCGAAAACGGCCGGAAGGGTATTATAATATTTACGTTAAAACTATACCTATATCATGTCTACTAACTGAGGAAGCATGTAAATATTCCATTAACATACACGTGTCTTCCTTGCAACAATTCGCAAAGCTTCTGTTTTGAATCTAAAATAAGACGCCGTCAGTACGGTCTCAGTCGTTTCATTAAGTATTCCGCCTACATCCAAACAGCAAGGATTACGTGCTCTTTTGAGTAGCAACTCACGTTTAAGATTTACCTCGTTTAACGGAACCGACTAATCTGGATCCGGTCCGTAAATATTCAAAGACTTTTAATTCTGCGGTTGGATCTTTGTTGTATATACAACAATGTAGAGTCTGTCTGCTTGAACATTCATTGTTGATTCGTGTACGTGAATATCAATTTGTCTTAATAAATCTTGTTTTTGTCAATGCTGCAGATGAAAAACATTATTTTAGCATAGTGTGTCATCTTCCATTTAAAATACATTGCAGGCGTAGCCATGCCGAACTTCAATCGCTTTTATTCCTCCTAGTAAGTTATTCAATATTTAAGGTTTTGTAAGCAAATAGCTAATTGTCTTTCAGTTCATTGTAAGCTAAGTGCTAAGCTTATATATTAGAGAAATACTCCTGTTTGTATTAAAAAAAATGTTTAACTATGTTACCTACTAGGGACTTAAAATAATAATGCTGCAAGCACTCCGTCGAGAATACTCTTTCATGTTCCATATTGAGAACCAAATTTAAAGGTCTCAGGTAACTACATATTATGCGCCCGACCTATTTTCCCTAGCGTTACACTAAAATTCTGTAAACCACGGACTCGAAACAAACTCCGTACGCGGAGTGTGTTATCACTTCATTAGAATAGTGGCAAAAAACGAAAACGTGCCGCGCCATAAACAAACATTTTACTTCAGCTACAGCTCACACGCAAATTCTCAACAACAGACGAACTAAATTGAATTTCCTAGCAACACCGAGAGTTGGACGGGACGAACAGTTTCGTACAACGCAGTGGATTTGTGGAAATTCTCACGGGAATTTAGTATTCATAAGTGGGTTAAAACTTAAAACTGCATCTTAGTTTGATCCCGTCGGAAAATTTTCATCCACCTCAGCCGTTTAGTGCTTGCAATGTACGTTCTTATTGAATCAATATCTTGCAGATTTCTCAATTTGTTTTCTTCTCTTTTGGTGCCGTGTGGTTGTTGAAGTTACGGCTACGTATCAACAGATTTGAAATTGCAAACAATCCGATATTTTCACAAGTAGAGGCTGTGAAAATCGTCAAAGTAACTAAGGAATCGGTAGGTTGTCAATATTAAGATTATAATCCGATAATAGGGCGTTAATCTATCACTTGCTTATCTCAGTATCAAAAGTAGTGGAAGAAAAATAAGAAGCCAAATTACTTTCCGCTTATAATTTATTTTTAACTCATTAAATTTTTGCTGAGCAGCGAGTTGTATCGCGAAGCACTTGCACTTCTTACGAATGTTTTTTATACGGTTAAAAAGGTAAGCAATAAATATCCACTTCGGACCCAACGTTGTTTGTCTTCGATTAAAGTAATTGAGACAAAAACCGACTCGAACTAGACTGAACAAAGTAAATCCCCTACTAAATCTGTCCCTGACAAATCGGAGGGAATAAAGCGGAGGTAAGTTAAAAGGGCATTAAAACCTACAGTGTGCTCTTGATTACACTGTCACCTAAATTAAGCTGCCGGGTGACAGGTGTTGAATATTTAAAACGCCGGTGAAAGAATAGCACCCTGAGCGAGCCGAGTGTACGCTAGCGTTTGCCAACGCATTTTCAAACGCGCTCCCTACGGTATTAGCTGGAGAGCTGGCAAGCATTTTTGGGTAGGTGCTTGAGGCAAGCTGAAACCTTGTCCTGTACCTCTCCTATTATATCCCAACACGAAACTGCAGACCTGGCTGGTGAGTAGCGGGGCTAAATCAACCCCCAAATTTTTAAAAGTATATTTTTTTTTAATCCAAAAATATACTTGAGGCAATTTGCAATTTTTATATGTTGTAGTTTAATATTTACAGAGTATAAAAAAAAATAAGCCAGACGATTCAGCCGGGGTTTTAACATTGCCAGGCGCGTCCAAAAATATTTTGCAAATGAATATAAAAAATGTGTTTGAGGCAACTTGAAATTTTAATAGAGTATTATTTATAACTAAAAAATAAGACTCTCAAAAAGACAGATCATTTCGGTGGGACTTTCTACCTGCCAGGCGATCTAACAAAAGACAATGCCGATTTTGTTAGGGAAGGTGGCGTCTTTTTTTTTCGAGCGTCCACCAACCAAACTTGGTAATCTATATTCTTGAGGGCATTACAAACGATTTTTGCTATGGCAGTAAAGCTGTAAACTCAGTCCGAACTGAGTTAATCAGGTTTGAACTTTTTTCGCTTCATACATTTTTCTATGGGAAATTGTTTTTTTTTTGTTTCTTGCGTCCATCGACGAAACGTGAAAATATATATTCTTGAGGTCATCACAAACAATATTTGCTATGGCAGTGACGCTGTAAACTCAGTCCGAACTGAGTGAGACTGGCCAGAACTATTTAACAACTGTTGGAAAAAAAGTAGGAATTTCCCATACAAAAACGCAGGAGCGAACGCCTAGAGTGAAAACGATCTAGGCTGTTTCACTCCGTTCGGACTGAGTTTACAGCTATACTGCCTTAGCAAATATCGTTTGTGATGACCTCAAGAATATATATTTTCATGTTTCGTCGATGGACGCGAGAAAAAAAAGTTGCAATTTCCCATACAAAAAAGCAGGAGCGAACGCCTAGAGTGAAAACGTTCTAGGCTGTCTCACTCAGTTCGGACTGAGTTTACAGCTTTACTGCCATAGCAAATATTGTTTGTGATGACCTAAAGAATATATATTTTCACGTTTCGTCGATGGACGCAAGAAACAAAAAAATTCAATTTCCCATAGAAAAATGTATGAAGCGAAAAAAGTTCAAACCTGATTTACTCGGTTCGGACTGAGATTACAGCTATACTGCCATAGCAAAAATCGTTTGTAATGCCCTCAAAAATATAGATTACCAAGTTTGGTTGGTGGACGCTCGAAAAAAAAAGACGCCACCTTCCCTAACAAAATCGGCATTGTCTTTTGTTAGATCGCCTGGCTAGTAGAAAGACCCACCGAAATGATCTGTCTTTTTGAGAGTCTTATTTTTTAGTTATAAATAATACTCTATTAAAATTTCAAGTTGCCTCAAACACATTTTTTATATTCATTTGCAAAATATTTTTGGACGCGCCTGGCAATGTTAAAACCCCGGCTGAATCGTCTGGCTTATTTTTTTTTATACTCTGTAAATATTAAACTACAACATATAAAAATTGCAAATTGCCTCAAGTATATTTTTGGATTAAAAAAAAATATACTTTTAAAAATTTGGGGTTTGATTTAGCCCCGCTACTCACCAGCCAGGTCTGCAGTTTCGTGTTGGGATATAATAGGAGAGGTACAGGACAAGTTTTCAGCTTGCCTCAAGCACCTACCCAAAAATGCTTGCCAGCTCTCGGGCTATATTCGGACTCAGGCGAAGCATCGTTCATTAGGGCTTCCTTGGAGTGTGTACAAGGTGAACTGTAAATATTTTATAGTATCCGGAGGATATCGCGTTATTTTACCTAGAAATAGATGCGTAGTCTACTCTACAGAGAGGAAGTTTTACAACAGGATGTTTCATGTAGCCAAGGGCAGGAAATATTTTCTGTTTACAAGGGCGTGATAATTTCCTGGATAAGGATTATCGTTATCGCTTTGTTATAATACTGTTTTAGTTACTGTTTGTTAACTGATTTTCGTTTTTTTATTAAATGTACAATTAAGAATATGATAAATTTATCCGTAAAGTAACAGCTACATTATTTGTGGAGACCTACATATATTATATTTATAAGTTATTTGACTCTCTCCATTGGTATTTTGTTTTATACTAACACTGAACATAGTGTATCAAGTTTATAGTCAAGCTTTTCTCTAACCACTGTTAATATTATGATACTATGAACGTTGAATAATTAATAAACTTAATTTATTACTATTCCCATTTTCATGTGTTCAAGAAAATGTGAAAGCAAGCATCCTGATTGTGCAAACAGCCTAAGTCTTCATCATTAGATCGTCACTTAAATTCCTGAGCACGATATCAAAATGTACGGCGATGTCGTCAGTAATCCCTGTTTTGGCATAGCCCTCTGAAAATTATGTGAAGCTAGTTTCTAGAATATAACATAGATTATTCAATGCGTGGTATTATGCCATGTCAAATTCTTTGAACTACTACAACGGGGCTTAAAATACAGCCACTAAACCACCCATATCCACTGTCCTATTTTTATCTTCTGATTAAATAGGTACTTAGCTTCTTTTACGAGAAGACTTATTAGACATGGATTACTAAGGTTATCTTATTTCTTATTTAATTCCTTTGCGTAGTTATCTTTCATTCTTATCTTCGTTTCATGTCTCGTATTTTACGATTTAAATGTCTACAATTTTATTTGTCAATTTTGAGCCGTACGAAATACATCGGTGAAAATCAAACGAAACAAAAATTACAGTTTCTTTTTCTATCCGAATAGCTACTATTATAAAATAAGCCTAGCCTAGAACCTATGAAACCATCATAAATGTAAAAATATTTTGTTTGAAATCGAATTGAGGCTAATTTGTATGGGGATATGGTAAGGGGATCCTAGAGTACACAATCTTCGCATCGCATATTTTCATTGCAATATCGAGAAGAAAAGGATATGGAACGCGCGCCGCGCTTTTCTTTTTTTTCTTAAATAAGATTTTATTCCGCGGAGGTTTTACTCCTAAACTCTTGGAAATTAAATAAATAAAATAAAAATAAATAAATGCCTTGGACTAACACACCAATTGCCTAGCCCCAAACTAAGCTCGAAGCTTGTACTATGGAAGCTAGGAAACGGATAGACATACTTAAATACTTTTATAAACATCCATGACTCGAGTACAAATGCCGATGTTCATCACACAAACATTTGCCCCTAGCGGGATTCGAACCCGCGACCCTTGGTTTTGTAGCCAGGGTCTCTAGCCACTCGACCAACGGGCCAGTGGAATTAAATTAAATTAAATTAAATTAATTAAAATAAAAATTATTATATTTATTTAGTTTTTACAACATCACATACATTGATCTGACTGCTTGTTAAGTAGCTTAAGCACTTTTGTTACAGAAATCAGAATCAACAGTGGTATTACAAATATACTTCAATAGATTCATATAACACCCAGACCAGCACAGACATGATTATGCACACAAATGCTTGTCCTGTGCGGGAATCGAACCCGCGACCTCTTGTATAATAGGCAACATTTTGACCATTGTAACAAGCGGGTCGTCAAATGTTATGTTTTCTTTTTACATAAAAAAGTAAACAAACTTACTTGTAGACTCTGTTCGTCAGTATACTAAAAACTTAATCACAATACGAATGTAACCTTAGTAAACACATCAACTTCATTGAATTGAATTCTTCGTGTCTCGAAAGTCATCGAAAGTTTACCAACTTCTGTTGTGCACGGGTCGGTCCAACTTGCTTCCATTTCCCAGAATTAAACCTGCAGGGAACATGATCTCTTCCCACTTGCTTCTTTGTGTATTACACATTTGTAATGCATGTAGAATTAGATTGGCTACCATTTGTTACTAATAAAGCACTTTGAATGCGACGAATATTGTCCTAAGTGGCAGATTAAGACACCGTCACATAACGGTTTTACATAAAAATGTTAACAAATTAACTTGTAACCTTTGTTCGTCAGTATACTAAAAACTTAATCAAAATACAAATGTAACCTGAGTCAACACATCTACTTTATTGAATTGAATTCTTCGTGTCTAATTTACTCGTGCAAAGTTGAAACGTTCCGTACAGTCATCGAAAGTTTACCAACTTCTGTTGAGCGCTGGTCGGTCCAACTTGCTTCCATTTCACAGAATTAAACTTGCAGGGAACATGATCTCTTGTCGCTTGCTCCTTTGTGTATTACATATTTGTAATGCATGTAGAATTGGATTGGCTACCATTTGTTCCTAATAAAGCACTTTGAATGCGACGAATATTATCCTAAGTGGCAGATTAAGACACCGTTACATAACGGTTTAACATAAAAATGTTAACAAATTAACTTGTAACCTTTGTTCGTCAGTATTCTTAAAACTTAATCACAATACGACTGTAACCTTAGTCAACACATCTACTTTATTGAATTGAATTTTTCGTGTCTAATTTACTCGTGCAAAGTTGAAACGTTCCGTACAGTCATCGAAAGTTTACCAACTTCTGTTAAGCGCTGGTCGGTCCAACTTGCTTCCATTTCCCAGAATTAAACCTGCAGGGAACATGATCTCTTGTCGCTTGCTCCTTTGTGTATTACACATTTGTAATGCATGTAGAATTAGGTTGGCTACCATTTGGTCCTAATAAAGCACTTTGAATGCGACGAATATTGTCCTAAGTGGCAGATTAAGACACCGTCACATATAGTTGATTAAGACACCGCCACATATAGTTTTTCTTATCTCATTAGTATGCAGTTTTTAAACCAATAAAAAGTGAAAGTGGCTACGGTGATATTAAAAATTAAAGAATGATTTATTCAATTTAATAAAATTAACGTTTGCTTAGAAGAATTAGAAAAGAGTAATGGAATTAAATAAATCAAAAGAAAAATTTATGCTCTAGATGGATTACTTATGCTAACATTAGTTTTTCTTCAGATTAAATTATTTCTCAGCAATTATTATTGTACTAATCAAATATATTTAAGTAATTTTTAAACATTTGTTGAACAGACCAGTAAACTAACAAACAGAAATATACAAAATATGTTACCAAACGACATGTTACGCCGTGCCGTGCCGTTCAGGTTTCATCCAATTAGTCTTCTAATCGACCAGTTATTAGTTCCTTGAACTAAAACTAACTGCATCTACGTGCGTTAGCAAGCTTTACAGTAGGTACATGCTACAACGAAGGATTCTAGTAGGGATTGTCACTTAAGTATATTCATAACGCGTTGGCGGTGTAAATTCACGCAAACAATGGAATACTGTTACATACTCGTCCTTGTGTCCCTGACTCGCTTCGTGAACATAAATACCGTTTTCCCCTCGAGATGTGGACGTAAAGGTAATCAAATCGCAACTAAATGAAACTTGTGACAGATTTCAAACTAGCGATATGAACTAGTAACTGAAAACAAAAAAGGTACGAGCAGTTTCGAGGAGGAAAACCTCCGCGGACTGTTCGGATAATTTTTATTTAAAAAAAAGAAAATAAGAATTGTTGTGGCGCACGTTCTATATTTTTATTAATAGTACACATGATGTTATTTTTCTTGCCTAATACCTATAACGTTCCTGTAACTGCCTATAACCTGATGTCATACTTAATTGTAGTACACTTTTGTACATTAATTATTTTTTTTTTATTTGACTGAAATATTTGATGAACGTAGCCACCTGTCTTTGCTTCGCACGTACATTATACATATTTTGTGGACTACACACATATTCGATCACTCTCATCTGATAAAAACACCTACAACGAATGAAAATCGGTTGCGTCAGCGTGTTTTAAAGATTAAAGCATTAAGGAGCCGTCAGAAGAAAGTGACTTAGTACCAAATCCCTCCAACCGACTATAGTGCTGGCACAAATAGCTTAATCATTATATTTTCAAAATTAAATACATTGTTTAATTTGTAATCCGATATTCCGTAAGGCATTCACCCGATGCCGTACAAGTCTCGAATAATAAAACTGATGTATCCTCGATTACTAACGTCGATAACCGAAACCATACCTTGGGGCATAAAATGTAAATTAACGAATTTGATTAATTGCCTTGCTATCGCCCTCAAGTTCTCGACCTAATTCATCATAATTACGAGATACGATCTTGTTTTGAGTTACGTGTGTTGTATCACGGAGGTCTGTTTATGCACACTTTGTGTTAACATCGGAATTGTGCTGAGGTGATAGAATACGGTAAATTATATGCTATGTAACTTTACACTTACGATACATATTAATAACAATTTTTGGATACTGATTCGGGACTTCTAAAAATTCGTGTTGTCCATGAAACTTAGTAATAAATACTAGAATTAATGTAAAAGCTTTCTATCCTTAATCTGTCAAACTATAATGTTTGGGTATGGGTAGACTTACAAACTTACTTTTACCAAGCCAAAAAATGTTTATCCCTTGTGAAAGTCAAAAGCTTTATAAATGTTCTTCTGAATGGCCAAATGATTTAACAGATAATGCTTATTTTATCGTTCTTTCTTTTTGACGACGGCAAACTCTTTGTAGAAATGATAGTTTAATACTTATTTAAATAGAAAACCCAGAATTCAATATTACATTACCAAAACTCTAACATATTGCAAAATTAATTATTGAAATTTACTAACTGGAGGAAGCAAATTGTTAATTTTCCGTCAAGTATGCAGGGTAATTAATACTCGAGTTCTACCAACAAGTCACTTCCAATCTCCCTCAAAATTATATGACGTAAAGGTAAGGATTACATTCCTGGAAATTTATGTTGAGCTCGACATTTTCGAATTGAGTGATCTAATTTCTTAAAACACATTACTTTAACGGATTAAGATATCAAGTAACTCCCTATTCACGGTAATCTCTTAATGAATTTGAAACATTCATGTTTTAGTCACAGGTTAATTGCACATTTTGCTTATTAAGAGAAAATTGCTTTCTCTAATTAAATAAGGGGTAACAACGCTGCATTTATTATAAACGTGTTTGACCTACCTCGCTTTTGGGAGAATATTAGTGTTGCGTTTAATAGATGTCGATAGTTTCACGCTACGTTGGCGTCAGCAAAATTTAAACTAGTGCTGGGAAAGTAATGTTATAGAATCGATTTTTAAATTTATGAATATATTTTTTTCACTTACATAATGGTTTTACCTATATAATTTTGACTGAATTTAGTTCAATTTCCGAATTATGTGTAAATCAGTAAATGCTTACCCAAGCTGTATAATTTTAATCAATAATTA